>BLBF01000022.1:45776274-45838169 GCA_015471245.1 Laticauda colubrina
AGATAGATAGATAGATAGATAGATAGATAGATAGATAGATAGATAGACAGACAGACAGATAATGGATAAATAAATAATTGAGATAGATTAGTTAGATAGATAGATAGACAGACAGAATGAGAGATAAATAGACAGATAGATGTATGTATGTGTGTGGGGGGGGGGGTGAGGCAGGCAGGTAGACACAGACAGACAGATAGCATTTACCTCCCTTTGCCCTCTCTCTTGTCACACAAGCATGTCCCTTGTCCATCCACCTGTATGGAGTTCGGTTTCTACTTCAGTTGAGTAGAGTAAAACACCTGTCAGTCACCCTTTAAACCCAGTTTAATTGAAAATATGCCTGGCTTTCATGGTCAGGTTGCTCATTTTGATCAGGAAAGCTTGTTTTGCCTTCCCCAGAAAAGCCTACATCTCAAGGCCTCATGTGGGCCTCGACATAAATGCGGCATTGTTTCAGGAGCTTGCATCGGTGGGAGGGAAGAGGGGAAGCAGAGAGACCTGTTGTGGCTCTTTCAGCTGATTAGCCTTATTAAAAGAAATTAAGCCGAGTTTTCAGGCTGCCTTCCCTACCTGGGCCTTTAGTCCTTTTCTATGACAGGAATGTTTGGATAAAGGAAGGGGGTGAAGCTGAGAATGAAGTTAAGAAGCTTAGCAGCTTAAAAGCCAAGACCTTTCACTTCTGGGAGGGTCGGTATTAAAAGTCCCTGGGCTCACTGGTGCCAGGAGTGCCAGTTTATAGGAGGGATCTAGTCTCACTTCCACTTACTTTTCAGCTACTTTTCTCTTTTTAACATTGTGCCACAGAATCCTTTCCAAAGTATTTACTTTAAGGATAGAGCTTTCCCTCCTGTTGCATCAATTAATTATATATCATCAAATTGGTATTAACTCTTAATGATCATATAAATAGATGGAAGGAAGAAAGAAGGAAGGAAGGAAGAAAGAAAAAATAAATTTCAGGTTCAGCAATCCTCAAAAGTCAAGCACAACTACTCTGCTTGAGGCTAAATAAATTTTAAAATTTTCTAAATTTCTTATCAGTCTTATAAATTTCTCATGAATTTCTTTTATTAATGGGATCCTTAAGCACATTTAATATTCTAGCATAGCAAGGTACACTGACATATAATATGAAAGATTTTATGTGTTGGTAGAATCATTACTTTACTTATCTTGGCTTTAGCCTTTAGTTAAATAGGGAAAATCAGATAAAATGTTTGGAATTACTATTGTAATTATCTGTCTTCTATTTGCGGGAGTGGGGGAGGAAGGAAATTAATCCAAGTGTTAAAATGGTGTGGAAGTGGAGTTGTGCCTTGGAGTGATTATCTGATGCTTCCTATAACCTGCCTTTATTACTCTGGGTTTATAGCTTGTTGTTTCCTCTCAAGACTATATGACTTTAAGCCCCTGTCACACTGCACCAACCGATGGAAAGAGGATGTAAAATGGAGAAAAATACTTGCCATCCGTTGGTTAACGCGATGCTTCCGTTTTGTACTCACTGCATACGTTTTGCTTCCTCTTTATCCGTCCAGCATCCATCTATTGACGTTTCATCCACTCAGAGGGTTTTGAGCTGCTCAAAACTTTTGCGCAGAAAATGTATCCAATGCGTCCGTTCTGCATCCGCTAGGCATCCGTTCTGTATCCGTTACACCTCCGCTATATCCGCTAGGCATCCACTATGCATCCGCGCAACTCGATCCACTCCAGCGGTAAAGGGATGCAGGGAGGAAGCGGAACGGATGCAGAACGGATGCAGAACGGATGCAGAACGGATGAAAGCGGATGCAGCTCGCAAAGAAAGCATTTAAAATGAAAAAAACGTCCGCAGAGGGGACCTATCTCGGATATTAAGGATGTCTAGAGGATGCCTAGAGGATGTAAAGGGACACATAGGGGAAAACCTATATTGGCTATAAAAAGGGGGAGCAACTCACCTGGATCTCACTTTCAGACCAGCAGCCCTGCTGTGCAGACCTCTGCAGCCTTCATCTGCCTCTTCCTCTTCCACAGCATCCAGTCATGTCCACCATGGATCGTAACAAAGTCCTTTTGGCAGCCACCATCATTCTGCAACAGTGCGAAGCCATCTACAGGCTCTGTGAACTCTACTACCGGAAGAAAAAGAGGCGGCCAAGAAGCGTCTGGGTCCAAAGATGGATTGGGAGAAGAGCAGAGTACGGACTGTACAACAAGCTGATGGTGGAGCTCAGGAACGAAGACACTTGTGCATTCCAAAACTTCATGAGGATGCCTCCAGCCATGTTTGATGAAGTTGTACAGCGGCTGAGACCCAGGTTGACCAAGGCAAACACCAACTTCCGGCCCAGCCTGGAACCTGGGCTCAAGGTGGCACTCACTCTGCGCCACCTGGTCTCAGGGACCACCTACAGGAGCATGCAGTACACCTGGAGGGTGCCACACAACACCATCAGCATTGTGGTCAGAGAAGTGGTGCAAGCCATCATCGAAGAATACCTGGAGGAGCTCCTCCAGTGCCCCTCCATTGAAGAAGGATGGAAGAAAGTTGCAGAGCAGTGGTATCATAGGTGGAACTTCCCCCACACCGTTGGAGCCATCGATGGCAAGCACGTGGCCTGCAAAGCACCAGCCAACACAGGGTCCTCTTATCACAACTACAAGGGCTTCTTCAGCATCATCCTCTTCGCCATGGTCGATGCTGACTACAAGTTCATGTACATCGATGCTTCAGGCAACGAGTCAGCTTCAGATGCCCAGGTATACAACGCCAGTGACCTCAAGGAGGGGCTGGAACGCAACCTCATCATGGGCTTCCCAGATCCAGACCCACTGCCCAACGACATGCAAGATGTGCCCTACTTCATCGTGGGGGATGACGCCTTCTCCCTCAGAACCTGCCTCATGAAGCCCTACACTTCCAGATACCTCACCCGTGAAGAGAGGATCTTCAACTACAGGCTGTCCAGGGCAAGGCGGGTGGTGGAGAACGCCTTTGGCAACCTGGTCAACAGGTTCCAGGTACTTCTCACCACCATGCAGCATCATCCAAGAGACCGTGAGGAGGATCGTGGAAGCTTGCTGCATCCTGGACAATCTCATGCGCACCCACTACCCAATCTTGCAGAACAGGCTCGTGGACCTCCAACAAGGCAATGGGGACATGGAGCCTGGGGAATGGAGGTAAGAGTGAAACCTGATAGACACTGAGGATGTGCAAGGCCCCAACAGAACCTCACATGAAGGGAAGAAGCAGCACAACATCCTGAAACACTGGTGCAACTCCCCAGCTGGAGCGGTGGATGACAAGACAGGATGATAGATGATTAATGGATGCTTCCTTCAGCCTGTTTCATCACACGGATGAGATTGGGCCATGTATGTCGGGTGGCCCTACAATGAATAGGGCATTTAATAAAGAGTTGTGTTTATGTTGACATGTGTGGATCAATGATTAAATTGTTATTGATAATAAAGGGCCATAGGTGTGGCACCTGGGAGGGTGGACCATACAGTCCCACTATGCTTGCACTGGAGGTTTATCTATCCCACATCTATTACCCATTCCAAAGGTATCCCTGCCCACCCCACTGCTATCCTTACCCATCCCACAAACATGCAAAGGCTTAAACCATTTCTAAAAGTTTCCACCAAGACTATATTAAATAAAAAGAAATGAGGCAAGTGTGTGAATCAAAGATAGACTTTATTAACAACAAGCTATAAAAGAAAAATGACCCAAGTCAAGTGTCCAAATAAAGTCCACAGGTAGCCAGCCAGCCAGTCTCTGGCACTCCTCTTGGTCGCTCAGTCTCAGGGGTGAAGGGTCCAGGTGCTGTGGAGATGGCTGGTCCTGGAGTGCTTGTCTGAAGCGCCATTGGGGTGCAGCATCAGCAGAGTTAGCACTAGAAGAAGCACCACCACCAGAAGCAGCATCATCAGCTCCTCCAGAAGCAGAAGCAGCAGAAGCTCCAGCCCCAGAAGAGTGAGCCTGTGCTACAGAAGTCCCAGCAGAAGCAGAGTGAGGGCCAGGGCGCGGGATGGTAGCCCTGTCCCTCTTGCCAGGGCTGGCAGCAGATGGCTGAGGCTTTCTGTTCTTCCCCATGGTTGTGGGGTTGCTGGCTGGCAGGGAGACTGGCAGGAAGCAAGGCTGGCAGGAAGGCTGGCAGGCAGGCAGGCACCAAGGCTGGCAGGCAGACTGGCTTGCAGGGAGGCTGGAAGGCAGGCTGGCAGCAAAACTGGCAGGCAGGCAGACAGCAAGGCTGGCAGGGAAGCTGGCAGCAAGGCTGGCAGGCAGGCAGACAGCAAGGCTGGCAGGGAGGCTGACAGCAAGGCTGGCAGGGAGGCTGGCAGCAAGGCTGGCAGGGAGGCAGACAGCAAGGCTTGCAGCAAGGCTTGCAGGCAGGCATGCAGGCAGGGCAGGTAAGGCTGTCAATCCGTCCGGCAGCAGGTCTTTCCTCTGAATGGTGACCTGCTTCCGAGCTGCTTCCTTTTATATCTGCGGGGCTTACGCAATGCATCCTCCCCACATGCACAATTAATGCTCGGCATCCGTTAGGCTTCCGCTGTGCATCCGGTTCATCCGCTGTGCATCCGCTGTATCCGTTCTGCGTCCGCTTTGCTGCGCCCCCCCGGAAGCCTACCGGATGTGCCATCCACTTCCATCCGCTAGGCTTCCATTCCGCATCCACTTTCCATCCGCTCTGCGTCCTCCCCGCGTCTGTTTCTTTCCGTGTTGTCCGCTCTGGTTATGCAAATTTTTGCTCTTTTTGAGAGGGGATAACAACGGATGGAACATTTTTCTCATCCGTTGTGTCCTTTTTACTAACGTTTTGCATCCGTTGGGCAGTGTGACAGGGCCTTTACTGTATCATATTAGCAGCACTGGTGCATCTTCATGATATTTTATTAATTTATCCTAACTAATTCCCTTCCTCAAATATTGCAGGAAATCTTCTAGAGCAGAAATCCTTAATGAGTCCTTGCACCTTCTCCTGTTTCCTCTTTTTGGGGAAAAACAGAATTCCTCAGAGGATTCTGGCCCAATTTTAAATCTTTTCGTTCCCGTTGGCTGGGAAATCCTCTTAAAAATAATGAAGTAGTTTCTTTCTGCTAAAAGCAACTTCTGCTTCTTTAGCATTTTCACAACATAAGCAGTTGCCTACCCACATCCATGCACTTTGAACAGCTTGGTCCTTGAACTCCAGGGCAATCTGGAGGAGCCAGGCTAGAAGCCATTTGGATGATTACTACTTTTGGCCATTGAAACTTTAAAATACAGCTTGAAGAAAAAGTTTTGCTGGCTAGAAAACTGTAAACAGAAGGCTTCTTCCAAGAGTTATATTGTCATGGTCTGAGCCAGTTAAAGAAATATCACTTCCTCACCCCCCTCAAACTATACCTGGCCAAAAGAGAGGATTCTTGAAGGTGTTGGGCTCCTTGGAAAGGAAAGCCACAGAGTATCCAGGTCTGTATATTTATGTTGGCAAAATTGCATTATTTCAATGAAAGATGAATGTACTTATCTGTTGTCGTTAAAATTTTGATTTAAAAAAAATTGATTATGTGTCATGAAACTTTGAATCTAGTTGTTGCCATATTAAACTTAGAAAAAAATAATTTAAATACAGTTCCCTGCAAATTATTTTTACATATTGCTGCTATATGACTTCAAATGCAGAGCCCTCTAATTCTCTTGGGAGTAAGAATGAAGAAGTCTCTTAGCTTGTGGATTCTGGTGTACAGAAATGTGTACATATACCATTTATTGGTCTGAGAATAAATTCTCTAACTCTTGAATCCATTCATTTTAGACCATTTAGCCTTCTCTATCTCTATCTATCATCTATCTATCTATGATATATCTATCTATGTACTGTGTATATATATACACACACACACAAATACATACATACATACAAACATATATGCTACAGCAAAGAGAAGGCATGCAAACTTCATGCATACTCTAAAACTATAGCTATGTGCCCATCAATTAATCCTGTTCTTCTGAATTAATTAATGTCACTAATCTAAGAATCTTCTTCATCTACTTATTCAGGGATAATCATTTTTTCTGATATTTGTCTTTAGTTTGTTTTATACAGTAACAGGTTTAACAGTGAAAAAAAACTCTCTGTGTGCTGATATGTAAAGTTATTGAAATATACAACTTATGTTGTATACTTGTTTGGAAAGATGATATAGGGAAGGAACATATCTCTACCTATTCCCAGACAGTAAATATTGAAAAAGATTATTGAGAAATAGATGGACAAATGGGTTTGTATAATGAGATCTGTTTTTTTGAGAATGCTTGGCTAACAATCAAGTTACATGGTCTTATTTATACCGTACTCCTTGACTTACAACTGTTCATTTAATGACCATTCAAAGTTACAATGGCACAGAAAAAAATTACTTATGATCATTTTTTGTATTTATGACCATTGCAGCATCCCCATGGTCATGTGATCAAAATTTGGATGCTTTGCAATGGGTTCATGTTTACGACCATTGCAATGTCTGGAGTCATGTGATCAGCTTTTGGGATCTTCTGACAAGCAAAATCAATGGGGAAGTCAGATTCACTTAACAACTGTGCTACTAAATTAATAATTGAGTGATTCACTTAACAACTGTGGCAAGACTGATTGTAAAATGGGGCAAAACTTATTTAACAAATGTTTCACTTAGCAACATAAATTTGGGGCTGAATTGTGGTTCGGGGATTACCTGTGATTGATTACAAAGTTAGTATGAGTCAGCGGTATAATGATGCATTTCTGTTTAACTGGTTTTATTATTTTAGATTTATTTTTAACTATTTGTTTAATGTGTATTCACCCAGCCTGTATTCACCCAGCGGTTATATAAATTTGATAAACAAAATATCAAGATGAATAGAAATCCATTGCAGGCATCTACAACACAAGGCAAACAAACAAATGAACAAACAAACCCAGAGGTTAATTGCTGCTGCATCTGCTGCATTTGTTCTCCAGATACTGTCCTATTTAAAAAGACCATGCTCTGATAGCTTTTTGTCTTCTGGCTCAGCTCAATAAGTATTGGAGCAACTTAATACTTCAAAGTGGCTGGGAATCAAGTATGAAGATCTGAACATCAAATGTGAAAAGAAAAGAAAAAACCCCAAGGGCTGTTTAAAATAGTTATTAGCTGAGCCAGGAACATTTTTCAAGACCAATTTCCATGAGACACAGGCTATCACTGTGAAGTTTCTATCTTTACTATGGGTAGCATTACTAATTTGATTTTTATGTGTATTTTTTCAGTCTGTTGGTCTTTTTTTAGACAGGATAAAAAAAACACACAATAAAAACAGAGAGAAAAATAAGCAAGCAGGCAAAACAACAGCCAACAGCAAAACTATCAGGTAACTGTTCTATGGATAGCCCTCGTCTTATGACCACAATTGAATCCAAAATTTATGTTGCTAAACAAGACAATTAAGTGAATTTTGCCCATTTTTCAACCTTTTTGTCATGGTTGTTAAGTGAATCACTGCAATTGTTAAGTTAGTAACATGGCTATTAAGTGAATCTGGCTTCCCCATTGACTTTGCTTATCAGAAAATCACAAAAGGTGATGACATGACTCAGGGACACTGCATCCATCATAAATACATGCCAGTTGCCAAGCGTCCAAATTTTGATCATGTGACCATGGGGATGTTGCAACCATCATGAGTGTAAAAAACAGAAGCCACTTTTTTTCAGTACCATTGTGCAGTAACTTTGAACAATCACTAATCAAATAGTTGTTAAGTCAAGGACTACCTGCAGAATAATATTGATAGTGGCCAGCAAGGTTTGTGATGATAACTTAACTAGATACAGAGGGTTAATTTTGCCAGTGGTTTCCTTATTTCTAAGATATAGAATACATTGACCATATCAGTTTATTTAAAAGACTGGGGAGTAATCTGTGGGTTTCTTCTAAGTCGACTGATCAGCAGAAAACAAGCAGCCAAGTTCAGTTGACCAAGTGGATTGTTCAGATGGAAAAATCACCCTAAGCTAAAATCACTTTTAAGCCTCTCTACTTGGTGCTGGAAGCCTGACACAAAGTCAACATTCTGTGAGTCATACAGTCCACTGAACCCCTCATTAGCCTTCATGCCTAAGTAGAGACAGGTAATCTGAAGAAAAGATTCTGAAACCTCCAAGAGGTTTGCTTTTTGGGCAATGACACACATAAAGCCCCTCAGCTGGAGTATTTTGGAATTTCATATTGATAACCAGAGCATGAACAATAAAAGGATTCAGGTAAATATTTTTGCCTTCAAGCCCATTGACTGGGCATGCTGTTACATTGGTGATAGTGGCAGAGAAAGCTTCGAGGTTGCTCTCTTCCATTTACATGATATTTTACAGGTAAGGTCCTGTCAGGCGGAGCTCCATTCAAAATCCAGGAAAGAAATACTTAGACTCTTTAGTTTAGAGAAAAGATATCTTTTACTGAAAGTAAAGTGGTAGCAACCAAAGATTTCTGAATCTGAGAAATTAGGCGCGCAATTCACATATACAAAGTGATGGAAGTGTTCCCGCCCCCAATAGTTCAGATGAAACTTCCAATTAGAAGTTGTGAATAGTATCATGTGGGCATCTTCAGGTGATGATGAGGCCTCTGTCCGTTGACCTTGGCATACTTTGATAACGGGTTGCAGTTGCGCAGAGAAAAGAAAGCTAAGCGAGAAATAGAAACCTAACTTTATTGTATGCTTCCCCCCCCCATTTACACAACAGAAGAATGTAACACCTCCAGCTCACTTCCCAGACTTATCCCTTCCTCCCCCCCCCTCCCGTTACTTATGGCAGCCGAAAGATGCAAAGCGATAGTAGAAGATCTTGAAGGCTGACAGGTCCTTTTGTTTAAAGAATAGAATACAACAGAGCAGGAAGTGACCTTGGAGATCTTCTAGTCCACCCCTGGAAGAAGCAGGAAAACCTATACAATCTCAGACAAGTGATTGTCCAGTCTCTTCCTAAAATCCTCCAGTGATGGAACATCCACAATTTCTGAAGGCAAGCTGTTCTACTGATTAATTGTCCTCACTGTTAGGAAGTTTCTCCTCAATTCCAGGTTGCTTCTCTCTTTGATTAGTTTCCAACCACTGTTTCTTGTCCTGCCTTCTGGTGCTTTGGAGAATAATTTGACCCCCTCTTCTTTGTGGCAGCTTCTCAAATCCTGGAATACTGCTATCATCTCACCCCTAATTCTTTTTTTTTCTTTAGACTAGCCAAACCCAAAACCTGCAGCCACATCCACAACGTTTATTTGCACATGCTATGGCATGGAAGGCTAAGGCCAGAAAACTTGTTTGGCGGCTATCATTAGCTCTGTGGGTTCTTATCATCCATAATGATGAAGATTAGCCAGATTGAACTAGTAGTTTGGAAGAAACAATATATTTTCAAAGATGAGTATGAATTTTACCAAGGAATTTGTAAAGGCTGATTCATTTTATTCCCAATATTTGGTTTTTAAAAAAGCACAATTTAAAAATGAAAATGTTTTGTTTATGCTCTGCTTTTTAAAACAACAACTATGTTATCAGTTAATAATACTAATATGATACAACCTCTCTGGTGAGCACCAGGTTGGAAAATACCCTTCTAAATTTAAGGGGCAAGAAAATGATACACATGGACAAAAAAAAGAAGGATGCCCACAGCAACAGATGGACTGTTGGCCATCTCTGCCTTCTGCCCCTGTGACCATTCTTGTTCTGTCTTTGCTACAATCTGTGCTCCACTTGTTTTCAGGCTCCTTCTGCTCGTTTGGGCCATGGGCAGAGATGACGTGGAACAAGGCCAACTGCCTGAGAAAACAAAACCTCCTGATGGTGGCTGGGGCTGGATCATCTTACTGGGCTGCTTCGTCATCACTGGCTTTTCTTATGGGTTTCCCAAGGCAGTGAGCATTTATTTCAAGGACCTGATGCATGATTTCCATGTGGGATACAGTGACACAGCTTGGATCTCATCCATCATGCTGGCCATGCTGTATGGAACGGGTGAGAATTCCACATGGAAAAATCCCATTGGGGGTAAATGCACTTTGGGTTAGGATTCCTTGAATTTGGACAGCAAAATGGACATTGCCAACAAATTTGGAGCACATGGGTATGTTTAGGAGGGCACTGACATTTTGAGTCAGCCTTATCTACATTTCCTGGTAATACATGGAAAAAATCCCAAAGAAGATAAAGTGGAGGTAAAGACACTTAAGGTTAGGGTTAGGTCTCCATGAATTTGGACAGCAAAATATCCCCATATCTTTAGAGCAAAACTGCATACAGCCACACTAATGTCAAAGATTTATTGAGAATGGCTATTTATTGAGAATGCTATGCAAAACTCAGCCCTTTCCATTTGTCTTCCTTTATTCCAATTCACAGGCCATTGCTGTTCTGTATAAAGAATAGTAGACTCCTAAATACAGGTTTCTGATTGGCTAAAGAACTTGAATGGGGATTGGTTCCTTTTGAATTGGTTCCTTTTGAGCACATAGCTGCTCAAAGGCGGCAAATATTAAATACCTGTCATTGGCTACAAGCCGGCAGAGAAAAACCTATAAAAGGCTGCTGCAGCTTGAGCCAATGTTCCATTTTTCAACTGTGTTATAAAATAAAGACTTTGTTGTTGGAACCCGGTCTACCTCGCGTTTTTCCGGATGGAACTCTGGCGACGAAGGTTGGATCGTCCTAAATGCGAGACTGAGCACGCGGTGACAGATAAAACCAGACGAAGAACAATGGCTGGAAACAACGCGCCGCCCGCACCCTTCAATCCCAATGAAGAGGATTGGGAATCCTATGTAGACCGTTTCCAGATGTACCTGGAGAGCAGTGAGTTGGAGGAAATCTCAGACCAGTGCAAGAGAGCTGTTTTCTTGACACACTGTGGGCCCGCAATCTTCAAAATGGCCAAGGCTTTGGCGAAGCCCCGAGATGTAAAACAATTGACTTGGACAGAGCTCCAAAGAACATTAAAGGCCCACTATGCAACAGTGGTGTCAAATTTAATAAAGTGGCACGAGTTTTATCGGAGAGACCAGAAAGAAGGCGAAACCATCGCTAATTTTGTGGCAGCCCTCCGACAAATAGGGGGAGCATGCGAGTTTCTGAACTTAGATGAAGTGATGCGGGATCGAGTAATATTGGGGTTAAGAGACTCTAATATACAGAGCAAGCTACTGAATAAACCCAACATATCAGTAGCCGAAGCTATCACAGAAGCCTCGGCTGCTGAAGCTGCGAAAAAATCGGCGGATAAAATGAAACAAATGAACGCGAACAACGACGAAACAAGCCCGGCCAGAGGGAAAAAACAATCTCCCACCACCACTCATTACAAAGAATTCAACGAGACGTCAGAATCCGGGGAGGAAGACGACGAAATCCACCGCCTATACTCCAACAAGAAAGGGTGCGAAAACAGAAATCGGCGGGAATGCACTGGCTGCGGGGGAAACCATCCTCGAGCCGATTGCAGATTCCTCGATGCCATTTGCAGAGCATGCAAGAAAAGGGGGCATATCGAGAGAGTCTGCAGGAACAAAAAGAATTACAGCCCCAAAAGACACAGCGACTCCCCAACAAAGACTGAGCCAAAACTATCCGAGAGAAAGTGGCAGCGAAACAAGCAAGCCACTAACCGAGAGAAAGCATACCAGACTTTCACTATCGGAAGCGCTCAGACGGAAAGCGGGAAGAAAGTAAAAATAATTGTAAAAATTGAAGACAACCCCTGTGAAATGGAGGTTGACTCTGGATCTTTCCTATCAATGGTGTCATGGGACACCATCAAAAAACTGGTCCCAGACATCAAGATCAAGGAACTCCAGAGACAAAAACTAACCCTCAAGGACTATCAAGGAAACCGAATTCCTGTAGTAGACATTTCCGAGTCGCCTACAGACAACATGTCACAGTACTACCATTAAAGATAGTCGACCGAGATCGACCAAGCCTCCTGGGCGTCGAATGGTTCGCACCATTGGGCATCGGGCTGACCGGAGTAGACCGGGTGGCCGCAACCGACTGGGAAGAAGACCTGATCCAAGAATTCCAGGACGTTTTCAATGGCTCCCTAGGCAGGTATCGGGGGACCCCAATTTCTTTTAGTCTAGACCCCCAGGTAGCCCCTAAAAGACTAAAGGCCAGGCGAGTTCCTTTTGCTCTAAAAGCAAAAGTAGAGGAACAACTAAATAAATTAATAGATCAAGGGGTTTTAGAACCGGTCGACCATGCCAAATGGTAAACACCAATTGTAACACCGATTAAACCAGACGGGTCGGTTCGAATCTGTGGCGACTACAAGGCTACCCTGAACCACGCGCTGCAACAAAGCGCATACCCGGTGCCAGTCGTGCAACACCTATTACACTCTCTTGGGGGAGGAAAAGTTTTTGCTAAACTAGACCTAGCACAAGCTTACCAACAGCTCCCAGTAGACCCCTTAACGGCTGAAGCACAAACAATAGTGACTCACAAAGGGGCATTCAAATGCAACAGACTCCAATTTGGAGTAAGCATAGCCCCAGGCGTTTTCCAGAGTCTCATGGAACGCCTGTTAAATGGTATAAAAGGGGTCGTACCATACTTCGACGACGTCCTAATTTCGGCCAAAGATACAACCCAGCTTAAGAAAAGACTTAAAGATGTCCTAAATAAATTCAGAGAATTTGGCCTTAAAGTAAAGAAAGAAAAATGCTGTCTAATGACTGATCACGTCGAATTTTTGGGATATTTGATAGATGGAGAGGGTATACACCCTACCAAAAAAAAAGTCAGAGCTATTAAAGACGCACCAGGACCAAGGAATAAAACTGAACTGCAGGCATTTTTGGGACTAATAAATTTTTATAACGTGTTCCTACCCCACAAAGCAACAATAGCGGAACCATTACACCGATTACTGGATAAGAAAACAATTTGGACTTGGGGGTATAGAGAAAAGAAAGCTTTCCAAAGAATAAAAAACTTGTTAACATCAAACACTGTTCTCATCCAGTTTAGCAACACACTGCCATTGACGGTAAACTGTGACGCCTCACCATTTGGAGTCGGTGCCATCCTGAGTCACCAATTGCCAGACGGAGGAGAGGCACCCGTCGCATACTATTCAAAGACTCTGTCTAAAGCCGAGCGAAATTATAGTCAATTGGACAGGGAAGCCCTGGCAATCGTCGCCGGAGTAAAACGCTTCCACGAATATCTATATGGAAGAATATTTGTAATAGTAACGGACCATAAACCGTTACTTGGAATTTTGGCGGGAAACAAACCAACACTGAACATTTTATCCCCGCGAATGACTAGATGGTCAGAATTCTTAGCAGCCTACTCGTATACTCTAACACATTGCCCTGGGAAACAAATCTCCCATGCAGACGCTTTGAGCAGAACTCCGCTACCAATTATAGAGGAAGACCCGGCACCAACGATGACCACCTTGCAGATAGAGACATGCCCAAATCTGCCCATATCTGCAAATGATGTCGCCAGAGCCACCGCAAAGGACCCGTTGACTGCCCGTGTACTGAACTGGGTAGGTAAAGGCTGGCCGGAAAACCAAAAAACTGAGAACTTTAAGCCTTTCCGGACCAGACAAACTGAACTTTCAATTCAAAAGGGTTGTTTGTTATGGGGTGATCGGGTTGTTATCCCCTCCAAATTACAAATGAGGGTACTCAATATGCTTCACGAAGGCCACCCTGGAATTGTTAAAATGAAAAGCCTTGCTAGAAGCTATGTCTGGTGGCATAGATAGGGACATCGAATACTGGGTAAATTCGTGTAACAAATGCCAAAGAAATAGGCCTTCCCCGCCACAAGCACCCATAAGGGACTGGGAAACCCCACAAGGCCCCTGGTCAAGAATCCACATCGACTTTGCGGGTCCGACTAAGGGACATACTTTCCTCATTGTCGTAGATGCATACTCAAATTGGCTAGAGGTTAAAATTATGCCATCTACGACAACTGAAACCCTTATTAAACAACTGGACAAACTCTTTGTGACCCATGGCCTGCCGGACGTCCTAGTGTCTGACAATGGGCCACAGTTAACGAGCATTCAATTCGAACAATACCTAGCCTCCCTAGGTATCAGACATGCCCTAACCGCGCTGGCCCATCCGGCTGCGAACGGCAGGGCAGAGAGAATGATTAGATTTACAAAAGAAGGGTTAGAGAGAATGGACATTGGGGATGTCCAAGATAAAATAAATCGCCTGCTCACCCTCCAGCATATCACACCCAGTACCATAACAAACAAAAGTCCGGCAGAACTACTAATGGGGAGAAAACTAAGGTCGCAACTAGACAGATTGCACCCAAACTATACACCAGAAACCCCCCCGACTCCTCCACCCGTTTCGGGACATTTGAAATCGGCGACCTAGTCTATGCAAAAAATTTTACTGGGGACCCATTATGGCTACCAGGAACAATCATGCAAATTACAATCACGCAAAATATTAAAAAACGACGAAAACCAAACCAAAGAGGGGGGGGAAATACGAGAAAATAACAAAGAACCATTAAAATTAAATACAGAATACAACAGCAATCAAAAAGAGCATAAAAGAGACTTACAGTTAGAAGAAAATCGTGGGGAAAGTCCAGACGAAGGGGCCAGCCAGGCCAGCTCGACCTGCCCGGAGAGACCAGGAGGGAGCGGCAACACCACCGGCCTAAGAAATCTAGGCGGCAGTAAAATGGCTGACTCACCCTTCCAGGCGGTTCCATGGGAAAGAACAAGAGAGACAGCAACCCCATCCGAACCGGTTGAAGTCTTCAACAGGAATGAACCGCGCAAGTCCAGTCGAGTCAAAAGAAGCCCCACCTACCTGCGCGACTACATCACCACGTAGGACTAATCCAAGAGGGGAGGGGTGTTCTGTATAAAGAATAGTAGACTCCTAAATACAGGTTTCTGATTGGCTAAAGAACTTGAATGGGGATTGGTTCAAAAGGAACCAATCCACATAGCTGCTCAAAGGCGGCAAATATTAAATACCTGTCATTGGCTACAAGCCGGCAGAGAAAAACCTATAAAAGGCTGCCGCAGCTTGAGCCAATGTTCCGTTTTTCAACTGTGTTATAAAATAAAGACTGTTGTTGGAACCCGGTCTACCTCGCGTTTTTCCGGACGGAACAATTGCTATCACTACCTTAAGCTTGGCAGAGACCTATGGTATTCATTGAGCTTTTTAAAAGTCTTCAATCCCAATATTGATTTATTTTTTTGGGGGGGGGATGTGGGAAATATTCAAAAAGAAAATCCCTACACCCACCAACATGCAAATACATATTTTTTTAAAAGGTTGAAAAGTTCAACTCTATTCATTCTCTGTGGCGCGTGCAGTGCACACACAAGTGCACACAAATAGTGAACCCCACAAGCTAAAAATAGCTTCCCTAACCATGCCTCTTAGATGTGTCATGTTATGTTCTTAATAATTGCCCTGCAGGGCTTCCTTGCAATTTTGTAAAGTTGAGCAGGGAAAGCCTTATTCCAGGCCAAACATTAAAACTGGAGCCTTTATCTTCCTTGCTTGCAAGCTTTACCTAATTAAAAAAAAAATATTTATGAACGCGACACTCAAAGCTGTAGCAAAACCATATTGTCCTTTCCCTAGAGTCCTACACAGATTTCTGTATAAGTAGAAAAAAAAGAAAGAAAGGGAAGACTATGTCAGCAAAATAGAGTGGGGAAAAAAAGAGTGTGACATAAGAGTTGAGGTGTCTGTACCCATTGCTACACACAACATAGCTCCCAACAATTTTTCCTTGTCCATGACAACCAAAATTGAGTCCATGACAACCAAAATTGACACTCTTTATTACACTTTAAAAATACCCAGTAAGATGGATAAGATTCCATCTAACACCCCAGGAAGCTCTTCAATAAATTAGACAATTTTGCAGTTCTCCAAAAAGTCTTACTTTTTAATATTTTAGCATAAGGAACCTCTGTAGTGCAGTGGTTAGAGTGTAGTACTGCAAGCTACTTCTGAAGCTGGCTGCCTATCATTTGGCAGATCAAATCCCACCAGGTTCAAGGTTGACTCAGCCTTCCATCCTTCCTAGGTGGGTAAAATAAGGACCGGAATTGTGCACTATAAAGCAGTATATAATGTTGCTATAACTATATTTTAAAGCTTCCAGTTTTTCATTCTTCCTGAACAGACTGACCTGCAATAATCATGCCAGTCTGCAATGCCCAGGCAGCTGGGACTGAGAATCCATCTAGCAACATCTGAGTGGGGAAAACTCTTACCTTCAATCATTGCTAATCATGAAAGCAAAAATCTGTATGTGTTCCACAGTTATGTCATTCCCCCTCGCTCCTAACAAGCTTTTATGCAAAGCTTAAATTTCTTAATCTCCACCAAAAACATCTAATCGGCAAAGGTACATTCACTACTCAACAAATCCTAGCCAGCTTAAGATCTTCTGCTGTTTGGCATGAGGCAATTGCTGAGGTTTTGCATTATTTTCATATTATTCTGGTCTTGCCCCTTTTTTGATTTCTTGGGTGCCCTGCAGGACCTCTGAGCAGCATTATGGTAAACCAGTTTGGATGTCGGCCTGTGATGCTTTTTGGGGGGCTCCTTGCTTCCTCTGGAATGATCCTGGCCTCCTTCACCACCAACATAATTGAACTGTATTTGTCTGCTGGAGTGCTGACAGGTGAGTGTTTGTAACATGAAAAGAAGCCCCGTTGTTCAAGTCTACTTCAGAAAATGATAGATTAATATGATATTGTTGAAATATTGTCAGAATGATGTATGCCATCAACCAGCATAGCTGGCTGAGGAATTCTGGGAGTTGAAGTCCTCAAGTCTTAAAGTTGCCAAGTTTGGAGACCCCTGCTTTAATAATACACTTCAAGATTCGATGTTTGAGAGAAGCTCATATATGCTCCTATTTACTGAAAAGATTAGCCAGACTGAACTTGTAGTCTGGATAACCAATATATTTTCAAAGATGAGTATGAATTTTACTGCCCAAGGAAGACATTTGTGAAGGCTGATTCATTTTATTCCCAGTATTTGATTTTAAAACAAGCAAAATTTAAAAATGAAAATGTTGCTTTAAATAAGTGTGGAAAGCAGTCGTGGGGCCTTACGGTTCCCTAGCTATTTCTAGTTCTCAGTTCTCAGAAGACTCAGTATGATCAGTGAAAAGTGATTCTGAGAATTGTAATTCATCAACATACATTGGGCTATACAGATAGTCCTTGACGTCACTTAGTGACTGTTCAAAGTTACAACAGCATTGAAAAAAGTGACTTATGACAGTTTTCACATGTACAACTACTGCAGCATCCCAATGGTTACATGTTCAAAATTCAGATGCTTGGCAACTGATTCATAATTCTGATAACTGTCATGCCCTGAGGTCACATGATCCTCTTTTGTAACCTTCTGACAAGGAAAGTCAATGGGAAAGCCAGATTCATTTACCAATCATATTACTAACTTAACAACTGCAGTGATTCACTTAATGGTGGCCAGAAAGGTCATGAAATGGTGCAAAATTTACTTAACAAATGTCTCATTTAGCAACAAAAGTTTTGGACTCAATTATGTTCATAAGTCAAGGACGACCTGTAGTTTTTTATTCCTTGTATTAAAAAACAACTTGCAGTCATCTTCTTTTCTCATCATCTTCTTTTAATGGCCCTATAATCCCTTGCGGAGTGGAGTCTGGGCAACTGAATGGAGCTGAGTGTTTACTGACCAGATGCTCTTCATGTCGCCAATGTGGAACTTTGTTCAGCAGATATATTTTCATTGTGCCAGAGAATGTCTGTCTCTACCTAGGATCGAACTCACAGCCTCCTGATTGTGAAGCGAGAGCTTCACTTCCAGATCACCACATGATACAGGACAACTTGCATTGATTAAGTTAAATTAAATAGCATATTTTTTTGGGGGGGGGAACCTTTCCTTCAAATACAGTGAGTTTGAGACCTTTCCATCAGCTGAGAGCTGATGCCTTTCCATCAATTGTTCCTCTTACAATCTTTTTTTTTCAGGTTTAGGAATGGCTCTGAATTTCCAGCCTTCCTTGATTATGTTAGGATCCTACTTCGACAAGCGCAGGCCACTGGCCAATGGGCTAGCTGCAGCTGGGAGCCCGGTCTTCCTCTCAGCACTTTCTCCACTGGGTCAAGTCCTCCTGGAAAAGTTTGGCTGGCGAGGGGGATTCCTCATCATGGGGGGACTCCTCCTGAACTGCTGCACATGTGGGGCGCTCATGAGACCGTTGGCAGTTGGCATGAAGAAGACGAGGGAGAAAGTTATGGACACTTATGAAACTAAAGAGATGCTACCAATGGGAGGGAGAGTGGACGAGGCGGGTGGCACCTTGGACAATGTTAAGAAACCCAAGAAACTCAAGAAGAAAAAGGCCAAGAAAACGAAAAGCTTATTAAATTTTTCGATCTTCAAAATCCGAGGTTTTATCATTTACACCATTGCCAAGTTCATCATGGTTCTGGGCCTCTTTGTGCCCACAATTCTGTTAGTCAACTATGCCAAAGACACAGGAATACCTGACAAAGAGGCAGCCTTTCTTTTGTCCATCATTGGCTTCATAGATATTTTCGCCCGTCCATCCTGTGGGATGCTTGCTGGGATGAAGAGGATACGACCCCATGTAACCTACTTATTCAGTTTTGCAATGCTCTTCAATGGCCTGACGGATATCTTTAGTGCCAGGGCCAACACTTACACCTCTCTTGTCATCTTCTGCATTTTCTTTGGTGTTTCCTATGGCATGGTGGGAGCTCTGCAGTTTGAAGTCCTCATGACTATTGTTGGGTCACAAAAATTCTCCAGCGCAATTGGGCTTAACTTACTTATTGAGGCTGTTGCTGTTCTCATTGGACCACCTTCCGCAGGTAAGTTTAACCACCTTTCTTGTGTAGAGCTTCCTTTGAGGTAGGGCAGGGATGGGATTCAAAATTTTTAACAACTGGTTATGTGGGCGTGGCTTAGATGGTAGGTGTGGCTTGGTGGTCATGTGACTGCATGGACATGGCTTGGTGGTCATGTTATTGGCTGGGTGTGGCCAACTCAATATCACTCACATGAAGACACGCATCACCTTGCCTGGCCTCTCATGACTGTAGGGATGCTGCAACAGTCGTAAGTGTGAAAAATGGTCATAAGTCACTTTTTTTAGTGCCATTGTAACTTTAAATGATCACTCCACACAAACAAAGTACCAGCAAAGGAGGGGAAAAAAAACTCCAGAGAAGTTCCTGAGACAGGAAGTCTAGTCCTGCCAAGAATGTAATAAGGGTTAACGGAGAGGCAGTTTCTGTAAGCAACACCAGAATGTTTCCTTCTTGCCTTCCTTACAGGATTAGGCCAGTAATTTCTTCTAACAACCGGTTCTCCAAACTGCTTAGAATGTTAACAACCGGTTCTAGCGAATAGGACCGAACTGGTAGAATCCCATCCCTGAGGTAGGGCATATCCAGGTGTAATCCTCTTTATTTATTTTGTTTCTCTCATTTATATAGCAATAGCACTTTGACTTATACAGGGCTTTACAGCCCTCTCTAAGTTGTTTACAGAGTTAGCATATTGCCCCAACAATCGGTGCCCTCATTTTATCGACCTTGGAAGGATGGAAGGCTGAGTCAACCTTGAGCCTGGTGAGAATTGAACTGCCAAATTACAGACAGACAACAGAAGTAACCTGCAGTACTGCACTCTAACCACTATGCCACCACGGCTATTATATAGCCGCCCATTTCACAATAAAGGTGACTCACAATAAAAGCAGCCATATAATTCAAGTTTAAAAACTACCATTACAAACATCAGCAATGTTATCATTAACAAGATAGGGGAGAGAATTGATGTTAAAAAATAATGCAGTCATCTCATCTGTAGCATACCTCTTTTGCCAGGCCTAATGCGATGGGCAGATGTCATTGGGTGGGGGTGGGTCAAAGCCCAAACCTTGAATTGGACCTGAAAACAAATTGGCAACCAATGCAGTTTGCAGAGCAAAGGTATGGCGTGTACCACTCGAGGGATACACATAACTCTTCCACAGTGCTCTATTTTGTATCAGCTGATGCTTGCCGAGGGCAGCCCCAGGTAAAATGCATTGTAGTGGTCCATTCAGGAGGTGAGCAGGGCACGAGTGACTGAGCTTCCTGGGTCAGGAACAGGCACAATAGGCCCACAATACAAAGCTGTGCAAAAGCTCTCTCAGTCACAATAGCCACCTGCCCTTTGACTTACTGTACTTTATCATAATAAATGTTCTGTCTCTATGGTTATAATAAATGAGTGGTGTGGAAGGTGTGTGGAATGTCCATGCAGCTCTCATGAGTTAGTGATCAGGTTAATGTTCATAGATACCTGAGGTCAACAGCATTTTGAAAGCCCCATACAGGGTCTAGTGGGAGTGCCAGTTTGGCCTAGTGTTTAAGGCACCAGGCAAGAAAATGGAAGCTGTGAGTTCAAGTTCTGTCTTAGCCACGAAAGCTAGCTGGGTTATTTTGGACCAGTCATCCTCTTTCAGTCCAATCTGCCTCACAGAGTTGTTGTAGAGAAAAGAGGAGGAGGAAGGTGTGTTAGATATGTTCACTGCCTTGAATTATTTGTAAGAATAATCAATGCAGGATACAAATAAACAAATAAATCTCCATGTTACAGAAATACTGATTTTATCTCTTCCATAGTGATTCCAGTGAAGCCCTGTCAGTAATTCTGTGAATGAAAAGGGGAATGTTTGAAAATGTATCTATATGCATGTTTGGAATTCATACTAATACAGGCCTGATTGAAGTTCTACATTTACAAAACCTGCAAACTTACA
This sequence comes from Laticauda colubrina, assembly GCA_015471245.1. Classification (NCBI taxonomy): domain Eukaryota; kingdom Metazoa; phylum Chordata; class Lepidosauria; order Squamata; family Elapidae; genus Laticauda; species Laticauda colubrina. The sequence continues at coordinate 45,797,147 of BLBF01000022.1, forward strand.
AGCTGCAAATTTAAGCACTTTATATGACATCCATATGAAACTGTTGGAACAGATTACAAGGCAACTATGCTATGCTTTGTTTCAAAATCGCAGGGCGACTGGTGGATGCACTCAAGAAATATGAAATTATATTCTATCTGGCTGGCTCAGAAGTCGTCTTGTCTGCGCTCTTCCTAGCTGTTGCTTCGTACTGCTGTCTAAATGTGAAAAAAGAAACTACCCCTCAGCTAGAGAATCCTTCTATAGTTAGAAGTAACAGTGAAATGGAAGAAACAGAAGTAGATTTACCGGAAGCAAAGGAAAACCTCGACAATGACCAGTCTCTGGCTCACAGCACTGACAGTACTGGAAGTGACAGGGGGAATCATACTGCAATATACAACAATGGTGGACAGCCCAAAGGGGAGAACATAGCTTCGGTTCCAGATGGTTGCAGTATTGATCAGGTAGGGAAGAGTTTTAGCCACATAGAGAACCAAAAACAAAAAGATCCAAAGACTCAGTGACATCAGCACATCAGATCTGATTTACACAAGAGGAGGATATGGAAAGCATAAATTCTTGAATGGTATGAGGGCAGGGACAAAAGCTTTTTTTAAAAAAAACACAGTGTTAGAATGGTACTATAAACAAACTTATGGAATCCAAACCATATTATACCTCTTCCACGAATAAAGAATTGTATAATTCTCTTCAATATTATATGGGTTTGCACTCATGCATATACTATATCAGCACTTACATTATCTTACACCTACATTAGTCTTAGTGATCAGTTGGCTGCTAGTTCAATATAACTTCTTTATCCATCTACCTCTACAGTCCTGGTGTTCAGCAAAACTAAACCTTGTGATTTCCAAACTAAACCAAGCTAAACCTTCTAGCCTGAACATGTGTTTATTTATAATACAACAAATGTAAAACAGAAGAATTCTTGTAGCTAGGATTCATGAAGGAATAACATTACAAACTGGCAAGCAGGCATTTTAAAAGTGTGGCTAAATATATTATGACTGATAGTAAGTAGATGATTGCATTTCTGTTGGTCAAAACTAGAAGCTTTTTTCCCTTCTAAATTAGTATAAGATGACAGATGTGTTGGCCAGATTCTGTAAATTTCACAATAAGCCTGTTTGATATACACGACAGGAAATTAGAAACAATTTTAGCTTTGCCTTAAATAGGAGCTAGTATAATGGTGCTATGGAAATTAGAATTTTTGTATGCCAGTTGCAAATATATCAGATAATTTATGCTATGACTCAAGCCATAAACTGCAAGTGAGTATCCTTTGTGATTATAATTTGCTACTAGAAACTAAGAAACTATCTTCATCACAGAGCCACAGAGGCGCAGTGGTTAGAGTGCAGTACTGCAGACTAATTCTGCTGGCTGCCCGCTGCCTCCAGTTCAGCAATACTAATCTTACCAGGCTCAAGATTGACTCAGCCTTCCATCCTTCTGAGGTGGGAAGAAGGAGGAGCCAGATTGTTGGAGACAATAGGCTGATTCTGTAAACAGTTTAAAAGCACCGTTAAGCAGGATATAAGTCTAAATGCTATTGCTTTCTAGATCCTCATTGACAATATGATACAGAACTAGCAGGCACAGAAATTTATAACCAAAGTAAATACTCATATTTATTGTTCACAAGAGATCATAGAATTTGTATGCCTAAATATTTTCAGAACTGTAAAAGTACAAACACGCCATAAATATTTATCTTATTACTGTGTTTCTCCAACAATACGGCCTCCACCAATAGGAAGCCCCACCATGTTTTATTGGCATAAAATCAAATTAAGCCCCTCCCCCCAAATTAAGGCCCATATTAAACATGCAAAATGGGGGGGGGATGGCGGGGGGGCTTGCATTTAGGAAGTACGCCGGGAAGGAGGGCCTGCCTGTCAGCTGCACTGGGCGCCTTAGGCTAAGCTGACAGGTGGGCCCTCCTTCCCGGTGGCAGAGCTTTCACCAAGGCAGCGAGCGCCTCCCTGCCGGACCCTCTGCTCACCCTGCCAGGGCCGCGCCAGAACCGTGAGGGCTGGGCAGAGCCGGGAAAGCGAGCCGCAGGTGCATGCATGCCTCCTCCTGCCTCTCGTTCCCAAATCTCGCCCAGGCGAGCAGCACTTCGCTTGCTCTACAAAGCCGCAGCTTTCTCACCTCTTAGCAAGCAGAAGGAACCGGCTGCAGCCTCTTCCTCCTCAGCCGCAGCGCAGATGTTGACCTGGCGGGGGGAGAGAGAGAGGGAGAGATCCTCTTGGGTGAGTGCTTTCACTTGGAAGGCAGCGACGGGAGCACCTGAAGCCAAGTGTGTCCTCAGGGCTCTGGTTACAGGGAGCCCCGACTGGTCGCACGTGGATGCGCCAAACGCTGCAGTGTTCCTCTAACACCGCAGCAAGGGAGAAGGGAAAGCAACGGTGGAGGAAGGTCTCCCGAACATCCAAGCTGTCGCCGTCCGCCCACCCAAGGATGCAAGGGGGGGAAATAAGTCACCCCTGAAAAGACGGCCTAGCCGTTTTTTCGGGGGTCAAAAAAAAATAAGGCCCAGCCTTATAATGTGAGAAACACGGTAACAGACCCAGTTTTGTATGTTTTGTGTGCATTTTACTGGAAAAAAATGTCTTGGAATCTTTAAAAGTCTAGACATAACTAGAAAGATTCATTTGAAAAAAATAAACCTGATCTGATCCATGTATTATTCATATATAGTGCATGTTATGTGTGCCTGTACAGAGGGAGGGAGGGAGGGAGAGAGAGAGGGGGGGGAGAGAGATGAGCTGCCTTAGAGTAAAGGCCCTGGATTGGCTATACTGAGATTTCTAGGGCTTTTTAGATGTGAATTTGAAACATTGTTTAAAAGTTTAATTTTTAATAGTTTGGATTTATAGATGCTTTTAATGATTGCAGACATTGCAGATCAGCTCTTTTGTTTTGGTTTGCACCAAAAAAAAAATCAGGGATAGTCTGATAGCACCTTTTCCAATTTCATTTCATACATTTCATTAAAAATATGCATGAGCTTTTGTGATCTGTAGCTCAGTTCTTCACACAGGACAACAAAATCAATGTAGGATTTCAGTTCAAACAATGCTGGGGGTGGGTGGGTGAGACAGGTTTGTTTGCCAGGTGTCTCTCCCTCCTACGAGGGGAAATGTTAAAGGGAAAATCAAGCAGAAAGGTAAGGAAGAGGTAAGTTGGCAGAACACTGAATATTTTAAGCCAATAACATTGTTCTGCTCAAGCAGAAAGTTACAAATTCAAGAAGTTCCCACATGACTTTGACTATCTGTAAAATTAATCGAAATTGAATTGTATTTCCATATATTCTGAACAGTCAATGTTACATCTTCCAAAATGTGCAGTCCCTCAGATTATAATGCTGCCAATATGGTTGAAGTAGGATAGAAGCTGTAGTCCAACAGATTAGGAGTACTTTAGGTTGCACACATGAGCACAGAACCCCAGAGCAATTTTCCCTTTCAAACAAGACAATAGGCACAGAAACTTATTTATCTGCTTTGATGGCAAGTTCTTCCTGTAATAATTCTGCACAGAAAGCAGACAACCTTATTTGTAGATATAGAAGTGCATTGAATTTACATTTGCCACATTTGATGTGGATCCGGGAAAGAAATTCAATTGGTAAAGTTCCTATAATAGCTTTTTGATTAGGCAGGTATAGGACATGACACCATAACTACCTATAGCCTTATACAACATTGAAATATTCAATGGGAGAACAACTGTCCCAGTCTGGAGAACGGGTCAAGCAGGAAATTAGTCTGGAATCATTCCGTAAACACAACAGAGCAAGGTCTGACTCCTCCTGAACGCCTTTGAGTCTTATCTAGTCCCTTCCCAAGTGAAAGCTCCCAGCTGAGTATTCCTGTGGAATAGACATAGAATAGCTTGTTTGAACTCTAAAAGTTTGCATCAAAAAAAATTGGGAGGCAGCTATCATGTCATCCCTAAGATCTGGTTGTTCACACCTGACAGGTACCTATCAATACAACTTATTTTCTCATTTCTAGCACATTTGAGGAGTTGCCAATCAAGATGATATAGGAAAGTCCACCTGTATTTGTCTGTTTAGTGGGTTTGATTTTTAGGAACATTTTGGAAACATTTCCCTTTTGGAACCAAATGATTCCTGCAATCTGGAAGGAATTTGATTCTTCCATTATTCTTTTTTTTTTTTTACTATGGTGTAAACAGAAGGATTAAGAAGACAAAAACCTAAAGCTTAAGTTGGAAGGAAAAAGACCAGAAACTTCATATTCTTATTGGAGAATAAGTCGAGCAGAGTCATGGGGCTAGGACCTTGGAGGTATCTTAATCCAACCCTTGTCAAAGCAGGAGTCCTTATTCCAATCTGGATAAAGGCTGTCCAATCTTTTCTTGAAAACCTCCAGCGATGGAGCCCCCACAAATTCAGGAGGGAAGCTTTTCCACCGTTTAATTGTTCTGTCAGGAAATTTCTCCTTAGGTTGGATCTCATTCTGACTGGCTTCCACCCCATTGTTCCTTGTCTAGTCCTCAGGTGATTTGGAGAATAGATGGATGAGCTCTTCAGTGACAACACTTCAAGTATTGGAAGGCAGCTATCATGTCACCTCTAAGATTTCTCTTTGTTACTCATTCTGTTTGACATGTAAAATCCCACTACGATTATTCTGACCCTAGCTTGGCTTACTTTTGGTGGGTGGGTGTGTGAGAGAGAGGAGGGAGTGGGGAAGAGAGATTTTATTTCTGGCTTATTTTTGTAATTTTGTTTTTAAATCACATCTGAATATTATATTTATTCATGAAAATATAAGAGAGAGAAATATTTTTAATTCTCCCCATTTCCTTTGACAGTTTATCATTCTCATTTCTAAGGCTGCCAAATTGATGATTAATGAGTGGGAAAGGGGTGCTAGGGGGACACACATAATAGTCTCTCTGTCCACAAAGGCAACATTCAAAAGGGGGGAAATGTGCAGATGTAATGAGAGTGAATTGTATGAATTAAGAACTTAAGTCTTAAAATGGTGAACTTACTGTTAACCTCAATAATCTTTATGTCTCCCTTTTAAGGGTCTTGACAATGCAGAGAAGTCAACATTTTAACACTAAATTCACCTGCTGGTAGCAATATCATTCAAGATTAAAAACGACAGAAAAGTGATGGGAAAAGAAAAGCTTACGAAACTAAAGGTGTTCAACATTTTTACATGAGATACTCAGCCACTGAGAGAGAGAGAGAGAGAGGGAGGGAGGAAGGGAAGGGGGGGGGGCGCTGTATATTTAATCATAGTCCATCTGCACAGGAAGCCATATTGGGTAGATTGCTGAAGGCTGCTTAAAGGTATTTTCAGTTCCACCAGCTCTGGAGGAGGTCCGTGAGATTTTGAGAAAAGCACAAACGGACAAAGAATTATATTTTTTTGCAAGATTTTGCATACATCATTACCCAAATGCTCCCATTCAACACAGAATCTTGATTCATTCCCAAGTTGGACTTGAACAAACAGAACAGTCACTGTGGACAAGCTGTCTAGAGAAATAAAATTTATCCATCTCTGAAGGGATTTTGACAGGATTCAGAAATTCAGGCATCATCAATGAGTTTCTCCCCATTTTCTTCCTCTTTTTTATTGCATTCTATACTTCCACAGCCTTCCTCTTCCTCCTCATCTTCTGCTCCATCCGTGAAGACATCCTTTTGGCCGTAGCTCAATGTGGTACATGCTAGGTCCACTTCAATTGGGAAAACATCTGCTTCTCTTAGCACAGCATAACAATCATCATAGTAGTTGGAAAGCGTGGACACGAAACGCTGGAGTTGGAATACAATATCTTGCACTGCAAAGGACAGAAATCATTGAGCAAAGAGGAACACAAATACAGGTTACACTCAGCTTATAGCCTAGGACTGGGGTGTTAAACTTGATTTCCTTGAGGTCACATCAGGGTTGTGTTTGACCTCGGGGGGCCAGGGTGGGCATAGCCAACTCAATGTCAGTCATGTTGGGGGTGTCTGTGATGGCCTGGGCGCTCTGCCAGGGAAACGGGCTCTAGAGGTCTGTTTTTGGCTGTGATGGCCTCCTGCAACCCTCTGCCAGTGAAAATGGGCTTGCGAGGGCCAAGCTCCATTTTTGCTGGCAGAGGCACCATGGACACCCTTGGTGTTTCCAGGGTGGCCCTGCAGGCCAGATCTAAGCAGCCTAAAGGCTGAATCTAGCACCTGGGCCTTGAGTTTGACATCCCTGGCCTAGGATGTGCTTGGCTTCCTATGCATGGCAATAATCAAGCACTTTATAAATGGCTAAGATAATACTTTGGCTCTTTCAGGGTCAAACATATTTTCTTTCCATCCCATATTCTTGTTTCTAAGGAGCTTGATAGTTTTCATCTGCAGACCTAGGTCACTCAAAATTCCCAGAGGTCATTTGGATCTAAACAGAAAGCAACCACACTTACCATGTTTCTGGTCTAGCAGCTCCATCTTTTCTAGTACATCCTTCCTCATTTTGGCAAAACGTGAACGTGCCTCCTGGCGGCAGCGCAGGATTAAACGATATTCATAGTTCCCAGTTCCAACCCGGTAGAGAGGTTCTCCCATGGCCTACCAAAAATACTATGTTACTATAACAACCGACGGGGTAGAGTGGGCAACATCTTATATATGAATTAAAGCTTTTTTCATTCATCCTAGCAAACTGTGAGTTCCTCACATGATGGTGCTACATCTTTACTTGGCCAACAGTCAGACATTAAAGCATCTTTTGCTAAAGGAGCAGATGCCTAGAACCCTGAGGGTAAGAAAACCAACTTTTAAGGAAACAAAAACTCATCACAAGGTCATCACATGGTAAATGAGATCAAGGGACAAATCAAACAGATAGTAAGTTTTTCCATTCCAAATTAATGATGAATCTATCCCATAATTATAGAACCTTTAATGCAAATCAATACTGACAGAATACTCTCTGGAGTCATTTGCTTTACACTTTAATCTTAATCTTTAAACCTGAAACTTTAATCTCTGTAATTTGCATTAGCTATAATTTTGTTCAAATTCTTACCATATGCTTTTTCAATAAAAAAGAAAAGTCTGCTCTGAATCTGCTCCTCAAGATTTGAACTTTAAAAAGCTTTTCTTTTGCTCAAATAAAAATAATGGCACGCCGGATGCTTATCAGATGACTTGGCCTTTCCATCTAAGGCTGAGAAAGGATGATGTGCTGGTGATCATAGTTGTCATTATAGGAAACAAAAGCCACAAAATACAACTCTGTATTGAGTCCACTTGGATATTATCTATCCAGCTTCTTTGCAGTGGCAATCAAATGTTTGGCCTCTCTTCAGCAGAACTCATTAATACTTAAACAATCTATGATTGTGCAACCCAAGTGAACCAATCTTGTGTTACCGCACTCAAAATTCCAATCTGACCCAACGTTTCTGTAAGGCGTCAAGATGGAAAGGCTGCCCTCAAAGCATGCCAGATAAAAATGATAGCTGACATAAAACATTATCAAACTCAGTTTGAAAAGCTGAAATAAGGTATAAACTTAATTCTTAAGCATCTTAAGAGTTAGGGAAATCTGAGGCATTTAGAAGGTTCATTTGATAACACTTGGCGACATGATGCAAGATTCAACATGGAATGTACACAATAAACTTCCCTTAAAGCCCATGTCCCACTGCACCAACGGATGCAAAGAGAATGTAAAACGGACAAAAAAGCTTGCCATCCGTTGGAAAACGCGATACATCTGTTGTGTACTCACTGCATACGTGTTTCATACGCTCTATCCATCAAACATCCGTCTACTGCTATTTCATCCGCTCAAAAGGTTTTGAGCTGCACAAAACCTTTTGAGCAGATTAACTTTCCGCCGCATACAATCTACATCCGGGACACATCCGGGCAACAAACGTTTTACGTCATCATCCATTACACGTCCGCTGTATCCTCTCAGCATCCTCTGGGCATCCCCTCAACTCACATCCACCGCAGCTGAAAGCGGAAAGAGGGAGGAAGCGAAAGGTACATGGAATGTCCACACAGCGTTAGTAGCATGAAAATAGAAAGGATGTAAGCGGATGCATCTCGTATATAAAGCATTAAAACAGACAAAACGTTCATATATGGGACGTATCTCGGATATTTAGGATGTCTGGAGTATGCCTAGAGTATGTGGAAGGACACCTAGCGGAAAACCGACATTTCCTATAAAAAGGGGGAGGAAATCACCTGGATCTCACTATCAGTCCAGCAGCCATGGTGTACAGACCTCTTCACCCTTGCTCTTGCTCTTCCACATCATCCATTGATCTCCACCATGGATCATCACACACTCCTTATGATAGCTTGCCATCATTCAACACCAGAACCAAGCCCTGTTCAGACTGTTTCACCTTTTCTTCGCAAGGAGAAGAAGAAGACGTCCAAGAGTTGTGTGGGTCCGAAGATGGATCGGGAGAAGAGTGGAGTTTGGACTCTATGACAAGCTGATGGTGGAGCTGAGGAATGAAGACACTTGTGCATTCCAGCACTTCATGAGGATGCCACCAGCCATGTTTGACGAAATTGTGGAGCGTCTGAGACCCAGGTTGACTAAGCCAAGCACCAACTTCCGTCTCAGCCTGGACTCTGGGCTCAAGGTGGCACTGTCTCTGTGCCACTTGACCTCTGGAACCACATACAGAAACATGCAGTATGCCTGGAGGATGCCACACAACACCATCAGCAAAGTGGTCAGAGAAGTGGTGCAGGCTATCATCGAAGAATACGTGGAGGAGCTCCTCCAGTGTCCCACCACTGAAGAAGGCTGGAGGAAACTTGCAGAACAGTAGTAGCAGAGGTGGAACTTTCCCCACACCGTTGGAACCATAGATGGGAAGCACGTGGCCTGCAAAGCTCCAGCCAACTCAGGGTCCTCTTATCACAACTACAAGGGCTTCTTCAGTATCATCCTCTTTGCCATGGTTGATGCTGACTACAAGTTCATGTACATTGATGCTTCAGGCAACGGGTCTGCTTCAGATAGCCAGGTATACAACGCCAGTGACCTCAAGGATGGGCCGGAACGCAACCTCATCATGGGTTTTCCAGATCCAGACCCCCTACCTAATGACACACAAGATGTGCCCTACTTCATCGTGGGTGATGACGCCTTCTCCCTCAGAACCTACCTCATGAAGCCCTACACTCCCAGATACCTCACCCGTGAAGAGAGGATCTTCAACTACAGGCTGTCCAGGGAAAGACGGGTGGTGGAGAACACCTTTGGCATCCTGGCCAACAGGTTCCAAGTACTTCTCACAACCATGCAGCATCACCCAGGGACTGTGAGGAGCATTGTGGAAGCTTGCTGCATCCTGCACAATCTCATGCGCACCCACTACCCAGTCTTGCAGAACAGGCTTGTGGACCGTCAACAAGGGAATGGGGACATGGAGCCTGGTGAACGGAGGCAAAGACGAAACCTGATAGACACTTTGGATGTACAAGGCCCCAACAGAGCTTCATGTGAAGGGAAGAAGCAGCGCAACCTCCTGAAACGCTGGTGCAACTCCCCAGCTGGAGCGGTGGAGTGGCAAGACAGGATGGTAGATGCTTAATGGATGCTTCCTTGAGCCTGTCTCATAACACTGATGAGATTGTGCCATGTATGTTGAGTGGCCCTACAATGAATAGGGCATTAATAAAGAGCTTTGTTTATTTTGAAATGTGTTGATCAATGAATAAATTGTTATTGATAATAAAGGGCCATATGTGTGGCAGCTGGGAGGGTGGACCATACAGTCCCACTATGCTTGCACTGGAGGTTTATCAATCCCACAGCTATCCTTACCCATCCCACAACTATCCTTACCCATCCCACAACTATCCTTACCCAACCCACAGCTATCCTTATCCATCCCACAACTATCCTTACCTATCCCACAAGCATGCAAAGGCTTAACCATTTTTTCAAAGTTTTCACCAACACTTTATTAAGTAAATAAAATGAACCAAGTGTGTGAAGCAAAGATAACCTTTGTTAACAACTGTCTTAAGTAAACTGTATGACTTTATTAAAAAAGCAAAATGAACCAAGTAAAGTGTCTTTAAGCAAAGATAAGGTGAACAGGTAACAACTCAGTCTCTGGCACTCTTCTCAGTCACTCTGAGGCATGTCCATGGTCTCAGCTGTCGAGCGGCCAGGAACTGTGGAGGTGGCTGTGGCTGGAGTGCTGGTCTGAGGCGCCATTGGGGTGCCTGGCCCCGAGAGTACAACAGGGGATGGTATATTCAGGAAGCTCTCAGAGAGCTGACTCAGTCTCGTGAGGTTGAGAGGCCCTTCATCAAGTACCTGGGATGTCAGGCACAAGACTGATGACAGATTGTTTGTTGAGGGGCTTGGCTGTGGGGTGGAGGAAGGAGGAGTGTAGTGGGGCTGTCTGGTCTGCAGCTGGGCGAGGTGAGGCGTCTGTGGCGTGCGATGTACCTGGGCCTGGACTGGGAAGGGCTGCCTCTGGTATGGGAAGTCCTGGTACTCGTAGCCTTGGTAGGTGAGGGGCTGTTGAAATCCGTTGAAGGGCTGTGACATCGCCTAGGGTGGAGGAGCAGGTCAGAGCTGTGGGTCGGAGCAGGTGGAGTGGGTCGGAGCAGGTTCAGCTGGGCCTGGAGGGTGGTGCAGCAGTGCTGTGATTTTCTCCTTCATCACCTGGTACTGGGCCTCGGGGAGGTCCATGAGGGTCTGGCTCACGTACGTGATGAAGGGCTTGCGGTTAGAGGATGGCATATCGCTGTGGACCAGCTGAGAGAGAAGATCTGTGCTGGTCTTGATGGTGTCCCTGATCTCCAGCAGGACAGTATGGCTCTGGCCCTCCAGTCTGCCTCTCTGCCTGCTTTCTGTGGAGGTGGAGCTGGGTGTGGGTGTGGGTTGGTCTCTAGCTGCTGCTTCTTCTTGCTCCATTTGAGACAGGGGATCCTCCAAGTCTGCCGGCATGGGGAGTGCAGCTGTCGGGGGGGTCTCTGCGTGGGGCCCTCCAAAGACACCTGCCTGGACACGGTAGCTGTCTCCTGGCTGGAAGAGGAGTGGCTGTCTGTGGGCTGTCTGAGGGAGAGGGTTGACAGTGGGGCTGATCCTCGGTGGCGGACCTCACCCTCCAGGAAGCTGCACTTGGCCATGACGTACATCTCCCAGTCAGTGAGCTTGACAGCAGCCTTGCCAGATTTCTTCAGATGCAGCTTGCCATACCAGGTGTGCATGTGCTTCCACCATCCCAGGAGTACTTCTGAAGTGTAGCCCAGGCTCTCTGCCTTGTCTCTCCACTCTGCCTGCTTCCTCTTGGTGTCGCGATAGAGCCTGTGGCCCTTTCTCCACAGGTACTCGTTCTCCCTCAGCCATTCCAGCACCTCCTCCTCATGGTCCTCGGAAATGGAGTACTGTTTCCTCTCTCCCTTCTCCTTGCCTTGCCTCTTCCTCCCTCTGGCAGGGCCTTCAGGGCCTTCAGCAGCAGGGCTTTGAGGGCCTTGGGGCTGGTCCATCACAGCAACAGCACCACCACCAGCAGCAGCAGCAGGAGAAGCACCAGCAAGAGAAGCACCAGCAGCACCAGTAGGAGAAGCACCAGCAGCAGCAGGAGAAGCACCAGCAGCACCAGTAGGAGAAGCACCAGCAGGAGAAGCACCAGCAGCAGCAACACCAGGAGCACCACCAGCAGCAGCAGAAGTACCAGCAGCTTCAGAGTCAGCGCCAGGAGGTGGGATGGTGGTTCTGTCCTTCTTGCCAGGGCTGGCAGGAGTAGGCACAGGCTTTCTTTTCTTCCCTGTCTGTTGAACCATGGTATTCTTTCAAGATGTCTCTGGCAGCAGGTCTGAATGGTGACTGCTTGCGAGCTGCATCCTTTTATATCCATGGAGCTGACGCAATTCATCCTCCCCGCATGCGCAGTGACCGCTTAGCATCCGCTATGCATCCGCTATGCATCCTATAGGCATCTGTGATGCATCCCCATCATCCGCTACGCATCCGCTCCTTCCGCTACGCGTCCGCTTCACTATTCTCCCCCGGAAGCCCTGCGGATGTGTCATCTGCTTCCATCCGCTAGGCTTCCTACGAACATCCGCTTACCATCCTCGCAACGTACTACCCATGTCCGTTCCTTTCCGTTGTTTTTCATTCTGTTTATGCAAATTTGGGGCACTTTTGAGAGCGGATAACAATGGATGGAGCCACCCCCGAAATTTTGCTTGTCCGCTGTGTCCTTTTTGCATACATTTTGCATCCGTCGGCCAGTGTGACCTAGCCTTAAATATAAATCTTTGAAAACAATCAAGTATCTGAGTATGTCTATGAACAAATCTGGGATCTCAGTCGAAATTAGAATCTCTGTACTTACAATGCAGCTATATTCTTCATCATCCATCTCTTTCACCTTTAGACAATATGACTGAAAGAGAACAAAAAGCACAGTGTTACAAGTTGCAGAATAACCAACCAATTATAACAAAGACAAAAATAAAATGTCTACAGTTCATTCCATTTTACGCAGTATCATCCTGAATTGTTAGATATATTACATGCACAGATAAAAAATTAAAGCAGACAAGTTTGATCAGTTTACATTCAAAGATTGAAATTCTCTTTCAAATAATATGCATTTTAAGTCCCTTGTTTTTTTTTCTAAAGAAATAATTAAAACAAAAAGAACAGCTCACCAAATACTCAAACTTGACATCCAAATACTTCTTGATAGTTAATCTGGTATCAGGAATTGCTTTGTTCAGATAGGTGTTCAAGTCTGTCAACATCTGTAAGGAAATACTGGGAATGAAAATTGAAGATAAAGCAAAATAAAACAGACAAGCTTTCACGTGTGAGAAGGCTCACCACCCAAAATTAACTAGTATATGATTTGTGGACATTTCTGTCAACTCTCAGAGTAGTTAAGCCATGTGACACATAGATCAACTTTCTCATTATATGGACAAGATGACAATCTTATGTATGAGCCAATCTGAGCTATCTCTGCATGCCAATGCTATGTTGTTCTAGTCTAAAACAATATTATTTCTACCTTGCCATATCCATTATGCTGTCCTGTCACAATTCAAGGCAAGTCAGACTAATGAACTTTATTTTATTTATTTGATATAAAAAAGTGCTTTGCCCTTATTTCTCACCTAGCTTGGAAAGAATTAAGAAGAGGAAGCCAAATAAACAGGCTGTGAAGAAAGCCTCACAGATTAATAACCAAAGAGGCCATATAAAGCAAAGAGTTGTAGCTCACTAGTGTAGTCAGATGAGACCATCTCACATTCTTATGCCTTTTATCAAGCACTGTTTGTTGTCCATTATTTACATCCCCAGAAACAGTAAACTTTATAGCACTGCACCTTATTTTGTGTGAGTTGATCAGCAAAAGAGGAAGAGTGGGGAATGTATGTAAGATAGCAGAAAGAGTTGAACACTATGCAGATTACCTAATCCTACATAGCTTTTTCTCTGGTAATATCATATTACTAACTAGAGCATACAAAACATTTGCTAGACCAATACTTGAATACAGCTCATCAGTCTGGAACCCACATTACGTATCTGATCTTAACAGAGCTGAGAAAGTCCAGAAATATTTCACAAGAAGAGCTCTCCACTCCTCTACTTGTTGCAGAATACCTTATGCCACCAGACTTGAAATCCTAGAAAATCTAGAACTATGCCGCCTTCGGTCCAATCTAAGTATAGTATATAAAATCATACATTGCAATGTCCTACCTGTCAATGAATACTTCAACTTCAACCATAACAAGAGCACACAATAGAAACAAACTCAAGGAAAACCACACCAAATTTGATTGCAGGAAATATGACTTCAGCAACAGAGTGGTCAATGTCTGAAATATTCTACCTGACTCTGTGGTTTCTTCCCCAAACCCTCAAAACTTTTAACCTTAAGACTGTCTACTATTGACCTCACCCTTTTCCTAAGAGGTCTGTAGGGGATGTGCATAAGCGCACCAATGTGCCCACCATCCCTGTCCTATTGTTTCTTTTTATTTTTCTTATATGTATCGATTTCATGTATTCATATCTATGTTTATACTTATAGCCGTTATCTTATAATCGCTTGACAAATAAAATATACATACATACATAACTGTTTGGTTTTGGTCCTGTTACCACTCTGTCACCATCATAGTCTAACAGTTGTAAGCTTCACTATTTTATCCCATGAATCGACAGCCATTTTAGAAAAAAAAGGTTCTCATCTATATCTATGGGTATTGATAGTGCTACATTGGAATTCTACACAGGTAGTCCTTGAAATTAAAACCATTAGGTTAACAAATGCTTGATGTTACCATGGTGCTGAAAACAAGTGACTTACAACCGTTCTCATGCTAACAACTGTTGCAGTGTCCCTGTAATCATAATCAAAATTTGGCAGCTTGGCAACTGGCATATATTTATGACACTGCAGTGTCCCAGGGTCACATGATAGCCATTTGCGACCTTCCCAGGGGGCTTCCAACAAGTGAAATCAATGGAGCAAACTGGATTCATTTAACTACTATAGCAAGAAATCAGACACTATTCCTTTAACAACTGCATTGCTTAGCAACAGAAGTTCTAGTGCCAATTATAGTCATAAGTCAAGTACTACTTGTACCTTAGAGATAGTGGTACAACACTTCTCAACTCTCAAACAGTTGTGTTACCTATCTAGATTATCATACTAAAATGATATTTTATCTTATTTAGTAAATTTATATGACCAGCCATCTCACATGAAGTGACTGTAGGCAGCATATAATCATTACAATAAAACAACACATATTTTAATTATCATAGTTAGTCATTGTTTTTATTTAAAATATAGTCTTTTAAGCATGCATATACAGTTTTTACATAAAGAATTATTATTTTGAGCATAATAAATACAAAACACACATTCTTACTGGTTTAATGGTTTTTAAAAGATGGATTCCAAATTTCTCAATACTGCGATGAGCATCAGCAAATTTTACAAATGCTTCACTGGCCGCTGGCTGAGGTTCTCGTACACCAATAACCGAAAAAACATCACCAAATGCTGGTCATCATACATCAAAAACATGCAATAGAAACTGGAGTCAAAAATCATAGGTACATTTTCTGGTATATATTACTCAATTTTTTACCACTTCGGACAATGATTGATACCCTGAAGATTATGGAACTTGAAACCTGACATGTCAGGAGGGCACCAGAATGCAAACATGCCTCAATTTAAGCCTTACGGTGTCCCACTTTAAATCTCATTCTAGTCAGTAAGCTAGAAGGTATTTCACCAATTGGTTGCTCTGGATAATGGCTCACGTAGACCTGGTACCAGCCCTGCATACAACCCATAGATATTCTAGCCCAAATTTTGAAAACCAGTGGCCATATCTGGAATTTGAAAAGAATATTATGACCATTCTCACAAAATTGGAGCCATATTGATTATGGCCAGTGATACACCAAAGCTTGCTCCCCACAAGTTCTGTGTTTTCTTAGTTTCCTTCTGTTTTTCTTCTAAGTAACTAAGCATGCTTTTAAAACACCACTGCAGAAATCCTATTAATTTTTTTCTTATAACTCTTAGACATTAGCAGGGCTCAGAGGAATCTTGGAAATACTGTATATAACATGCTTACTTGGCTTTTTATTTTGTAGCATGCTAGTTGCATATTTATTTTAATTACAATGAACTAAAAAATAAATTAGAGTCAAGTTGGCAGAATCAGACGAGAAACTGGGAGTCTGTGAATTCTAGATCCGCCTTAGGCACAAAACCTGCTAAGCTGATCTTGGGCCAATCAATTTATCTCAATCCTAGGAAAAAAGCAATGGTAAACCACTTCTGAAAAACGTTGTCAAGAAAACTGCAGGAATTTGTCCAGGCAGTCTCCAAAAATTGGACACAACTGAACAAAAGGTAAAAAAAATAGGTGGAGCACACGTTAACATCTCAATACAATTGGTATTTAAAGAGGTTATGGCCATGGTTGGCAAATGCTCTATCCATTTACCTCTGTGAGTCTGAGACAGTTCAAAGAAAGCTCTGAGAAGATTCTTGGTATGTTCTGTCATCCCTAGGCAAAGGGGAAGGAAAAAAATACTAGTCATTCACTAAAATCTCATTTATCTAGGAATATTTGTCACTTTTCAGTCTACATTTTAACACTAAAAGCGGATGTTTGGTAAAATAAAACAAAATCAAAATATGGTTGGGGACAAGTCAACACTGATATGTTTTTATTCTGAGATTTGCCTGCAGAAGTAACTGAGTGGCAAAAGTTGTACTGACCAAATACAAACATCATTCTTTGCTCTTCACTGGTCATGTTCTGTGCTTTTGTGCTTCTGGGAACAGTTTGCTCACCACAATGGACATATTGTTACCAAACCACACAAAAGCATCAACTTTTCCATGGCCATTCAATATAGGAAATCTGCTTGTGGCTCTAGAGAAGGAGCTCTAACTACAGACCAAATAACTTATCAACGAGACTGAAAATAAACCATGCAGAAGGTTTTATTGATAATAAGCTATGTTATCAATATATCAAGCAAAATAATGCTTCAAGATACTTTTATATGGTAAACAGGATATAAGCAAACAAATGGGCAATTCCACCAGTCACATATGATCCAGATCTCAAATCTACTGTTTCCCCGAAAATAAGACCCAACTGAAAAATAAGTCCTAGCATGATTTTGATGATGCTCATAATATAAATCCTACCCCTCAAATAAGCCCCAGTTAAGATAATCTGTCAGATGGACACATTTAGTGCCGTATTTCCCCCCAAATAAGACCTAACCGGAAAATAAGCCCTAATGCTTCTTTTGGAGCAAAAATTAATATAAGACCCGGTCTTATTTTGGGGGGAAACACTAGTACTTGTAGCTCCCAAATATTCTCTAATTCTCTCCAATACTGCTTGTTTCCGTCTCTTGTAAACTGCTAAGAAATATTCATTCTCAATTTCACCAACTGTTATTGTATTAATTTGCAAGATAACAGAAGGTAGGAGACAATGCATTGTTCTTCAATTCTTGTGTATTAATGGAATGGGGGAAGCTTGTAGCATCTTCACAGCATTATCAGCCATTGTTGAAATGATATAAAGTCTGTCCTGATTATTATTAATTTGGCACAATAATGTCGAGAGTGTTCTTAAAGCTGCTGTAAGTCACTAGTGGAGAAATTACCAAATTCTGGATGTTTGCATAAGAGGGGGTTTATCTTAAAAAGGCAGTGGGTGGAAGAAGGCTTTGTAGATGTGAGGGGTAAGAGAGACAGTCCACATCTGCTCATCAAATGTTCCAGATGTAAGCAGGCCTAATCTGCCACCACATGTTGTACTGCCTGCACCTGTGTGTACAATATACTTACTCAAATCAAGTGATCTCCCAAGAAATCATCATTGATATGAGCTGTAAGACAACAGTTTTTTAGACTACAAAGAAAAAAAAAAGTGTGATTACCTTTATATAGTTCTGCAGTCCTCTCCAGCTCTTCTAATCGCTTTACCAAGCCATCTAGAACAATAAAGAACAGAAGTTGATTATAATGGTTAATCATTTTAGGAGCATAAAGTGTTACATCTATTATTTCACATCCTGCACTTGGGAATGTTAGAGGCCAAACCCTGACTGTTTTACATAGTTGCCATTGTATCTCTCAATGTCTTTTCATCTCAAGATTAAACATACCCAGTTTTTAAAAATACCTTTTCATTGGCCTCCGTTCCTAGTGCCCTGATTACTTTTATGCTCTTTGTGAACCTGTTTCAGTTTCCCTGAAAAGATTAATGTTTGAGGTGGGGTTTCTGACTGTAGCATAATAAAGTGGAACAACTGTTTTGGGTGATTTGGAAACTAATATTTCATTGATGCAATCTAAAAATGTTCTGGGGTTTGTTTGTTTTTTGCAGCATCATTATACCGCTGACTCATACTAACTTTGCAATCAACTGCAGGTAGTTCTTGATTTACAACTACAATTGAGCCCAAAATTTCTGTTGTTAAATGACACATTTGTTAAGTGAGTTTTGCCCCATTTTACGACCTTTCTTGCCACAGTTGTTAAGTAAATCGCTGCAGTTGATAAGTTAGTAACCCGGTTGTTAAGTGAATCTGGCTTCCCCATTGACTTTTCTTGTGAGAAGGTCTCAAAAGATGATCACATGACCTTATAAATGAAATTGCACATGCGCGCACACACACTACAATATGGCCATTTCTTTCCAGATAACTTGCTTTGTATGTATTCAAATTAGACATTTCAATGCTTGTAGTGTTTTAATGATTTCTATTGTTTTAAAATGGTTTTAAGATTTTAATTGTAATAAAGGGAGTCAAGTTATTCTCCCAAACACCTGAGGATAGGACAAGAAGCAATGGGTGGAAACTAATCAGGGAGAGAAGCAACTTAGAACTAAGGAAAAATTTCCTGACAGAATAATTAATCAGTGGAACAACTTGCCTCCAGAAGTTGTGAACGCTCCAACTGGAAGTTTTTAAAAAGATATTGGATAACCCTTTGTCTGAAGTGGTGTAAGGTTTCCTGCCTAAGCAGGGGTTGGACTAGAAAACCTCCAAGGTCCCTCCAACTCTGTTTTTCTATTGTATATACTTTTGAATTATGAGCTGCCCAGAGTTGTTTGCTGAGATAGACAGCTATAAAAATGAATGAACGAATATTACATTTACAACATTGAATTATTTACTAAAACTGTCTTCTGACATAAAGTGACATGGTTAGTCCACAACAACTGATTCTTGTCAAACCCATGCTGACTTCTGCAAATTACCACACTGCTTTCAAAGTAGTTTTGAACCAGTATCTTTACTTCTATATTCTAGAATACTTCAGGTTGTTACAAGATTGTAATTCTCTGGAATTCCTCATCCTCTTTCTTTGAGAGATTTGCTTTCTTTTGCAAATTGTCTCTTCATCTGTTTTTCATGATTTCTCAAAGATAATACAGAAAGTCTCAGTGAGACTATCAGCTAATTTCTATAGTGCTCTAGGAGACCATTCACTTGATTCTTCAGATTTAATCTCAAAATAAACAGACATCTCTTGGCCATCTCAATATCCAAATTCTTTCTCAGAGCCCTTTCTATGGGTTAAATGGCATGATGGGAACAGTGCAAAGCACTGTGTAACAGTGCAAAGCCCATGCTGCCCACAGATGGCATTTCTCCTGGCACAGCCATGCCTTTATGCACTTGTTAGACACTTGGAGAGGGTGAAAAACTTGACAAAGGTAACAGAATTCATTCTGAGGCCATGGATAACCTTGTTAGACCATCACACATTTCCAGAATCTCTTAAGGAATGGCTACTGCCCCTGCCTTACAACTGAAAGGTTAGGACTGAGATATAGCAGCTTGCCTGAGGATCACCCTAAAGTGGTGAGGCTTGAAGTGGGGATATCTGATATTTAACAAGTATACATTGGCTCTCAATCCCACAGTTATGAGTCAAGTATTGATGTCACCAGCTGGATGAGATTCAGTTTCAGGAAAAACTAAGAATGCTTAATCCTTGATGGCACTTGGCTCAACGAGCAACAATAGTGAAACTGCTTCTTGCGTATTACTTACCATTGCAGAGGATAGCTCGGCTCAGTCCTAGGGCATCTGCTGTCCCTGAGCTCATGTTCTCCACCAGGCGGTGCTTCACTTTCTTTAGCACTGCATTCCAGGAAAGAGACATGTAATCCATAAGCAGCATTTTTCAAAATGTAGCACAATCCCTGCATTTCACAAGAACAGGCTAAAAAATAAATCTTTAAGAGAGTCGAAGTCTTTCCTTACCAATGTCTAAAGTTTTCCCCTGCTTTGGATCAGCCTGGAGCTTGTTGTAATGAATTGTTACCTCTCCCTAGAAGACCAAAATCAAAATCAATATATTATGGAAGAGAAAGGAACTACTACTTACACGAGCAAAACCCCCACAATTTACATTCCAGCAATCCTTGAAGTCTCTCACCTTTACCACCTGTATCATTTTGGCTACTTCTACTTTGGTTTTTCCTTTGACTGACTTCCCATTCACACCCGTGATTTCATCACCAGCTGCCAACGTGCCATCAAGAGCTGCAGGAGTATTGTCAAATACCTGAGGAGGAATATATAGTGATGGTGGAAGAGCTGTGGTGGGGCAGTGGTTAGAATGTACTATTGCAGGCTAACTTTGCCCACTCTTAGTTCGATCCTGACCAGCTCAAAGTTGATTCAGTCTTCTATCCTGAGGTCGGTAAAATGAGGGCACAAATTGTTGGGGGCAATATGATGACTTTGTAAACCACTTAGAGAAGGCTGTAAAGCATTGTGAAGTGGTATATAAGCCTAAGTGTTATTGCTATGATCAAAGAAGAACTAAAGAAAGAAAAAGAACTACAGTTTCCATGCATAATTGCTACTTTTCTTGCCACATATGTTAGTAATAAAAATACCTTAATTTTCAGAAATATCATGACAGGACCTTCATAAACATTTCTTGTAGTGGTGGGATTTAAATTGTTTTACCACCGGTTCGGTGGGCATGGCTTGCTGGGTATGCTTTGCCTAACGCCGCCACAAAGATTTCCCCACACCAGCTTAGACCTGCAGCGCCAATCAGCTGAGAGGATAAAGAGAAAAGTGCAGGGCCAGGTGGCAGGGCCAATCCTGTGTTTTCCTCTCAGCTGATTGTCAAGGACTTTTTCCCCCTTTTCAGCTGATCATGGGCTTTTCTTTTACTACCAGTTCAGATGAACCGGTCTGAACTGGTAGCATACCACCACTGATTTGTTGCCTATATCTATACCATATGGTACTTAAGCCATACAAAAGCTGTTACTTGGTTGAAATATGCCATTCTACTAGAGGTTTATTTGATATCCATTCTTCTATAATAAAAGCTGCTAGATGACGTGGTGTTTTTTAGTCCAGAGATTTCAAACCAGTTAATTTTTTTCACTTTCCATAGATCACTCACCATTTGGACAGCTTCCTGTATCACACTGCATTAGACACTGAAGAAATCTTACTGCCACTTTTGAGGAGGTTCATAGTCTAACCTTTTGAATTATACATTCAAAACTATCACTGAATTCTCCCTGAATCCCTCCTGTTTAACATCCATGTATTTGCCACCCAAAACCTCTGCATGTCCCATTTTTGCCCTTCCCGGCATCCAGAAACACTCTGTAGGCCAAAAACATGCCCGTTTTTGAGGCCTCTGGGGAGTTCCCTTTTGCCCTCCAGAGAAAATGGGACCCCTGGAGGCCTCTGGAGGCCAAAAGCATGCCTGTTTTTGGCCTTCAGAGTGCTTCTGGATGCCGGGGAGGACAAAAATGCAATATGCGAAGACAAAAACCTATTTTTTTCTTGCTTTCCTCCTTTAAACCAAGGTGCATCTTATAGTCCAAAAAATATGATATTTATTATCCCATAAACTTCATGCACCGTAGTCCACTACTCTTTGCTGCTTCTACTATTATTGCTATCGCTACAGGCTACAAGGCTGGATCTTCAGAAAATGTCCCCACAATCAAAATTCTGCTCCCAGGATGTTGCATGCAATTTTTATTATTTTTTTCTTTCTAAAGAGTATATTCCTCTTCCCTAACACTAACCTGGACGATATACAGGCAGGGGCAATACTGGGCTCCTCCACCTATACTAATTCCAATCAGATTCTGAGAGTCTTTCTTCAAGGTCACTGTTCCAGGTACTGTAGGAATCCCCCTAAAATAGAGATAAAAACACAAATACCTGCCAACTGCCTCTGCTTTCACCACAACAGAGATATAAATAATTGGAATCGAAATTGTGTCAGATTTTTTCCTAAATATCAAGGTTTAGACTAAAAAGACAAATGCAACAATGAAATATAATCTGAGAGTGAGATAGGTGGCCTCTAAATTTGATAAATATATAAAATATGAACATTATCTTTATCTTGATTAAAACAAGCAAATTATTTGCAGAAGCATAGCAAGATGCAAAACGTCTTGCATGATTAAACTGTGGTTTCTCATTGATATGTTTTAGCCTTGAGCTTTAACTTCCAGCCAGCATGTCTTAGATTTTAAAGTTTCATGGCAACATAAAGCCAGATATAAATTTACAAAGTTTATTCCATTATTTTCCAGCGCAAATCACTGCTACACTGATTTTACTTCTTGGACTTACTGTTTTTTAAAACAAAAACTGATTGTTTTTCTCTCAGGTATTAAAAATTGATACTTCCAGACACATATCACAAGCTTCTTCTGTATATATCTATATTCTTATTGTAATTTATTATTTTCTCACTCAGTTCTCTCCAAATCTGTTGGATTCTGAATTCATAATCTATACAATAAGATGGCCAGAATAATTTTTCAATCAAGTAAAAACTGAAAAAGAGCAATCACTTAATAACAAAAGAGAAATTAATGCAAACTATATCCAGAATTGCCTTGTTTACATGTTTCTTTTTAGTCATTTAACCAAGAAATACTGAAGATTTTGATCTGACTTCTTTAGAATACTCTTTCTCAAACCAAACTGGAGAAAAAGATCTGTTAATGAATAAAGCTCCAGAACTAAGGCATGTTGATTTGGCTCTAAATCTACTAGTCTTTGCTATTTTTCTGAATTCTTATTGCATCTTTTCTTTCTCAGTCGAGAAATTATTGTTGCGTGCTTTCCAAACAATATTAATTCGAGTTTTCCCCAAATCAAATACTAAGATACACACTACCAGGAGGAAACAGGAAAAAAAGAAAAAGAAAACTTACAGCTTGTCTTCCTCAATGTCATACTCCAAGTCTGCAAACATTGTTGTTTTAAATCAGTGATTACTTTGTGAAGAATCTGATTTTTCAAGACTGCCTAAAAGGAAAAAAAGATCATCAACGGAGATTACTTATCTCATCTTTTCATATGCTTACCGAAATCTTTGCCTTTGCATTTCTAAACTTCTATCTGCTGAACAGTAAGGAAAAACTGCCTGCCTTCTCAGGTTATTATCATTGAACAATCTATGAAGCTATTAATAAAATATGACACATATCACAATATAATGTAAAGGCCTAGTTTTTAACTTTGAAATGTTTACAGCTGAAAGAGTATAAATTATACAGATGCTATGTTTCAATTATACTACCAAAGCTTTAGTTCTCAAGTCCAGTCTTCAAGTAATGATTGTTTGGCTGATATCTGACATCATTAGGAATTAATCACGGTGGTCATTAAACAAATCTAAAGTCATTAAGCTAATGCCACAGTGGCAAGTATGAACCCATTCTTCCCAATGAATGTTTTTGCCATAAACCAGCAAAAAAACCTAGCAAACTATAGTCACGTGACTGCAGGAGCTGCAACTAATTGTAAAGACCAGCTTGTTGTCAAGTACCCAAAATGTGATCATGACCATGCATGCCAGGCAGTTGTGGTGTGATACTTTACAATTGCTAGAAGAGCTTTATGGGACATAAAGCTTGGTGTACCAGTAGTCCTCGACTTAGGTCATGTAATGATCGTCCGAAGCTACATCAGTCTCAAGAAAAGTGATTTGTCCTCAAAGTTATACTTGTCAACTACTCTTCTGATCTTATGATTGCAATTTAGATGCTTTACAGCAAGTTCTCATTCACGAGTGATTGCAGGATCCTATTATCACATGATCACAATTTGTTATCTTTCAGCAGTTTCCAACAAGCAACATCAATTGGGGAAGTCAGACTACATTATTTTCTTAATCACCATGGTAAATATGGTAATAAAATTGAGAGCAATCATGTGATGACTCATGTAATGAAATAGCTTAGCAGCCAAAATTCCAATCCTAATTGGGGTCATAAGTATATCAAATATATTTTCATGGTTAAGCATCAGACTAAAAATACCAACATTTTAAATCAGATTCACTAGTCTATCTAACTCTGTACTGTCTGGTCTGGCTGGCAGTAGTTCCCAGTCTCAAGCAGTCCTGATTTCCCAGTCTTGCTTCTTGACTTTCCAACTGGAAACTATTTCAAGCAGAACAGTCAAAGCTTAAACTGTCTTTCAGCTATCGTTTTTTGTTCTAACTACTGAACATGTCTTTTTTAAAGATAAATGCATAATATCTGCAGCAATAGGTATAGGCATTCTCAAAAATACATATGAAATGTAATAATTGAAACCTGCTACACAAGTTCAAGTTCAAGATTAACTATTGGTCTTTGACAACAGTTTTCTCTTCCTATTTTGCCATTTGAAAATATCATTGTGACCTATATTTTGGAAAGTCTAACAGGTGTTTTTTTTTTCTTTTTTTAAAGGCCTTAAAAAGATAGAGATTGATTGTTTTCAATTTCCATTAGATATGCAAATACAGACTGGTGCTAAAACTTCTAAGGGCGCAAACAGCCCTATTTTTAGAAGAATATAACGTATAATAGTTAGAATGTGAGGTAGTGGTTAAAGGTGCTGGATTAGAGCTGGCGAGATTCTCCTTCATCCTCAGCCACAAATACTCCTTGGGTAAAGTTGGGCCAGTTGCTCTAACCCATTTCAAGGACTTTTGCAGAGAAAAATCGGAAGAGGCAGAGCTATGTATTCCATCCTGAGCTTCTGGATAAAAGACTTACATCGAATACATTGTGAGTTGTGAGGACTGAAAAAGTTGAATTGAGCCCCCCCAGTCTGCAAAATTGACTTGGGCTGAAAACTCACCTGCAGACAGACATGTTCACAGGGGAGGTTTTTTGCAAGGTCCAGGTGGGTTAATAAACGGCATCCAGGCTGTCTCTCCCACCTTCTCTCTTCTCTCCCCCCCCCCCCAACTCCCATTCAGCAAAGCAACGATGAAATATATACCAAATAAAGAAGCTGGGCACATTCCCCCCACCCCAACCCCACTGACAGTCTTAGGCACAGGAGTCACCTTGCATGGAGGAAGGACTCTGGGCCAGAAACACGACCTGTTTCCAGTGGTCAAACTGGGGGGTGGGGGGGAATTAAACTGGGGAAGCCAATCGGGAGCCCCTCTTGCTCCAAATCATCGCCCCTTCAGGACAACGCTCTCCACAAAAGGAAGGGAGCCATTCAAATCACTGCCTCACCGGAAGCCTCTGCCTCCAACTCCGCGCCCACCGACCCGTTTTCTCTCCTCGGCGGAGGAGGCGTCTCCCACCTCACGGCCAAACCTGCCCGGAGGACTCCGCCCCCAACTTGCACCGATCCAGAAGGCTTTGAGTTCACGGAAAGTATAGGAAACACGGGAAAAGGGCTGGGGGCGGGGGGGGGAGGGAGGAGAAAGAGAATCACCTTTAATAACGTCTCGCGATACTATAAGCTTGGACTGTGCGATCTGGTGTTCGAAGCGAGCAGCCCTCATTACGTACTGTAGTAAAGATGCTCTCTTGACGTCGTCACAAAGGCGGGGCGGGAAGAAGCCTGTTGTCCTTGGTGAAAGTGAGCAGGTGGAAAGTGGAATGCAACTTTTTCCGCAAAGCGGCAGAAGATTTGGTTGTAGCAAAAGGTTTCCACAGGTTAGGGTCTGTTTCAGAGGTACCTACGAGCAAGTGGTTTAAACACAAGTGAAGGACGGTCCTTGGTGCTTCTCAGCTTGCTACTTTTCTTGCAGAGGTTTCATTACTCAAAACTTGGTAACGTCGTCATTTCAGCCCCGAGGTACAAGTATTATTTTCCGGCCAACAGAAGACGGGAGTTATTTTACAAATGGGAATCATGCTTGCTGGGGAATTCTGGGACTTGGAGTCCAGAAGTTTTAAAAGTTGCCAAATTTAAGAACCGCTGTGACCTTTCAAGACACCAGGATGGGGAAGAAAACATACAGATTACATATGCTAGCATTGGGAAGCAAATGACCATGTGATCATATGGCAACAGCATACACGAACTAGCAATATATATCAACATTTAGTCTAAATTAGTATAACCCAACAAAATATAAATGTTAAAAAGATCCTAGACATTGATACCTGTGATGAAATAAAAGGCAATGTATTATTTTCTCTGTTCAGGTTCACCAACATTTAGAGCAGTTGAAAGCAAAGACCTTCTTTATCTCTTCTTACCTGCATTTCCTCACTTGATCTTATACCCTACCTAAAAAATGGAGAATTTTGTTCATTAGGTTTTGTTCTAATAGAACCAGAAACATGGTCACAGTATGAGTTTAGGATATTTTTTTTCATAAGTATTTCATGGCAACTAGCAAATGACAAGATTTAATTATACAACACTGCTGGGATTTATGTACTGACAATGTAATTAAGCAAGTATACAGCCAAGTGTGAGATATAACTTGATGAAGAAACTATTTATACCTCTGCAAAAGAATTCAAGTCTTAAAAGAAGGATTTGATTTATGGAATCAAAAAGGAATCTTACTGCATCATGTGCCATTTTTTCTCCAGCTGCTGTTAAAATGTCTGAAGAGCCAAGTGTTTTCTGACCTGACTTTTGACATGAACAAGAGAGCCATCCTTTTATTTGAAAATGTGTGTGGGATATGACTTTGTTAACAATTGCTTCTCTTTCCCTTGCTGCTTTAGGTTTTAAGTGCACAGTTAAGTGACGTGAATGGGAGTACTGATCAAAGCGTCTGACAGTGAAGCCACCCATGTTGAATGGCAGCATGTCTGCGTAGGAAGGAGTTTGATGTTCATATATGTGAGACAAGTAATAGATTCTTCTGACTAATTGAATTATGGTGAAGGACCCATTATAAGCAACAGTACTGTGAGAAAATAAGCATCATACATTACAGCTATATCTGTTTTGTATGCAGAGTTCCAAATTCAAGCTTTGATATCTTCTAGCTTAAAAAAAAATCAGTGGCAGGTGATGGGAGGGATCCCATCTGAAATCCAAGTGATGTCTTGGAGAGCTTGCAAATCAGAATAGACAACATTTGACTAAATGGATTAACCATTTTATCTAGAATAGTGTGATTACTTACTTAGACTGTCTAGTTGGACATATTTACTACAGGAAGTGTTTTACTTGAATAGAAATCACTAGGTAAGGAACACTGCATGCAGGAGACAAAAAGAAATAGCTAAATCACATATCTCTGAAATCTATTCCTTTATATCTTGAAATAAAGTATTTTCCCATCCAAGAATTATTGTTTCTTTTATTATTAGAGCTTAAAAAATCCATCTTTGTTCTGAACATGTTAAATCCCAAATAATCAGTATATAATTCAGTACAATATTATAAAATACATATCTGAACCAGTCTGGCTTAGTGGTTAAGGCTCCAGGCTAGAAAACAAGTGAGCATAAGTTCAAGTGCTACCTTAGCCATGAAGGCCAGCTGTGTAACTTTGGGCCACTCACTGTCTCTCAGAACCAACCCACTTCATTGGGGGGGTGTGTGTGGAAAATAGGAGGAAGATGTGGTGGATATGTTCATTGCCTTGAGTTATTTATAAAAATAAGATAGGATACAAATAAAGTAAAGGCACAGCTTTTTTCAATTTTACCAAAGTATTGTATTAAATTACTTGGAAAGGGGTGTTAGCAAGATTGTGAACATGCAGCCATTCTATTGCAGTTGAATTTTAAATTTCACAGTTGCATAAGAGAAAATGTTTGAGTACATGGAGTATACAGGTAATCCTCACTAGCCATAATTAGAATTGGCAACTTTATTTCTAAACTGGAAATGTGATGTGCCTGACAACAGTAGCTGGTTCCAACTACAGTTGTTAAACAAATTACTGTGGGTTGTTAAGCATGATGTCATATGACTGTGACTTGTGACTTCCTGCTGGCTTCCCTACTAACTTTGCTCATTGGCTGTAAAGATCACAAAAGGTGATCATGTGACCACGGGAAGCAAAAAACGGTTGTTAATGCATCGCAGTTGCCAAGCGACTCAATCATGATCATGTGACTTACCGGGATGCGGTAAGAACCACAATTTCAAGGACTGCTCCTAAGCCTCATTATTCAGCATGGTTGTAACTTCAAATGGTTCCTGAACAAGATGTTAAGTGAGGATTAACTGAAATGTATTTAAAAATATGTGTAATGTTGCCATGACCCCATTGACTTTTCGAAGCTCAATCCCCATTATGCAAATTAAAGAACTGAACTGGATCTCATTTGATAAAAAATTGAATAAGCAGAGAAAATAGTACAACAGCACCATCATGTGGCTAAGTATCAAGATTGCTTTTCATTCATCTGACCGCAAGGAGGAAAACATTATCATACATAATTCTTTTTAATGTTTATGGTTTTTATCATACCATAGTATAAGTAGAAACGAAGTGGAATCGGCTGCATTGGAGAATGGGGTTTAGACCCTGATTGACAATGCAAAGCCAAATATTTATATAA
The DNA here is from genome assembly GCA_015471245.1 of Laticauda colubrina. Classification (NCBI taxonomy): domain Eukaryota; kingdom Metazoa; phylum Chordata; class Lepidosauria; order Squamata; family Elapidae; genus Laticauda; species Laticauda colubrina. Next base: position 45,825,507 of record BLBF01000022.1, read on the forward strand.
GCCCTTTTAATTTAAAAGGTCATCTGCCTAAGGCTTCCAAATGAAACCCATATCATTACAAAAATGTTTCATTCCTTGTTTTTCCTGGACTTTAATGAATTTTAGGGGAATGGGTTTGAAATTTTACATGCAGTCTTATAATCAAGAATTTGTTCTATGAGAATATTTTCTTATTATTATAGAATATAAATGCAATTTTATATGTAATTGAAGGAAATACGACTACTTATCACCTTAACCATAGCCAGAAAAGCATGAATTGGACTGTTCTATTGCAACAAGTTCTACTGATGAGATTCAAATGGCATCTCTATATTAATTCCTATCTAATTTAATCCAAGGAGGAAATAAAAGTTTCTGACAACTTTTCACTTAAAATCTAAACTTATTATGCATTATGAATCTTTTGACAGATCATATTTGAGATATTTTCAGTAGCAAAACCTTGACTAGACTTGGAATTCAGACCTGGTTAGCACTTGGATAGAAGTTCATCAGGAACTACCAGGACTAGAGGCTAAATTCGGAGGTTGGGAATCACAACGAAAGAAGATAATGGCAACCCTCGTTATTATGATGAAGATGAAAATTGTGTGGATACATCCATGGAATCACTATGGATCAAGGGCATTCTTTCTTTTTAATATGAAAAGGCTTTTGTAAGAGTGATTGAAATTATGCATTGATAAATGCTGACCTTAAGGCCCTGTCCCACTGCACTTACGGATGCAAAGAGGATGTAAAACGTTAAAAAAAGCTTGCCATCCATTGGAAAACGCTATGCATCCATTGTGTACTCATTGCATACATGCTTCATACCTCTATCTGTCGAGGATCCGTCCACTGCGATTTCATCCGCGCAAGAAGTTTTGAGCTGCACAAAACTTTGTGAACGGATGAACTTTCCACCGTGTACGATGTAAATCTGCGACATCCGAGCAACAAACGTTCTATGTCCGTTTATCATCTGTTAAACGTCCGCTGTATCCTCTCTGCATCCTCTGGCCATCCCCTCAACTCACATCGGCTGCAGCTGAAAACGGAAAGTGGGAGGAAACAAAAGGTACACGGAACGTCTACACAGCGTTAGTAGTTCGGAAATAGAAAGGATGTGCAGTGAACGGTTTGCATCCGATATATATCCGTGCGGCATCCCCTTTCTTTCTTTTAGGCGTACGTGATGCATCCGCTTCATCCGCTATGCGTCCGCTTTGAAATTCTCCCCCGGAACCCCTTCGGAGGTGTCATCTGCTTCCATCCGCTAGGCTTCCTATGAACATCCGTTTAACATCCCCGCTACATACTACCCACGTCCGTTCTTTTCTGTTCTTTTCCGTTCTGTTTATGCAAATTTTCGCCACTTTTTGGAGTGGAAGACAATGGATGGAGCCACCCCCGAAATTTTGCTCATCCACTGTGTCCTTTATGCATACGTTTTGCGTCCGTCGGCCAGTGGGACCTAGCCTTTAGTACAATTTATGCAAGTTATTAGAAATTATAGTGTAGATCTAACATCAACATAGGCAGTTCACACTAGTCTCAACTCTTGAGGCTCATTAGTGTAAGCGGCATCCTCAGAAAAATAAGTTCAAATTTATGAAATAATTATCTGAATCAGGAATGAAAAAAAAAACAGAAAAAAGGAACTCATGGTTGTGCTAGCTCTAGCAGCTAGAGAAACAAATATTTCTCTAAATTGGATATTTTGATACTGTTACAGTTTGTGTTATTTCCATTTCCATCTCACTAATATAGTAACTCTGGCTATAGCAACAATATAAAAAGTGCTAAAATATTTACATTTTGAATGAAAAGATTAAGAGGTTAAGAATCAAGATGATGGACAACCTGGGAGTGAGGCACCCCAATGTAGCAAGCCCTTTCGGGGCCCAAGGCCAAATTGCAAAGCCAAGTGTTTAAGCTCTTCTAAAGGCCAGGAGCATGGGAGCAGATCTCCTATCTGTCAGGAGAATATTCCAGAGTATGGGACCACAGCAGACAAGGCTCTTATCTTATCCTGAACCCTACCACCTGTCAGAATTGTTTGGCTGACAGAATCCAAAATAGGTCCTTTCCTCTGGGGCGTGTTAGTCCCATCAGGGTAAGGTGATTCCTCAGATACTCTCAGATGAATAAAAATTTAATTGTGTCCTTCCAGGTTTTTATTAAAAGTACTGTGAGCCAAAGAACCTTTTGACAATATTTGTGGATCACAAAACTGATGAATCTGAAATAGGCAGCACTCACTCTCATTCTTTATGAATCAATGCATCATATTATCAACTCTCAAACATAAAAATGCAGCTGTTATTCACAATAACATTCTTTTATTTAATTAACAAGGGGGATATGTAGCTGATTTTTTTAAAGTGATTTATTCAAAAATTTCACTCATAAAATTGGGATTCCTACCCAGGGTTACCCCTTGCCACTTCCCGACTCTATTTCTGGTTAAAAATCCTAAGTTTAAGCAGGATGACCTCATGACCTGGCTAGCCCCAGGGGTCATGGATGAAAGCAGATGGAAGTTTCACAGCCAGGTCCCTTGTGTGTAAGCCTTTTGTTCAGGAGGGTGGGATACAATGGTGGGGACAGTGCTGAATTGTTCAGAAGCATTGCTCTAACCATCATAATTTCCCTCTGTGGCTCCCACACCCATTTCATCCTTCATAGGAAGGAGGCAGATTTTCTATCCATGCTCAGAAAGAAGTTCTCTCTGTGTCCATGTAATTATAAATCATTTATCAAACTTGGAGAAGTTACCCATGCCCCCAAGAGAGGTTCCAAAAGCTAAAATTTCTGCAGCTTTGTCCACCACCTTCAGTTTCATAATAAAACTCCTATTTGCTCTCCCACGTCTATCTCTGAAGGAAATGAATCAGTGTGTGTTCTCATGGCCAGGCTGTTGCCAACTGTGGCATAGTTATGAATAAACTGAAGAAGGAACTTAATAAACCAGGTTAAATCAAATCACAGGTGCTTTATCTTATTGTAACTGAAAGAAATTGTTGCATGCAAAGACCTTATAGCGTCACTCCTGAAAAAAAACATACACTGATGAGTACTTTGTATACACACCATCTGGAAAGAAGAGTCCAGGTGTGTTGTATCTAAAACCTGATTGGTAATAGCTGCATCATGTGATTAAAGTCAATAAAGGAAAAAAACCCAATAATCTTATGCCAAGTCAAACCATTGACCAGTTGCCTAGGAAGCTAGTACTCTTAACCTTCACCAATTGTGTTCAAGTAGAGATTTGCACCAACTACAGATCTTTTAATTCAGATTCCCACAATGAGAAAAGGTTGAACTCAGAAGTTTAAATCATCCCTTCCAGTTCTATGTTTGTATAAGAAACAAAATGTAGGAAATGTTACATGTACTTGTTGCTATTACATAATGTTACATTTATTAATTTTTAAAAGAAAATTTATATTGTCTCCTACTCGTAATTCATAAAAAGAAAAAGGAAATAGCTAGTTATGTCTTCTGCTTGGAGATATTTCCCTGAAATTATAGAACATCAAAAAGGAGCTTCCCTGAGGACCCAGTCACCCCATTCCTCAGGAAGTTTACCTGTGTGCATCAAAAGGAAGCTGGAAAGAATTATTTAATTCCAACAGAATAATATGAGAGATGTAGAGCCTATCTTTTAAAATAAAGGCCATAGAGAATTAGCTCTAAATGAGCTAATCTCTTATTGCACAATTAAAAGAGGAGCGAATGAAATAAATTAAGAGAGAGAAGCATAAACCAGCAACAGAGTCACCCAACATATATTGATCACAGTGTTCCTCAATCTTGGTAATTTGAAGATGTGTGGACCTCAACTCCCAGGATATTCCAGCCAGGCATTAGTCTGATACAGGTACATCCCACTCCTCCAGTAATTGTATACTGCCTTCAGGGCAAGTCTGTTTGAGCAGAAGAGTCTAATCATTTCAAAGTAGGCTTTCCCTCTGAATCTACCATGATGTCTCAGAGGCTTGGGATCGCCCTGGATAGCAGTTGAATAACAGTGATGGCAAGAGAAGTTGGACAATAAAAGATGGGGGGGGGGGGGAGAGTGAGGGAAAGAGAAAGAGAGAGAGGGTGCTCTAATGATTCATGATGCAACTCTTCCTACCCTATGCCTGTCAGCTGTTGTTCAAGTTGTTTTTGAATCCAAGTTTAGTCCTCTGAATAGCTTCTGGATGCACCTAAACAAAATACATGGGCAAAAACAGAGCATTATACCTGACAAATGGTTGTATCTGCCAGGTTGAATCTATTAAAACTCATCTTCCCATGATTCCAGCCTTGATATACTTTGAGGAGAGTGATTGGTGGGTGTTTTCTTACCAACAGTGAAATTCGTTGAAGTGAATGGAAAGTCAGCTGAGGGAATCCACCAACATTAATGTGGCCTGTACACCATAAATCAGGACTCACCCTTTGCCAGGGATGAAATAAACATTGCCAGTGGGAGTAGTAAATGTTATGGAGTTAATAGTCTTATTCTGATTCAAAGACTGATGAATAACATTTTAAGTTGACTATCGAGAAGAGTCTGAGCATATCTAAATTTCTGGGTTGATTTAATTGGAAGTAAGAGAATGAGAATTTGGCTGAGTTAGCTAGCTCAGAGAATTGGGGAACAGACTGGAGTAAATATGTTGATGTAGAGAAATTTGGGGGCATGACCTGCTTGCAGAACATTCTTTACACAACAACAGAGTTGGAAGGGACTTTGGAGGTCTTCTAATCCAACCCTCTGCTCAACCAGGAGACCCATTCCAAACAAGTGGCTGTCCAGTCTCTTCTTAAAAGCCTCCAGTCGTGGAATATCCACAACTCTGAAAGACAAGCCATTCCACTGGTTGATTATTCTCACTGTTAGGAAATTTCTCCTTAGTTCTAGGTTGCTACTCTCCTTGAGCGAAAGAGTTTGCTTTCTGTGAAATAGCTATTTTGTGCTTTGTACAAATATTCTGCTGGAATAGAAAACTTGAGTCAAATCAATTGCTTTGTATTTGGAGCTTCTGTCCTACTCTACCTTGTAACTGGCTCTTAGAGCAGAGGTGGTATTCAACAGATTCTGACCAGTTCTGGAGAACTGGTAGAGGAAATTTTGAGTAGTTTGGAGAACCATCAAATACCATTGCTGACTGGAGATTTTACAGTATCCTTCCTCTGCCACGGCCACCAAGCCATGCCCACAGAACTGAAAAAAATTGAATCCCACCACTGTCTTAGAGTGTATTTGCTCTTTATCCCCCCCTCCCCCCAGTTTCCAGCTTTCCTTCTGTGGTGATTGCTGACAGTCTTGATCAGCTGCCACTTGGGAAGAGATCCCAGATTTTGGTTGATAGCACAAGCAATCCTTCGTTAAGAACCCATGTGGTTCTATGGGTTGCCAAACGCAAAAAGGTTAAATGGTTATCTATAATCTTAGCATGATTATGAATCACAATTTGACCCAAATAGAATGCAATCAGTTCCAACACAGCAAGGAATTCTTCTAGTTAATTTGAAAAGCTGCCATGGACATGTCTATCTTCTGGTAGTTGGAGCAAAAGAGGAATATGGGTAAGGCATCACTGAGAACTTTACTGCTGCCTAGCATTAAGGAAAGTTGAGTGGCAGACAATCTTAAAAGCCTTCTGCAAATGAAGTGGTCAGACATTTGGCAAAAGTGGTTTGTCCTTTAGCAGGCGCTAGTAGGGAGACAGAGAGGGGCTAGGATTTCCCTCTAGCCACATCTGCTTGCAGTTCTTTGCAGCTTATCCCCAAAGGTATGTGGCCCTGAACAGAAAAAGAGTTCTTATTTTGGGTGGAATATTATTTCTGATGGGATAACGACAGGTCTGTAATCTACTCTGTGGAGCCTGATTGAAGGAATAATTATTTGAGAAAACTGTAATCTCCTGAACTGCAGGGAAAACCAGTCAGGATCATGGCAACTAAAACTGTGACTGATCTCTGGCACTCATACCAAGAAACTAAGATTACCAGAAAAATAAAGGGAGGAGGGGAAATGGAACATTTTTAGGCCTAGTGATGTGGGTGCCAATAATTTTTTGAAGCCTTCTCAAAGAAATAGCCTTTCATTTCCTTTTGGGTTTTATGACTCTTTTTGCCTTCCTTCCTTCCTAATCTTTCCATCTAAAATAGAAAAAATATATAAGAAATCTTCTTCCTTCCTTCCCATTATGCAGAAGCGAGTGTACTGTTACATGGGTATAACAGAGTAAAGGGCCAGAGCTTATCTGTTCTATTTTATCCTCAATTAAATGATAGAAAATTTGTCAGAAGGGCGTCTAAAAGTTGTTGCACCAAATGGCTCTGGAGAAAGACATTCTGTTAATCAAGCACAGGTTACTATGCAGCCATATTTGGGCTGCAATAATCAAGCAACCATTAGAGGACAGCAAAGAGTTTATGTTTTGTTTGTCTCTTTGTTGTCATCTAGTGGTCTTCAGAATTTTTATTGCCTAGATATGCTAACCCTAGGTTTAGGCAATGATTAAGCAACCTATGAACCTCTATATTTGTGTCCCTCCAAACTGCAGGAGAAGATAAAAGTGAAGCAATGAGTGTAAATATCAGGTTCAGTTTTTGATTTTATTATTATTCCATGTTACTTCAAATGTTGTTTTGAGGAATGTGTAGCTTCTACTTTTGCCCTACTGCATAGTAAGATTTATAACATGGATTTATAACAAATGAACATTTAGCAAAATCAATACCCTTCAGGGCACTCACAACTGGAGCACATCATAGCCATCATCTTGGATTTTCAATCATATCCTGCAGACATTCTGAACCTTACTGGATTGTGCCCAGTTTGAAGAAGTCAATGGCATAGAATTGAGAAAAGGTGATATCACCCTATTTTCCAGTTTTTCAACTTTCTTCCCACAATGTCATATTTCCCTGTTTGTTTTTCCTGGGTGAGTAAATGCACAGCTGGTTCCTTCTTTTGCCTTCTGAGATTTTAATGGTTATTTGTTTACTTGTTTGTTTAGGAAGGTTGTTCACATTTCCTGAAGGCTCTTATCCCAAAACCCATTATGGTGCAAAGTGTTTTATGAAATGCCATTTTTGGGCAATGCAAAAAATGACTACAAATATGCACACACAAAGTTCTTCACTTGGACAAGATAAATTAAATGCATAGGTATAGGTTGCAGTATGCGTTGGGAGGTGATTACCTAGTTGATAGTATTACAAAAAATATTGGAATAGTGCTGGACTGCAAATTGAATATGAATCAGCAGTATGATATAGCTGGAATAAAGGCAATTGCAATTGTAAATTGTAAGGATAGATAGTTTTTGTTGCATTCATCCGCAGTCTTCACTCCGGTCCGCGCTTCTGGTGGGAGCGCGAATGCTCCCATTGGTTGATGCCGTTTGACAGCCGGCTATAAAAGGAGCTGTTAAACGGCATCAGCTGTTGCCGCCAGCTGACTGCCTGTTAGCCCGGAAGCCACGGCAATCCTTTATTTGGTGTAATAAAGTTACTAGACTGTTAGGTCCGTGTCTGCCTCAGTAATTACTACTCTACAACACTGGTGATGAGGGTGGATCCGAATAAGAGGTGGCCAGACAAGAACAGCTGAGCTCAGTCACTTTCAAAAAGAGCCGAAGCCACTACGAGCTGACTGTCACAGCCGCAGGCACTATTTCGTGAGCGCGAAATTCAACCTCCCCACTGAGGAGACAGACATTGCCGATATGAGATGACTTCAAACCCTGCGTTCCCGCCTTTCAGACCGACGGCTGAGACTTGGGAGTCCTATAGGAACCGTTTTGACTGCTTCCTGGATGCTATAGACCTCGCTAAAGCTACAGCCGATAGGAAAAAGTCCTATTTCTTAAGTTTTTGCAGAGCCACAGTATTTGACACTGCCACGATGTTGGTAGCTCCATGTTCTGTCAGGGATATCCCTTGGGGGGAGTTATAAGAGATCCTTTCCAGTCACTATTCCCCTAAGCCATCTCAAATTTCAAGGAGGCATGCCTTCAGGCAACGAATTCAGGCTGAGGGAGAGACTATCAGTGAATATATGGCTGCCCTGAATATATCAGCTGCCTTACATTGTGGATTTAGAGACTATCTGGAGGATATGCTTTTAGACCAAATAGTCTGTGGAGTTAGGGACTTAAGGCGACAAAGGTGGCTGTTAGCCAAAAGGGACCTAACCCTAGCAGTAGCCATCGAAGAATCCCAGGCTGCTGAGCTATCTGCACTGTCTGCAGCAGAAATCCAGGGAAACCCCATCAGACAGAGTAGCTCAGCAGTCCATTTTGATGAGGTTTCTCCAGAGGAGGGCTCTGAGGAATCAAACGATATAAATCACCTCAGACAACAGAAACCGCTTCTGGAGGAAACGAGGCCAAAACCCAACTCCCCCCCCCACAGCAGCCCATCTGCCTGAGCTGTGGAGGAAACCACCTCAGGGCATCCTGCAAGTTCAGGAATGCCATCTGCTTGAATTGCCAAAGGAAGGGTCACTTAGCCAAGGACTGCCAAGCTGGGAAAACTTTTACACAGAGGCCTCAGACAACCCCCATCTTTCAAAGGCAAGTTGAAGACTGCTATACCTGTTACCACTCCAATCAGACAAACAAAGGTTCTAACAAAATCAGTATTTTTGTTTCCTTAGAAGGTAAACCCTGCAAGATGGAAGTTGACACAGGCTCTGCTCTATCCATCATTTCCTGGAAGACCCTAAAGAGACTACTTCCAAGACTATCAAAGAAGAAGCTCCTCGACTGCCACCTGACTCTGCGTGATTACCAAGGCAGAACCATCCCAGTCCTTGGAAAAGGCAAGTTTTTTATTCAATTCAAAAATTTTAAAGGTCACTTGCCTCTAGTTATAGTGGATGGTGCCCTCCCTAGCCTGTTAGGATTAAACTGGTTCCCTGCTCTTGGCCTCAACGTAACAGGCATCCACTCTATTTTAAATACTGAAGTGGATACCTTATTCAAGGACTATGCTGATGTATTCAGCGAAGGGTTGGGATGTTATTCAGGCACCCCAGTATCATTCAGTGTAGATCCTCAGGCAATACCAATCTGCCTGAAGCCTCGTAGAGTGCCTTTTGCAGTCCGCCCCAAGTTGGATAAGGAACTAGACAAACTAATCAAACAAGGGGTATTGGAGCCTGTGAACTTTGCGAAATGGGAGACCCCCATAGTTACCCCACTTAAGAAAGACAGTAGCATGAGAATCTGCGCTGATTATAAGACCTCCCTGAATACATACCTACAAATCAGCGCCTATCCTGTCCCCATCATACAACACCTTTTGCATTCTTTTGAGCCTGGGACTATTTTTGCAAAACTAGACATGTCACAGGCCTACCAACAGTTCCCTGTAGATGACCAAGCTGCAGAATTACAGACCATAGTAATGCACAGGGGCGCTTTTAGGTGCAGGCACCTCCAGTTTGGCGTGAGCGTAGCCCCTGGGATTTTCCAATCTTTAATGGAGAGGCTCCTCCAAGGACTCCCAGGCGTAGTCCCCTATTTCGATGATATTTTAATTTCAGCCATAGACAAATCACAATTGCTACAAAGAGTCAGACCAGTTCTTAATTGCTTCAGACAGCATGGTCTCAAACTTAAAAAAGACAAGTGCACCATTGCCACTAAACAAGTAGACTTTTAGGCTGTAGAATTGACACCTCTGGTATACACCCAATTGAGTCCAAAGTCAGGGCTATCCATGAGGCACCCACACCTTCCAACAAGACTGAGCTCCAGGCCTTCTTAGGGCTTCTCAACTTCTATGCTGCATTCCTCCCTCACAAAGCTTCCATTGCAGAGCCTCTGCACAGACCTTTGGACAAACAATCCCCCTGCCATTGGGTACCTAGGGAAGCCCATGCCTTCCATGCTGTCAAATCTTTGCTCATCTCCAAAGCGGTACTAATATAGTTCAATCAACAGCTGCCTTTAGTTCTAGCTGCAGATGCTTCTCCTTTTGGCATAGGGGCTGTTTTGAGTCATAGACTACCAAATGGTTCTGAGGCACCCATTGCCTTTTTCTCTAGAACCTTTTCTTCAGCCGAGCGCAACTACAGCCAGATTGACAAGGAGGCTTTGGCTGCAGTTGCTTCTGTCAAAAAATTTCATGAGTTCCTCTATGGGCACCATTTTGAATTAATCACCTATCACAAGCCTCTGTTAGGCCTTTTGTCTGGTGAAAAACAAACCCCACAGATTTTGTCCCCAAGGATGACCAGATAGACTTTATTTCTGGCTGCTTATTCATACACGCTGATCCATCGACCCGGAAAAAACCTTTGCCACGCTGACGCTCTCAGCCGCTGCCCTCTGCCTGTTCCTGTTGAAGATCCAGCACCAATCCATGCTGTTTTTGAGATCAATGATCTCAATCTTCCCATCACTGCCCTTGACATTGCTACCCACTCCTCAAGGGACAAGGTAATCGCCCAAGTTCCGGACTGGGTGGGAAGGGGGTTGCCAGCAATCCCTTATGCCCCTGAATTCCTGCCTTTCAAGACTCGCCAGCAAGAACTATAAACTCTGCAGGGCTGTTTACTGTAGGGAACGAGGGTGGTCATCCCTTCCAAACTGCAGGGCTCAGTTTTGAAGGTCCTGCATGAAGACCATCCTGGCATTGTCAGAATGAAGGTCCTGTCTCACAGTTACGTGTGATGGCCTGGCATGGATTCCCAGATCTCCAGCTGGGTGAGTGCTTGCCAGCCATGCCAGGCTACCAGGCCAGCTCTACCCACATCAACTCCTGGCAGGTGGGAAGACGCTGGAGCCCCTTGGTCCCAGCTGCACATTGATCTAGCTGGCCCTGTGCATGGGCGAACATTCCTGGTAATGGTAGATTCCTTCTCAAAGTGGATAGACTTGGCCCTGCTGCCCTCAACAACCACTCAAGCCATTACAAAGGCCCTAACTAGGGTATTCGTTACCCATGGCATCCCTGACACCGTTGTGTCCAACAATGGACCCCAATTCACCTCCTGTGAATTTGAAGTTTATTTAGCCAACCTGGGAATCAGGCATGCCCTGACAGCTCCTTTTCACCCTGCTAGTAATGGGATGGCTGAAAGGGCAGTCAGGTCTGTAAAGGAGGCCCTGGAGAGGTTTGGCCAAATTGACTGGCACTCTAAGCTTTCTAGGTACCTGCTAACCCAACATACAACCCCCTGTGCCACTACCAACAAGTCCCCGGCCGAGCTCCTTATGGGCAGACACCTGAGAGCCACCCTGGATAGGCTACATCCTCATTATGCTCCAGTCACCTCCCTAGGGTCTGATAGTCAGACCAGGAAATTTGCCCTGCATGACCAACTATACGCTCTCAATTTGTCAGGCCACCTCTTATGGGTGCCAGGGCAAGTCGTGGCAGTAACTGGGCCTAAGTCCTACAGGGTCTTGCTGGAGGACAGACATACCTGGCTCCGGCACATCAACCATCTGAGGAGGCACTGGAGAGTGGCTATCGATGACCCCCGTTACCCGCCAACCGACACGGACCCACCGACACTTGCTCAGGCTCTCCTGGGGCACTTTGAGCGAGGGGACCTACCTGGACCGTTGCCAGTCCCTCTGCCAGAGTCACCCAACGACGAGGCTCCAGTCCCTTCAAGCTCCAACACGGCCCAGGAAGTGGAGGACTTCTTCCCTGCTGCAGCTCCACCCGGACTAAGGCGATCCTACACAGGCACCCGGCTTACTTGAAAGACTACGCATGCTCCTTGCCGGGAAAAAGGAGTGTTGCATTCATCTGCAGTCTTCACTCTGGTCCACGCTTCTGGCGGGAGCACAAACCGCTCCCATTGGTTTATGCCGTTTGACAGCCAGCTATAAAAGGAGCTGTCAAACGGCATCATCTGTTGCTGCCAGCTGACTGCCTGTTAGCCCGGCAGTCGTGGCAACCCTTTATTCACTGTAATAAAGTTACTAGTCCATTAGCTCCATGTCTGCCTCAGTAATTACTGCCACTCTACAACAGTTTTTAAATCATAGGGAGCAATGATCTCACTTTATTCAATTTTGGTAGGATTTCCTCAAGAGTATTTTGCCTCATCCTAGGCATGAGATTTTATGAAAGATTTGAATCATTAGGAAGAGTTTCAGAGAAAAGCAACAAAGAAAATCCAGGAAATAGTAACAAAATCCTATGAAAAGAGAATGAGGGAACTCAACATGCTTAGCCTTGAGAAGGGAAAATGAAAAGGGATATGATAGCACTCTTCTAGCATCAGAATGGATGTTATATAGAAGGTCAAGACCTGCTCTCAATAATTCCAGAGGGCAAGCCATTGAATAAGGACATTTAAATTACAGGAAGGCAAAATCCCACTCGATATTTGGAAAAATTCCTAACAGTAAGAGAAATTTGACAGTGGAGCCAATTACTAAGGGGAATGACAAGTTCCTCTTCATTGGGTGTCTTCAAGCAAAAGCTGGACAGCCATCTGTCATGGATGTTTTCATCTGGAACTGAGGATTGGAGTTAGTGGTTTAGAATGGTTCCATCCAAAAGTAGGAAATAAAAAAGAAACAAAACAAAACCTGAGGGACAAATCAAATCAACCTGTATTATAGTAAAAAATCAGCATAAGAAGGGTGAAATTTTAAATACACAAAAATGCAAGTCCTCCTCTATGAAGATTATATATATATA
>BLBF01000022.1:45838569-45865826 GCA_015471245.1 Laticauda colubrina
GGTGGTTTCGTTGTGCATAAGATGTGAGTAACCTGGTGTCTTATTCTGTCAGCTTCATCTGTATTTAATTTGGTTAGGCTGGATTCTACTGCATATATGATGGATTCTGTTGGGTTTTTTTTGGGTGCTTATGGCATAATTGAATCCTTTGGATAGGACATCTGTTTCTGTTTTGTTGAGTTCTCTGTTGGAAACATTGTATACTAGTTGTTTCAGGTGTTGTGGTGGGTTATTGGGAATTTTCTTGTCATTTTCTAATTTTTTCAGTTTTCTTGAGAGTTTATCATTTTTATAAGTGTTTTCAGTTTCAGCTCTCCAAATTGTAAGTTGTTTGGTCTTATCCCAAAGTAGAGAGTGGATTTTGCTGCTCAATTCCAGGTGTAGTGCTAGCAAATCTTTGTTTAACTGATCTAATTGGAATCTTTTATTGTGAACTTCATTTCTGAGTAGAGATATCTCTGTCCTTTTCAGGATACGTTTGGTAGCTGCTGTGTTCTTATGAAATGTTAATTTGAAGCAGGTTGGTGTTACATTGTTGTCTCTGCAGCTGCATAGGAATTTTAGGTTACATAGTATTCCTGCTCTTTTAACTTCCAGCTTCTCATAGCTTATATATATATATATTTATATATATATATATATTTTATATATATATATATATTTATATATATATATATATTTTAACAGAACTACAATGACGTGGAGTATTCCTCCGCTTTTTTCATTCCGCGCATCTAATTATATATATATATATATATATATATATGCTGTTCAGCTTCCCTCGGGTATTATCCCACGTCATTGTAGTGCTGTTAAAGTTGTAGCAACGTTTCAGCAGAATCTCATCTGCCATCATCAGGCTTCTGTGTGGATTTGGGTCTCACAGCTTCTGGTTTCAAATTCGAGGCTGGTATATTCTGATTGGCTAAGAGCCTGGGTCTGTGTTCACTGGACTTGGAGTTTGATTGATTGGCGTTTCTGGTTTTTTCTGTCTGTTTTGTGGCTTTGATTGGCTGGCAACACTCTGTTCCTGTGTTGGAGGCTTTCAGTGTAGCTTGGCTTCATGTGAAAGGATGGCTGCTATCCATTAGGAAGCCAGGTTTCACCTGGGTGCCTGGTGGGGTGGTGTTCGAGTTGGAGGCATCAGAGGGAGTCTGTTTGTGCTCAGGTGTTTGTCTGTTTTGTGGTGTGGAGATCTTTCTATTTGAGAGTGCAGGCTTCCAAATGATTGACAGTCTGCTGGAATCATCTCTTCTATTCATGCTTTCAGGTCTTTTTTCAATTTTCAATCTTTTCAAAAAGACCTGAAAACATGAATAGAAGAGATGATTCCAGCAGACTGTAGTACCTCTTATGTAGGGCAGGACAGCTGTTCCATAGGTCTGTTGATCTTCTAGGTCTCTATTATGTCTTAGTGTGTTTTTGTGGATCAAGCTGGTGATTTTGTTTTTGCGGAAGCCATTGGCTGTCAGTGCTTTAGTCAGGGTGCATAGTTCAGTCTTTATATGCGTCTTTTAAGTTTTCGCGGGTACTTACATGTGTGCTGTTCAGCTTCCTTTGGGTATTATCCCACGTCATTGTAGTGCTTTTAAAGTTGTAGCAATGTTTCAGCAGAATCTCATCTGCCATCATCAGGCTTCTGTATAGAGTTTGTATGTGGGTCAGAGTCTCATAGTCTTTGGTTTTAAATTTGAGGCTAGCCTATGCTGTGCCAGGATGGTTTTTTTTTCTTCATCCTGATTGGTTGGGAGTCTTGGTCTGTGTTTATTGGACTTGGAGTTTGATTGATTGGTGTTTCTGGTTTCTTCTGTCTGTTTTGTGGCTTTGATTGGCTGGCAACACTCTGCTCCTGCACTGGAGGCTTTCAGTGCAGCTTGGCTTCGTGTGAAAGGACGGCTGTTATCTATTGGGATACAATCTATTAGGATATATATATATGTGTGTGTGTGTGTGTGTGTGTGTATGTGTGTGTGTGTGTGTGTGCTGTTCAGCTTCCTGATATATATACATATATATATATATATATATATACATTACAAAAATAATTTATCTAAAACATTATGTTCCCCTGTCTATTTTACTCCTTGGGATATATTATTTAAAAAGTAGAAAACAAGATTGACCTGTGCTGTCATAAGAAACTTTTGATGCAGGATGGATCTTTATTAACAGTATAGATTTCTGTGTTGCTCTGCAAGTCTCTAATCTGCTTTCTTAGTCTGCCAACAAGCTGTCCAAATCTTTCCACTTGTCCGTTTATCTCATTTTCTCCATTTGTCATCACAAGGATCTCTCCTTTTGTTCCTTTTTTCACTCTACTGCTCCCTGTGATCTACCTGCCACTAATTCTAGAAGTTCACCCTTCTATCCATGCACCTGTCCCTTTTTACTCACTTCCCTCCTCTTTCTTTCTTTCTTTCTTTCTTTCTTTCTTTCTTTCTTTCTTTCTTTCTTTCTTTCTTTCTGTCTGTCTGTCCACTTCTCTCTTCATCTCTTAGTGTTTTTGCATGAATCAGTTTTGAAATCATGAGATCATTCTGTTTTTCAGCCTCACTGTGTCGATGGGAACATCACATTAAGGAGCGTGGAGAAGTGACCGGGGGCCATTGGGGTGACACTGACACCCCCTTTCCTCTGCCCTCCTTGTTCCTTTCCAACTGAGTATCAATGGAGGCCTTGTTGTCCAAAAGTGGAATGAGGGAAGCAAATAAAAAGGCTGAACATGTGATCTCATTGGCTTTATTTAGCCATCCTGCCCGCCTTTTCTTATCCATCTACAACCATCAAAATAAAAATCCATAATCTGCCTTCCTTTGCTCTAAAATGAGAGGACATCACTTTCAAAATTTATTTTAACATTTGGACAATGAAGGCATTTTTTAATTCCATTAATTAACAAATGACTATTGAAAGGCATATTTTTCATACCTCTAAGTTCATTATGTGATACCACTCAACCCAATTAATCAGAACCTTATCAACAATCTGATTCCTGAATAACAAGGTCAACAATTCAAATATAACGAATTAATTTTTACTGCAAAGTGGAAACAAAATATTAAATAATATTCTGATAGAAAGGAAAATTTCACTCCATGTCAGATGTGTTCCAGAACAGGGTCTCCAACCTTGTCAACTTTAAGCCTGGAGGACTTCAACTCCCAGAATTCCCCAGCCAGCAAAGCTGGGATTTGAAGTCCGCCAGGCTTAAAGTTGCCAAGGTTGGAGACCCTTGTTCCAGAGAACAGATATAACTCTATTACTCCTCCAGATTTACTTTTGACTAACCAGTCTTGGTGGGAAATGTGTCACCAAATATTAGGAGATGAGGATGTTAATTTGCATAATATTTCCTTGGGCTTGTTTATTAAGGATAAACAACTACTTTCGATGAGAAGTACAATATACCTGATTGGAGTACGGTCAATATAAAGTCAGGGTTGATTCTTCCTTTAGGAAGGATAACAGCTGCTTTAAGTGCATGGGGAAGAAAGAAAAAGATAACAGCTCAATTCCTATTCCTGTAACCTCCATATCAGCCCGTCTGTATGTCTGTCTCTACAAGTTTTCTTACTCAAAGCATTTGAGGAGTGTTGGAGAAGTAATGCTTTCATGGCAGCCAGCCAGTTGGATTAGAAACTTATGTGCAGGTGGGCTGGGAACAGGGCCAGGCACAGATTCAAGCATAATAGTACCTGCAGATTTGTCTTCCTCTCGTCACATTCGTTGATGTCCAAATTCAAAGTTCTTGATCTTCTTTCCTAATATGGATCTTTAATCTGGATTCTCTAAAGTGGATTTGGATTGGAGAGTTCCCAAATAGAGGAAAATGGTTCAAACGATGCTCTCCTTTTATAATTCTTACATTGCTGATTGTCTTCTTCAAGTGGTCACCACAAATCCTGGAAGAAACAGGGAAAAAAAGAAAATGTTCTTCTGGATATTTCAGGTGACTTGTTGTTTTCTTAGTGATGACTTGTACACAAATGTATCTAAAGAATAATCTATTTTTCATTCTTCATCGATAACACTATATAGTTGGTAATGTCAATCCATTATTATTGCATTTTTGAGAAAAAATATTTGTAATTCTGAATGGCAGTAGACCAGTGATGTATAATCAACAATCCTAAGCCTTCAAGATAGCTTTGGTTGTGGCTCTCAGAGCCCTTCCAAAAGTTGCCACAAAGCAAAACAGAAAGAAGTAATTATTGATATCATGGGAAATAACCAATAAATAATTAATTTAGGTTTTTTTTTTTCCTGTTCCCATATATTTATATAGTTCCACTAACATGTACACTACTTAAAGAAGTTGAGTTTATTCACAACAGAAACCATAGAAAAGGATTTAGTTGAGATTTCTCAGTGCAGAAAAATGCAACAAATGTCAAGGGTTGAAAAACAAGGTGTGATCTAGGAAGAAGTATCTGCAGAACCAAACACTTTTCTCACAATGACAAAACAAGCCATGTCATAACACCACCTTCATACTGTATCATCCCTTTGCCAAACTAATCTAAGTTGCAACCAGAAGTTTTCACACAGAAAACTGACCTCTACAAAAAAACAGCTGGTTCTAATTATTTTGAATCAGAGTACAGGAATATTAGAAGGAACTCTTGATTCTCAAGTGAACTATCAAAGTAGGAGTTCAAGGCGCTCCTTTGCCTTTCTATGCTTTGATTCCCAATCCAATGCTTCTTCTGTAGGCTAAAAGAGTATCTTAACTGAGATCTATAAGGAAGTCCAGTTTTCAGGATCAGGTTCAGCAAGCTCATCTTCATATTTTAGAAGCAATTGGAAGCTAGGTTTTCCAACCTCAATCTGTTTTTGCAAAATAAGTCATATAAACCTTACGAAAGTGACTAATAGCCTGGTGTTACAACCATTTGGTCCAAAGCATCCACAACTCTTTCCTGTCATTTCCTATCATAGATAGTTTTAACTGTTTACCTAGTTCTGGAGACTGTTCATTTGCAATCCCTAGGAAATATAGCATGTGCATGTATTGGATTGAGTAGATCTGTTTCCATTTTGACTTATCCACGAATGGGACACTCCCATTGAAGAAAACCTTAAGATCCCACTCAAATAATAATCAGAGAAATAGTTGCTATTACTACAGTTTGGTCATTTTTTTTGTCATTCCATAGCTAGTTGGCAGCCAAGAGGGGAAGAGGCCAGAGCTGGAGGATGGGGGGTGAGGAAAGGAGTCTGGGAGGAGGGAACAAAAGATTCCTTTGTAGTACAAGAAGAGAAGAAAAAAGGGAAAGCATCACCAAATGCCCAGAAGCCATGTTTGTAACAAGAGAACTATTCTCTTTGATTCTTAAAAAACAATTCCAAGCAAAAAGAGCCTGGCTGAATTAACTCTTCATGAGGGCAATGCAGTAGGGTGTAAGAGGAAGGCGCCATAGTTATATTTTTACTGTTAAGGATATTTTTTGAGAATAAAGAAAAGCAATGATTGGTTTCATCATCAATCAGGACATAAAGGTTTATTAAAGCTAGTCTCAAAGGTGATTCTGCAACTATGAGAACCCCCAAGATATTGTGTTCTGTCTTATTGTAAACTCAGATGGCAGATTGTTCCTAGCCAACCTTAGGATTTAATTACCGCCTAATTGTCATTAGTGCTACCACGCAAAGCTTCCAAATATTAGCTGGATGGAAGTTGACCAATCTGTAAAATAATATCTTCAGAATATATCTGTCTCTACATCTGGAACTATTTGGGAGAAAAATCACTGGAAAATTGGTAGCATTAAATTATGGAAAATATTTAGGCAAGAAATATTCAATAAGCCACCCGCTATGAAAAATCCTGTTTTTTCATTGCTACCACTACCTGTTCTTTGTTCTCCTGCTGAGCCCAATCACAGCCCCGTTGTCAGACAGAGATGGCAAGACAATTCAATGTTTTTTTCCTTCCCTGAGCACTCTCACTGTTCCTATGCTTGACAGGGGAAGATGAAAAGTTCAAATCATGCTCTCATTTTCATTAATTTAGATATATTTGAAAATGTCAAACTTGCAGCCCCCAATCCTGAACACTGAATTGTACTTGCCTCTGGAATATTAAATGCTGATGTCTGTGATATTTTATATTTATTATATTTGATAGTTAGTCCTCAAAATAGTTTAGATAGTTTAGCCAGCTGTGGGGATGACCACAAAGCACAGTTTAACTGGACATTTTTGTTGCGGCTGTTGTTCTGTGGCTTTCCAGTAAGACTCACATTTTCAGAATGGAATTTTTAATGTCACCCATTTCAGTACAATCTCACTATTTAAGATTTGCGTTCATTGGGTAACCCTTGTAATTCAAAGGAATGGGATACAACCAGTGGGACTAATCCCCATTATAGCTGCACTAAAACCAAGGGAGGAGAATCATTTTGCTTTGTGAAGCAATGAAAATATTCAGGGACAAATCAGACATGTGACAATACAGATTATTCAGACTTCTGATTATTTGGAGTGAAGCAGAGCAAGCCACAAATCCTGCACTTCAGTGTTTCCAGGAAACCAACCAACCCAGTGAGACACGATATTCTGGACAATGATGATAATGCTGTCCCTGGAAATACCCTTGAACCTCAGCATAGGGGCATGACAATAGACAGTGGTCAGACTAATGATTTATCCGAAGGAACTGTGTGATCTTCCTGAGTTAGTTGTCTCTATATTCCTGGTGCCCTTTGTGTTAGAAAGCCCATAGACATTTCAGAGACATGTGGGCTGGGTGGGATGATAGGCAGATGATGATGATGCACTTTGATTTATGTCTTTGCTTTCGTAAATACGAGATCACATGTGTTGTGAGTGTGTATAGTTCAGCAGCACTTTCAGGAAATCATGTGGTAGAATGACCCCATCATCACTCCCTTTAATCTCCTTTCCCTTCTCTTTATGCTTTACAAATGCTACCAGTAGTAGCTCTTGCAAGGGATCTGAGGTGTTTCTTCCTACCTCCCTCTGCTCATCAATATTTTCTCTGCCAATTCCCTAGGTATTTTGCATTGTTGTATCACTGAATTCAGATTATCTCTATACATATTGCAGTCTCCGGCCCAAATTATATATGGAAGTTAATTACTTTGTGGCCTGCTTTATATTCGACTCATAAACCACATTATGATGTGTTTGATTTGTATTACATTTTTTTATTTTCCCAACAAGGAGGCCAGTTGATGATGCAATAATATTACAAAATGGGACAACAAAAAGTTAGAGCCTTCTTTGTGGATTTTCTGTGGGCTGCAAGGCCATCCCTGGGTATGTGGGGTGTGTGTGTGTGGGGTGTCCAAATGACCATTGCATGATGAAAGCTTTGTTTCTTTTTAAAAAGTGCACTGAAAGGGGCAGGGCATCATTCCCATGGCCACAACTGCCCCTAATGAACTGTAAATGATGCTCAAAGCAAAAACTATTTTAAACACTTAAATTATTTTTTAAACATGAAACATTGCACCAAACAAAACTGATGATTTGTGCTTTATTTTGATGATGCTAGAGGTAGGGTAGAGTCTGTGAAAACAAAGCTTAGTAGCTTCAGGAAGTGAGCAAACTATGGGAAACAAACTCTATTGCAAATCAAAAATCATGGGATGTCATAGGGGTGATTCTAGCTATTTATGGCTTATTCAAAAACTCAGGAATAAGCAAGGAATATCTTAGTGCAAAGACTGAACTTCTGAATGGGGCTATGATCAATTTTTTCCTGATTGAAATCTCCTCCCGCTGCTTTTGGCTGCAGGAATAAAAAAGAGAAATAGAGAAAGAAAGCCCTCAGGCCATATTTTTTTCTATTTTCCTTTCATAGCTAATAGAAATTGGGAAGGAACAGAGATGATGATTTAAAACAGAGAATTAATATACAGTATAGTGAGGAGAAACAGACTGAAATCTATCCTTAGAGATATAATCTTGCCCAGCTTCTGCTTCTTCTCCAGATTGAAGGTTATTTATACTATGGCCTAAATTGAACATTATTCATACTACTCTTGACTTGTAGTCAGATATTATATATTCAGGTATTATATAAACATATATTTGTGAATATCTGGAATTCCTACGTTAGTACTAAATCATAATTGCTTTAATAATGGTTTGTTAAACACAACATTCATACTAAACAAACAATTACATATAAATACTGCTATTTATTATTTCCTATTTGAGAGCCTAAACATACAGCATGAAATCAATTATTTAATAAGTCAATTGTTTTGCATGAAATAATAAGATGAAATTTAATGCAGAGAATGAAAATCAATGAACAATCCAGAAAATTATATATACTTGAATAATGGCCTCTGTCCAACAACCTGAAATTTAATGTAGAGAAAGCCAATGTTTTACACTTAGGCAGGAAAAACCAAAGGTATAAGGACAGATTAGGTGAAACTGAAAACAATAATATGAGAGGGAACTTGGAGTCCTAGTGGATGATCACTTAAATATGAGTCAGCAGTGTGGGGCAGCAGTCAAAAAAGCTAATACAATCCTTGGTTGTATGAACAGAGGCATTGTTCTGCCTCTGAAATATTAGTACCACTTTATAAAGTTTTAGTAAGGCCACACCTGGAATATTGCATCCAATTTTGATCACCACATTACAAAAAGGATGTTGAGACTTTGGAAAAAGTGCAAAAAAGAGCAGTTAAGATGATTAAAGGCCTGGAGACTAAAACACATGAAGAACACCTGCAGGATTTGGGTTTGGCTAGTCTGGAGAAAAGAAGGTCTGCTGGGGATGACATGATAACAGTATTCCAGTTCTGAAAGATTGCCATAAAGAGGAGGGAGTCAACTTATTTACCAAATCACCTGTAGAAAAAATGGATGGTAATTAATCAAGGAGAGAAGCAACCTGGAACTAACGAGAAACTTCCTTAACATTGAGGACAATTAACCAGTTTGTCATCAGAGGTTGTGAGTATTTCATCACAGAAGATTTTTAAGACAGTCACTTGTCTGAAATTGTATAAGGTCTCCTGCTTGAGCAGTGGGTTGGACAAGAAGACCTCCAAGGTCCCTTCCAGCTCTATTCTGACTAACACACACACAGAGAGACACATAGACTCACATTTACTCTATATATACGTATACACATATATGCAACCCCAGGGGTGGGATTCAAATTTTTTAACAACCGATTCTTTGGGCATGGCTTAGTTGGTGGGCGTGGCTTGGTGGTCATGTGACTGAGTGGACATGGCTTGGTGGTCATGTTATGGTTGGGCATGGCCAACTCGATATCATTCACATCGAGGCATGCATCTCCTTGCCTGGCCTCTCATGACTGTGGGGATGCTACAACAGTCGTAAGTGTGAAATATAGTCATAAGTCACTTTTTTTCAGTGCCATTGTAACTTTAAATGGTCACTCCACACAAGCAAAGTACCAGCAAAGGAGGGAAAAAAAACTCCAGAGAGGTTCCTGAGACAGGAAGTCCAGTCCTGCCAAGAATGTAATTAGGGTTAACAGAGAGGCAGTTTCTGTAAGCAACACCAGAATGTTTCCTTCCTGCCTTCCTTACAAGGATTAGGCCAGTAATTTCTTCTAACAACCGGTTATCCGAACTGCTTAGAATGTTAACATCCGGTTCTAGTGAACAGGTATGAACTGGTAGAATCCCACCCCTGTGCACCCCACAAAAGGGTAAGAAAGTCAGAAGCAGCAGTGGGCATGACGTTGAACCCTCACTCCCTTTCTCAAATGCTTTGTGCATATAATGTACATAAAAAGGGGGCAAGGCTGTTGTGGCTACCCTTATTGCTTTGTTGACCTTTCTTTTGGAGATTTCTGTATTTATGTGAATCCCCACACCCCTATCAAATAATTCAATTTGAGGTAAACAGCAGTATGCAGAGTGCCAAAACAGAGTACAAAATATTAAGCCAAAAAATTAAAGGGCCAAATCAAGAAAAAGGAAAGAACACTTAGTTGAATCTTGTTTACACCAAAACCATTCATTATATATCTCTCCATAGCTTGTAAACTAATAATTTATTTTACCCTTATAAACTAATAATCAATCATACATTTTTTTATACATTGCACTTTGTATTTAAGGTTCTTGCCCCTTCTTTTTTTGGGGGGGATTTCATCAAATATGTCAACTACAACTTTGTGGTCTGTCCCCATTTCTCAGCCCATTTACTGTTGCTTCATAGGTTTGTTTTGCAATTTGATTCTCACTGATTTCTGAGCTTCCTCCTTATTTTATTTGAAGTGTGACTTCATCATTTCTCTTTGTGATCAAGTGAGATTTTTGCATCATTTGACAAAGATGAAGGAATGTAGCTAGCAAAAGATTCTAGTGGGATACTCTCAGAGCTTTCTTGAAACATCTGCAAAAAAACAACGAAGCTCTGACAGCACCAAAGATCCCACAGTTCAACTCTGAGTCACAAATATTCTTTTCTGTGAATAAAACATTCCAGATTAGAGAGTCTCACTTGCATAGAAAAGCACAAGCATGCTTTAAGGAAAATTGGGTTCCTGATGTGCCTGTGGCAAACAGGACAAAATGTCTCAGAACTGACCATTACAGCCCTTACCACTGAATGCTGCATGCACTGCACCAATATGACTAAGTCTGGTAATCTATATAGTACATCATCTTACAGAAAAGTCAACAATGAAAAAAATATATGATTATTTTGAAAGCATTTTAAAAAGGAACCCTAATTATACATTTCTTGCTTACTACTTCAGTATAGACTAAAGCAGCTAAAATGGTAAATTATGAGTTTCCCATACCATGCCATTCATTTTAGTGTTAGAATAATTTAGGCACACTAGTTCCCTGTTCATGTATATTTAGCACCTTATATTTTTTTTAGATCCAGAAATTTTGGTTGAAATATTTCATTTCATTCTGGAAACAAACAATCAGGCAAAGAAGTCCTTGACTCTGCCAGGAACAAAGACTGGGTTGGTGTTTATGCTCTTTTGATTATTGTAACAAGAAAAAAAATGCTTCCTCATTTCCCAAAGAGTAATTTATGTCTGTTTGCAAGCTTTTACCATGCTAGTTACAGTATGTCCATGTGGGAAAACTTTGAACCAACAAATTTAAAATCCTAGAATGAAAAATAATCTAACTCCAAAATTTACTATCCTTCTAAATGGTCAAGTAGTTTATAACTTCACTTCAACATAGTTGTGGTTAAAATTCAGTAACCTAACTTTTGACTCATGGCTGCACAACCAATTAAGCAATCCATAACTTGTCATGAGGGATTGTGTTCACTTTTCGATTTGCCTAAGAACTTTCCAGCAACTCTAGGAAAGGGACTATATCCATTGCCAAAGAGCAGTCCTGATTTAAAAAATGAAAGATTTTGAAAGCAAGCCAAGGAACATAAAATCTATGTTTAGGGGGTAGTCTATCACCATGTGTTTTTAAAAACTCATTAACAACTGTCCCTTTCTCTGGAACAGATAATTATTAACCACTGTAGCTCTGTTTCATCTCCTTTTTTGATACCTGATAGAGTTAGGAGCTACCCAAGAGCACTAGTAGTTGATGACAACCCATTATTATTGTCTCCCACGCACCCTTTCCTGCATGGCAGCAGTGCCATCATTCATGCTCCAGTCAATGAACCTGGCTGCCTTGTCACTCTGATAGGACCCATAGGTTAATGTAATATGGAAGCTCTCCTGCAGCCATATGTCAAAGCTATTTCCCATTTGTTCCTACTCAGAAAGCCCTTGAAGTAATGCCTTAGGGGCAGCTGACCAAAGCAATAAGCTCTTTTAGACAACTATGTGCTTTAAGTTCAATGAACTATCACAATGGCAGCATGAAGGGACTTAGTCTTAATTCACCACCTACACTAATCTGTTAGTAGTCCAAGTAATTCAACATTTTTCAATAGCACAGTACTCCTTGAACTTCTCCATAGCATGGCATCTCAAATCTATGATCTCTTTTTTTACCTGATTTCCCTCTAGATACCTCTTCTACTGCTAAATTAATTAATTTAATAGTAATGTAGCAGTCCACTTCATCAAACTATTAAATAATTTCTTGTCTATACTGCTGTGTTTGTGTTAATATAAAGTAAATCCATGAAACATTGGAAAGATAAACGTTATTACTTCACTTATTCAATGGACTGAAGAAATGCCTGTAATCACTACTTATGAGCAGAAAGAGAGAAGAATATGTGACACAAATTTCATTATACTTGACTATGTTTATAAGCTTTCTGCTCAGAAGTGGCAAGTGCTTTCACTATCATCTTCATTGTTATTTTTGTTTTTTGCTTTTTAAAATTTTGTTATTAATTAAAAAGCAAAAAAGAAATGAAAAGGTAAATCCGTGAAATATTTTTATCATTTTGCTTTATGAACTAAACTAAAAGTTCTTGTTTGTAACTACAATAACTTTTTTGAAGTTTTTTTCCCAATTGTGTATAAACTTAGTTGATATTGAAATAAAATATCCCCAAATTATAATTTAGGTATTGTTCATTAATTAAAAGAATAACATACAAATCTGCATTGGGACTATTTATCACATCCATTACATCTTTAGTAGTATAATTTGTTAAATTTTCTTACAGTTTTTAAAGAATTGGGGATATTTTTTCACCTTAAGTTTTGTTCAGTTTTATTTTTTATAGTTGAGTATTCTGGTATTCTATTTTTTTTGTAATCTTTCAAAATAAAAAATAAAGTGTAAAAATAAAAAAAAAAGTGCTATGTGTGCATATCTTAGTGAAAAGATTCCACACTGTTACACGGCCATGCAAATACATACACATTTGTACTGTAATTTTTCACACATTTTTCACTTCCCTTTTTACCTATGAATTTTTTTTGACAGACGGCTGCAATTTTCTACTAGTAAAAAAACCACAACAAATGTTTATTTATTTTATGTCACTTTTTCCAGATGGCTACCAATGTGGTTCACAATAATAAAATTAAATAACATATTTAAAAATGCAAGTATAAAATACTATAACTACATTGCATTGATGAAAAGAATCATTCCTGTGAACGAGTGAAGTGTGCATGTGATGCATATAAAAAACACATACATAGCTCACATAGAGCTTCATGTAAATTGTTACAATCACCATCTTGACTTTCTGACCATAATTTGTTGACATCCCCATTAATAATTATAGTCTCTTTCATCTAACCTAATGCCTTAAGGATCCCCTACTCTCATTTAAAGCTATAATTATATTTTAAACAAACAAGTTTTTTAAAACACAATCTAAACATCCAAGGCTAGGCAATATCTTCACTAAGAGAATAGAAGAGCATGAGCAAATGTTTGAGTTTTCAAGAATTCTTCATCAAGCTATTATACAGATCAGAGGAAGAAGCAACATTGTTTAGAAGATATTTTGGTTACAAGGTCTGTAGTTTAAAGTCAGCCATAAAAAGAAGGTTATACTATAGATTTGTTAGAGATATATTTGTTAGAGATATATTGCTGTCAAGTAGCATTCAGTCACCTGATACAAATACAGTAGCAATACACTATAATTTGCTACCTACTGCTTACAAAAATCTAACTGTTCTATAGAGCTGCTAGCTAATCACTCACTGTTCTTCTCATAATGTACACAGGCACTGTGGTTTTACTCCTTCACAATCTGCTAAACAGTCTTTCATCTACTGAAAGAACAGTGTGTTCAACAGTCCTTCATACAAATGAATGGCAAAATTACTAGTAAATGTTATTGCATATTGCCATATTGAAGCATTAATATCTTATTCAAAGCAGAGTTTTGAAGACCCAATTATGATGGACAGCAAATATTCAAGCTGAGCAACAGATCTACAAAGAGTTCTATGGGCAGCTCTATATGTAATTGTGTTTGCTTATTTATTTTAACATATTTATATGCTGCCCCCAAGACTCTGTCCAGCATACAACAGATAAAAGCAACAAATATAAAAAATAAACATAAAAATAATTAACACCATAAATCCCCCCCCCTTCACACACACAATCTCAAGTGAAATTTAGATCAACCACCCCCTGAGTCCATTACAAACAACTGAATATTCAGCTGCTGTGCCTATTGCTATAAAATTTGGGAATTAAAGCCCACCCATCTGGAAGGTACCTAGGTGGGGTACATGTACGATGGTTGCTTCTGCAAGTTTTGAGTCAATTAAAAGTTTAATCAAATTGCAAGCAGGTCAAGTTTCTAATTCCATCTTTTGGAAAGAAGCTATTGATTCTTAAGAGCTATTTAGTTGAAGCCCTTTCTCATTTAAGTGGTCAAAAGCCTATAATGCAGCAGGTTGGGTTTGAGTTAGCATGCTGTATAAGCACAACCAGTGTATTTGTAAAACACGTTTTATGGCATGTTGGGTCAATACCAAATGGTGGTTTTTCAACAAACCATTGTTAAAGAAACCATAGCTTTATGCAAAGAGGAATGCCAACTATTGGTTCTCACACGACAGAACCTCTGCCTTTATTTTTGGTTTAGCTGAGGAATTTTAAGGGTGGGAGGAAAAGGGTAAAGTGACCAAATCAGGTTCATAAAGGGTTTTTGAAGAAGTTACAGTTTTCAATCATTTCTGAAATTTCCCAACAAATGATCTTTACTGTATTAGCTTGAGATCTATTTTCCATACCCATTTTTCTCCTCTTGATGCCTTCAGAATGTTATTTAAAACATAATTCTTCTTCATAAATGAGGGAATCTATGGCTGTCCAAAGTTGCTGAATTACAATTATATTGTTGCCATGCTACTGGAGATTTAGAATAAAAATAATAAATTTGGGATACTTTGGAATAAAATGTATTCCCAGATAGGTAGCTCATTTTATATTTTATGAGAGATAAGCTAAATAATACACAAAATATATCTGATGCCTTTGATGTATCTGATTTTTATGGTTTCAGTAGGAGTAACCAGGACTAGAACAATGAGAAGGAATGAAAATAAACCCAAAACATCCACTCCTGTAGAATGGTACAAATGCTAGCCACAAATAGGAATAAGTTCAAGGGTTTTTGTTAGTACTGCAGCCTCCGAGGAAAGCATCTGTTAACCCAGTTCTGATTGTTCCTTTCCTATGGCTATTATTGAAATAGCAAACAATCATACAATCAACTGACCACACTGGCACACAAGAGATTTATAAGGTAAAGAGGAATAGGACAAGAAATTCCTGCTGATGATGAAGTCTGGTAACGAAATGTTCAGAAACTAAATTGAAACAAGCTTGGAGAGCAACCCCTGCCAAAATATAGAACCCGAGCATAGTGTATTCTGTTATTTCAAAACAAAGATTTGCGCTAAAAGATTTTTTTTCTCAGTTTACTACTAAATCAGCTATCAGAAACTGTGAATTCTACTTCTGCCTTGGGTGTGAAAGCCAGTTGGATGACTTTGGGTCCATCATTCTCTCTTGGTCCATGACATCTGGCTGCGGTGACAAGCCAGTTTGACAATTTCTGTCATAGCTCACGGATCAATGATGTGGAGCCTGCACTCGCGGGAAAAATCATAGGAAGAAATACATTACTACTAAATCAGCTACAAACATAGGCACTGGCTTAGCTGTATAGAGGTGATATGTAGGTGACACCTTCATCATAATAAAAAAGGACTAACTAGAGAACATACACAAAATAGCACTTAGCAGCAGCACTTATACTTATATACCACTTTAAGTGCTTCACAGCCCTCTCTAAGCATTTTTCAGAGTCAGCATATAGCACCCAACAATCTGGGTCCTCATTTTACTGACCTCAGAAGAAGGATGGAAGGCTGAATCAACCTTGAGTCTAGTGAGATTTGAACTGCGAAATTGCAGACAGCTGGCAGGCAGCAGAAGTAGCTTGCAGTACTACACTCTAACCACTGCACTACCATCCCTCCTCCTCCTCCTCATCATCATCATTGTCATCATCTTCTTCTTCAAAGGAATAAAATTCACTTGGAAAGGAGAAAACAAAAAACCTTGAATATCAGAAACAGGAAATAGATCATCTATACATCATCAAACAAAATGGATATCTATCAGAAAGTGCCTGACTACTCAAACCAACATAGCAATACCAACAAAAGTTGTAAAAAAGTTAACACTTCCATATTTCAAAAGCATCTCAGAACCACACACTATTACAACTATATGGCATCAATATAAACCAACTAAAGCCCTTCAAAACATCTAAGAAAACCAAAAGACCCAGCATCTCCAGAAGAAAAATCAGGAGTCATTTACAATATACAGTGCAAGGCTGTAATAGCCACTATGTAGGACAAACAGGCAGAAGACTAGCAGAGCACATCCATGAATACCAACTAGTAGTCAGAAGACATGATAAAAATGCCTTAATTTCACAACACAAGGACCAACTTAATTATAGTTTTAATTGGAAAACTGTGAGCATCCTAGACCAAGCCAAGTCCAAAAATGCTAGAAAATTCCTGGAAGCCTGGCATTCAGATAAATTGGCCATAAACAGGCACATAGAGATAAACATCTATATGATGTCCAAAGGAGACAATCAAATAGCCAAAAAGAAAACAAAAAGCTAAAACATCTCTGCACCAGCAATCTGTATCCAGATGAGCAGAGATTTACCCCAAGATCAGTGGTGGGATTCAATTTTTTTTACTACCAGTTCTGTGGCCGTGACTTGGTGGGCGTGGCAGGGGACGGATACTGTAAAATCTCCAGTCAAAGGTGGTATTTGCCGGTTCTCCGAATTACTCAAAATTTCTGCTACTGGTTCTCCAGAACTGGTCAGAACCTGCTGAATACCATCTCTGACCAAGATTAACATAGACCAACAATAAATAAACAAACAATACTCCAATTAAGGAACCAGCAAATCAGACAAACAAGCTAAAAGCAAACAATGGCCCAAGGAACTACCAAGACCATTCCCACCAATACTGACAGAGCAAGTCATCAGCATATAAAATGAAAGCAAACCTCACTCCCTACTGGCACTGAAGTTATTAGCTAGTTTGGTAATGAAATATGTGCAAGAAAACAACCAAGCTTAGAGCAAGGACCCCACAGTTCAACCCTGAGCTACAAAAAATCTTTTCTATCAGTATAGGCTTAACCACATTATGCTTTTGATCATTAAGTATGAAATAATGTATAACCTAAACTCATATCCTATCTAATTTCTAAATGTCATAACATCAGACATTTTTTTAATATGATGCTGAAAATGGGGTGCCATGTACCAAGTTGGAGATGTCTCTTAAAACAAAAGGATGTCCTTTAAAGAAGTAAACTTATTTAAGATACAAGCCACTATAGGTAGGGCCATATTGCCACTGCCTCTCGTCCTCCCCACCTGCTCCATCTGCCTTTCAAAGGAAGAATAGGCACATTTGGTGGGAGTTGGAGATGGCGTGGTCTTTTGGGGCATTGGTAAATGCAGAGGCCCAGCTCTCTAAAAAGCAAAGCAGAGAATGGAGCAAGAGAGAGGAGCATAGCTTAGCTCTGTACAGCTGCAGCGCGCTCACAACAGGGCAGAGTTCTCGCAGAATGCACTCTTTGTTCCCAGCCTTTAAAGGGTAGGAGAAACACTTATGCATGGCAAATTAGCCCAAAAATGTATTTCTCTAAAACACCCGATTGTCTAGCCAGCTCTGCAGCTGCAGGGAACTTTCAGTGAGAGAGAGAGAGAGAGAGAGAGAAGCGCACGCGTGTGCACACATACACACACACACACACACTAGTTGGGGAATGGGGGACAAGGTGGGGGGGAAAAGAAATTTTGCTTGGAGAGTGAGGAAGAGGAAGCAGAAGATAAATTGTATTTATTTGTCCAAAAGTGGCAAATCTTTTATCCCAAGAGAAAAAGCTGGCAAAGCTCATGTCGAGGGGAATGTATGTGATATTTAAAATTACTAATTAGGGGAAAACTAAATAATGAAGACATGCTACACAGATTGAATAGGCTAATAGTTCAGTGCTCTGCCATCTTGGAGATTCACTTTTCAAATTAATAAACATTTTCAGAATATGCAATATTTAATTGAAGCAAGTTGTCAACCATTTTAGGTAATTGCCATTTTTGCATTCATATGCTTGCAACAATTCTTTATTGTTAATAAATTATAAATTTATTGCTGACATATTTTCCCTAATCTTATTCCACTTGATTTCTGATATCTCATTTATACATTATAATTACATTTCAATATGTACTTTTCCCATGCATACATTTTATATACTGTAATGAAACATTAGATATGATTATTATTTTGCTTCATGTTTCTATTCCTGAAATTAGCAGTTTTCCTCCTTAATTTAACTCCTTCCCTTCACACCATCTTTCTTTATTTCTTTTGCAATTAATTTGTAGGGAGGGCTCATCCCATTCTCAACTATACAGGTAGTCCCTGAGTTACAACAGTTCATTTAGTGACTGTTTGAAGATATAATGGTATTGAAAAAATGACTTATGACCATTTTTCCAACTTATGTGCATGTGGCATCCACATGGTCACATGATCAAAGTTGAGATCCTTGCCAACTGGCATGTATTCGTGACATTTGCAGCATCCCAGGGTCATATGATCACCTTGTACGACCTTCTGACAAGCAAAGTCAATTGGGAAGCCAGATTCACTTAACAAATTTGGCAAGAAAGGTCATACAATGGAGCAAAATTCACCTAATAACTGCCTTGCATAGCAACAGAAATTTTTGACTCGATTGTGGTTGTAATTTGAGGACCACCTGTAATTTCTATGCCTTAATTGGGAGCCATTTGAACTACTTAGTAAGTAATTACTTACTTAGTAAGCTTTCCAATTGTATCAAATATTTTAATCCCTTTTTTAATTCATTTTATTACTTCTTGTTTCCGCAGAAGTGTCTAATGTCTATGGATGATTTATTCTTGAATAAATACAAGATTGACAACAAAGCTTTAGCATCTGGGACAACTAAGCCTTTCTACTATGACAACTAAACTTCTTCCTTGAGGCACAATCTTTACTTATATATTTATTTTGCAAAGTGCTTTTTAAATACCAGTAGAAAAGTTCAATGCCATTGTTTTCACCCTGGTGGGCAAAATTAGGAATTCTGAATGAGATAGATTGGAGGAAATTCTCATTTTCCCAGATGTTGTCTTGGAAATGGAAACATTATACATCAGCCTTGGGATTCGTGTATTCATTTTCCCATCTACTGACTATAGCATCTGATGATCACGCTAAAGATGTGTAACATCAAGTCATTTTTAATTCCTAATGACCACATGGATAATTTCCTTCATTATGAACTGTCCCTAACGTGGTCTATCTTTCAGGTCTTCCAAAGATGCACCAATCACCACTGCAACTGAGTCACTTGAGACTTTCAAGAAGAGATTGGACTGCCATTTGTCAGAAATGGTGTAGGGTCTCCCGCTTGGGCAGGGGGTTGGACTAGATGACCTACAAGGTCCCTTCCAACTCTGATTTTCTGTTATCTGAGTCTATCCTTCTAACTGCTGGTTGTCCCCCCCCCCCCCGCTTCCATCTTTCCCAGCATTAGAGCATTTTCCAGAGAACTATTGTAAAACGGAGTTGCTCATTCAGATTAGTCCCTTGAGGATCATTTACCAGCAAGTTCCAGCCATTTGAGAGCTATTATTGTCAATCTGTCAAGCAAAAGATAAAGGAATTCCTATTTTGCTTTCCAGCCCTGAGATTCCCTTGTAATCTCCCAAATACTAACCAAACTGACTTAAGCCACTGAGCACAGGTGAGTTCCACCAAATACAATCAAATACAGGTTTTTGTATTTTATTGATGTGAACCAATAAAAATGTATCTTTTTAAATGATTGAAATCATTTCATTTTTTTAAAAAAAAAGAGAAGAGAAAAAACAGTCTTTTCTATAAATGATGTGTCTACTGTGTTATTTCCATTATTTTTATTTATTTTATAATCTATTGGGTTTTTTTTTGTTTATTGTTACATTTTACCAGTTAGTTTTTGTAAACTGCCAAACTGACCAAACAAACAAACCAAACAGAGCATTACATATTGGGCAGCATGTAAATATTGTTAATAACAACAAATTAATGCCAGTAAAATATGCTCTTCATGGAAGCCTCAGTACTAAAAATCCTGAAGAACCTAAACATCAGCCAGAGAAGGACTTAGAAATTCCTTCAGCATCAGTCACTACACTCCTTCCATACTATACTATACTATCTTGAAAAATTCACATTTTTAGGAAAATGTATGTAGGAAATTATTAATTAGATGTTATTTAAATGCAAATTTCCAGGCAGATTTTGCAAAATTGCAGGTATATATGTAGGGAATTAGAATGTGACTGGTTTATGAACAGATGCAAAAGTGACATAATCTAGAAATGAACTCTGCCATCCATGCAGAATAAGGATTATCCATTGCAAATAAATGGCCTGCTGGAGGAGATTATGCCTGGTTGAATACCTGGAGTAGTCATTATACAGTGTCAGACTTAAATCCAGCTCCAGCCATACCAGCTAACAAGGTGAATTTGTGGCAATCACTATTATTTAGTCCAGCTTATCTCAAGGAAGGGTGAAAAAGAATTGACAAGAGAATGGTACATGTAGTATCTTAAGCTTTTTTAAAGAATAAAGGATGTAAACCACTTACATAAATTACTTGATTGCAACAAGCTGCAACTGTTTGAACCTGAATGAACATTTGTAAAGATAGCATAAACAGCAAGGATAACAACAA
This sequence comes from Laticauda colubrina, assembly GCA_015471245.1. Taxonomy (NCBI): domain Eukaryota; kingdom Metazoa; phylum Chordata; class Lepidosauria; order Squamata; family Elapidae; genus Laticauda; species Laticauda colubrina. The sequence continues at coordinate 45,859,281 of BLBF01000022.1, forward strand.
AGAAACCTGCCATTTTCACAGTCGGGGCATGATGCTATAATACTGTATCATGACTTCCAGCTAGTCTTTAATAACTAAAAGTGAACTCATTGCAGCATAATTATTTTTGTAACCGAGTTCACCACCATTTTGCTTTTCAGTCAGTAACACCAAATATCTACAGTACCTTAAACAAAATGAAGCATTATTATTTTAAAACATTAACAATCAATACTGAAATGAATACTGTTACAGTGTTGAAATCATTCGTACACGAAACACAGAGTATTCCATAATAGCAGCAGATCAGGACATTTAAAGTTCATTAAAAAAGAAGTTACAATAAACAATAACCTTCTAAAATGTTAGGAAGGAGCCTAACGATTTGCAAAGAAAGGCATTCCAATTTTTTGGCACAACTATTGAACAAGTCCTGTTTCTAGTATTCATTAATCTGATGGGACAGATCATGAAACTTATCTTGAAAGTCACACAGGAAACTGTGATGGTTCAGTTAACAACCTGAGGGAAAAGATGACTCTGTAACAGAGCATCTGCTTTTCATGACATCTGCTTTGACATGAAGATTTCAACTTCAACTTCAGGGATCTATGATAAAAAGGATTAAGCAGCATGTGATGCAAAGACCTCTGCTGGGAATCTGAGTCTTTGGAAATACATTCAGGCCCTCTGTCATGGCAAGTTTGAATTATTATTGTTGTTCTTGTTCTTGTTGTTGATCATTGCATAGTCAGCCAGATGTTCAGACTTGCTTTGGCATTTTTGCCTATCAATCGAGTCCTTACCAAAGACCTGGGATAGGCAGATCTGGATGTTTGATAGTGTTACAGATGTTGACTCAGGATGGAAACTGTTCCCAGTAAAGCTGTCTTTTACAAATGACTGATGATGAATTTGTAGTTGGTGATGATGGTGATGATGCTCATCAGATGTTCAAACTGTATTTGGCGTGTTTGTCTACCTATCTTGGAAAGGATGATGATGGTGATTTATTTTCATTTATTAAATTTGTATGTTGCCTAATCCTTCCAGACTCATATCAGCTTACCACAATATATAATGTTCATGGTACAATTAACTCACAATCCTAAATAACCCCTATATTGGTGCTTTCCAGTTTTAGGACCCTAAATAGCAGTGAACTTCAAGTCACCCACAACTTTGGTCACTTTCCAGAAGCAGCTGAAAGTAGTGCTTTTCCATGAGGCATGTAGGAGTTGACGCCAGATGCTTTTTCAGCTTGAAAGTTTTTGTATACCTGACTACATATTATTATGTATTGTTTTATTATATATTGTAAGTTACCAAGAATATATGATTGTGATATAAATGTGATTAATAAGTAAAAAAACTCCTAACATTCCTAACTGTTCATCAGGGTGGCTGAGGATTATGAGAATTATTATCCAGATAATTAATAGTTAAAATTGACTTTGCTATACAGACATATAGTCAACTTTATAAAAAGGATCTCTTCAGTAATGTGAAGGTTCTTATATTTAAGAATACAGGCATATAGGCATCATAGCCAAGGGCAGAGTCCCCATTGGTCAAATTTCAGAAGGTATGTGGTGGTATAGAACTAATTTTAATTTGTAATTATGTAGGACTGGGAAAATTTTTAAAAATTTGAATCCCACCACTGGTGTGGAAGTGCCTTCACTACTAACAAGGTCAAATAGGTTTTAGAAATAGAACAACAATCTGATTGCTAGAGGATGAGGCAAAATGAATGCATATAACCCAAGGAGTAATTCTTCCTACAATTTATTTTCTGGAACAAATCTTTTTTTTTTCTTTAGATCCTACAACAAAGGCTATTTAATCTCCATTTCAGTTTCAAGGACAAATCTAGCTGAAAGCATGTGAAACTCTTCCATCTGAATTCCTTTAAAAGGTCTTGGCCAGTTTCCTTGCAATTTCTGAGAAGGGTGGGAAGCTGCTGGTAATGGATGGACTGGTTATCTGAGGTTTGATTCCAAAGATTGTAAAAAGACACGGCATATATATTGCCCAAGATCACTCCTTGATCCATTTGCACCAAGATACCAAGTAATAAGCTGAAAGTTGGTTATCAACAATTAGACCAAAGCATCATCCGATGCACCCATTTGGGTTTCTGCAAAGTAGTACAGCAGAATGAACAAAGTCAGGGACCCAGAAGGGGTTTTTATTGTGGAGGTTAACATAAGAAGAATCCTGTTGGATCAGAAAACATTCCATCTAATTCTGCATTTTGCCATATCATGCCAATCAGAAGCATTTGGGAAGCTCATAAACATGGACATGAGGGTGATAGTTTTCTTCTGATGTTGCTCCATTTGCAGCTGGTTTTCAAGGTCTGCTGCCTATGATTCTACAGGTAGTAGCCAACCAACAACACAAGATCCATTGATAGCCTGATTCTCCCAAAATCTGTTCATTCCTCTTTAAAACCATCTGTATTTGTTGGAAACAAATTCAACCTAATCTGTTGTATACACTGAATAAAGAAATATTTATTTTTTTGGTTCTGTATTTTTCTATATTTAATTTCAATGGATGAAACCTAACTTCATAAGAGAAATATCTTTGGTTGCAAATCAATTAATTGATGATGATTTGGGAAAGCAAGGTCCATAAGATTTATATTCTATAGTTATGAGTCAAGTTTGATGTGATCCCATAACTTTTTAAAAAAACTGCTGACCTTTTCCAAATAAAGTACATTACCATTTTTACTATTTCACTGGCTCAATTCTTCCAAAAATCAAAATATTGACCTATTGATTTAAAAATTAAATAAACTGCTTATCTGTTTTTGGGATGTAAAGCTTTTATTTGTACTTTTATTTATACTATTCATGTCAATAATATCACTCAAATATTTTCAATGTCCACTAGCGTGTAATATAGGCTTTGAAAATCTAATTGTATTGGGTGCCATCCTGACATAATGAATTATACTACCATAATTCCTAGTTAGCAATAATAGAAAATGCCAAGTTAAGGAAGGCTAGTATATTTGGAATACAAATCAGAAAGCAATAGTAATGAAATTATGGATGATACATTGGTTGGCCATCAGTGGTCTACCTGTGGAGATTTGTTAAGCACAATCCTAATAATTGCCCAGTCCAATTTCAGTGAAAAGATAAAGAACCTTAAGAAAGTTGAGTAGGAACCTTCAATACTTGGGCAGCAATCTGAACTAGCCCATAAACCATCCAATCACAGTGTTCCTTATTACAAAAGCATTTTATTTATAATTATATAAATAAAATGCTTTTGTAATAAGGAACACTGTGAATACTTATGTCTACATGTGCATCCTAACACATAAATTAGCACACATTTCATGCAAATTAACATCATGTTTTAAACACATTTTTGCAACACATGTTCCCTTTTTTGGCAATAATCTCTTGTCAGCCTTTGGAATTATAACTTCTTCCTTTTTTCTTCCAAAGTTGCATTCATAATGCAATTAAGTTTTCACATGTCTGTATTAGCTCAGGTTTCCCCCTCACCCCAATAATGGAGAGACATTAAATGAAAACTGCTGTATTTAAAAATAATTCCCATTCATGTAGATCAGAAAGAAGGATTAATTTAGAATTCTGTCAAGTTTAGAAAAAGAAGATGGAACACTCCTTGAAGTGAATACTTTCCTGTATGAAACTTGGGGAGAAATTTCTACCATGTCAAGTGTACCATCCTACACAAAGCATGAATTAGCCCTAAATTATCTGTCTAATCAAGACACAGTGCTAGCGGTGGTTGGTTAAAACAATGAGCTAATTTTAAAACAAAACATAAAATGAATTCATGGGTAATAGATATCACTTCTCCTCCTTTTTACAAGAATAATTAAGATTTGTTTCAAAAAAGAATCTTGTGGCATTATAAAAGCAAATTCATTATTACCTAACTTTTTGTTGACAGTGTAATCATCAGATACATGAAATTTAATCCTATGAGAGGATTATTATATAAATACAGCTTTTCTAGAAAAGGGAAGGAAGATAAAAAGAGGACTAAAGAGAACAGTCATGACAAAAACATATTAGCAGTAACTTTACAATAATGCCCTTGATATCTATGTGGTATGAATTCCTTGTCACAGCGAGCTTCAATGGATGTGAAAGTTGGAGGATGACCACTGATCTTTTTTTAAATAATTGACACCTGTGGATTCCAGTGCTTGTCACGGAGTGACAGATCATAATCCAAAGTAATAGAATAAAGGGCTACTGCAATCCTGTCATGCCTACGTCCTGGGCCATCCTCCAGCTGCACTAGCATCCGCTCGAGACCCAGACAACAATTCCTACCAAGTCCTTTGCACAGATTTCTCTCTCTCTCTTTCTGTCTCTCTCTCTCTCCTTTTCTTTTAAATCCCCCCTTTTTTTCAAACATATCATTACAGCGAAACAAAAATGGTGGGACAATAACGCCATTGATACAGCCTTCTCATCACCCGCTCCTCCCTCCCTCCTTGGTGCGTGCCAGCACTCTTTCCACCCGCCCAGAGCTGGAACCGGTGCCAAACAACCTCTGCTAATAAACAAGAGGAACCAGATAAACCAGGAAGACAATAGAGGGATTTGTTGCATTTAGAGATGGTGGGAACAATGTCAACGTCGCGCGCAGCTGCATAGAGCCCCCACACACTTGCACCCAAGCTAGTATGATTTATGAAAGGTCAAGGTTTGTCGTGTCTTAAATGGTCCCCTCTTTACATCATTTATTAACCCTTCCTGTACAATGGGCCCTTATTTTATAGGGTGAAGGGTTTGTATATTCAGAATTTCTTTGAGGAACTGAGGAAGAAGCATACAGAAATTCAGCTGTAGTCATTTTTCCACTTTTAAGCTCTGATGGATGATGGCTGGTATGAAGTATAAATCAGTTTATAAAACTGAAGTGATGATAAAACAATGCAAATCAATAGCAAACAGAGGAAAAAAGAGAAACCCCAAACAATGTGCACCAAAGATAAAAGAGTATAACTGAAAATCAAATGACAAAATGCAGAAACTGAAATGGACAGGACGTAAAGAAAAGCATGGTGTGACATAACAGATTTACATATTAGCAAATAACATAGTGTGAAAAATAGGTGTGAATTATTTTTATTGCTACTTTTTATGAGTCTGATAAATAAAAATTGTGAAAAATGTATTAACAGAATTTAAGATTTGTCCTTGCAGTAACTTTAAAATATGCCACCTCAGTTAAGATGTTCCTGATTTCAGTTATTTATCCATTATTTTCAGTTTACAAATATTGACATCAATCAGCAGTTACAAAATAGCAGTTGCCATTCCAATCTCTATATTCATTTTATAATTTGAAAGTTTTATCGACAGTAAAATTGGCAACGTTATACCTTTCCAACATCTAGTTGCTAAAATATATTTGTAATCTGCAGGTGGTGCTGGGAAAAAAATATGTGGGCATTCTTGATTAAATATATCAAACTCTGAAGATTAATGTGTAAACTTGTAAAATCGATCATATTTTTTTTAAAAAAATTTTAAAATTACATGCCGCCCATCTCACTATCCAGAGTCTCTGTCTGTCCATCTATCACAGATAAAACTGAAAACTGACTTTCATATCCAATCATCTGAAATTTAGAATTCATTAGCAGTTGCATATTATACGAAAGACAAATATCTGTGTACTGTAATATAGGAAAAAATCAGAGTAATAATTCTGGTGTATTTGGGTATCATTGGAATTCATTCTGCTGACTGAGAAGAGTTCCGCCATGCCATTTGTGCTGGCCTTCCAAATAACCAAGAAGGGAACATATTCTACCAGCATCTACCGCCTACCCAGATCTTGGTGCAATGCTTTTTTCCCTTGGCAGCTTCAAAAAAAAAAAACTGTCTGTCACTGTGAGGGTAAGTTGCAAAGTGTCTCTTGGGTCCAAATTTAAAAGGACTATTGGAAGGGTAACATGGATAAGAAATTTAAGGGAAAGGGAAAAGCTTAGGAATTGGAAACCCTTTTCAGTGGGAAAATCCAGCTGCAAGATACATTAACAGTGATTCTTTTTTACTGTATTTTGGCAAAGTTAATCAGTCCTACTGCCCCAACAGAGTTTGTAGAATTTGATCACATGGACACAAAATTGACTTAGAAGCTACAAAATTTTGCAGGTAAAGAATATACAAGCATGCCCCAATAATAGCTCTTGATCCAGAAAAAGTTGTACTTCGTATTTTAAAGCAAGTAATATTGATCTAATCAAAAATTTGTCAGGATATAGATTCAAGCACAGACACAGCAAATGAGAGAAGAGCAACTTTATATTAAAGGAGAGAGATCTGATCAATGTGGCTCAAAGCATCTAATCCCTGGTTGGGACATAGGGATGGAAACAATTTAAAGAAAGGAAAAATGTCTTCCTGAATGTTTTCCATTTTGTTCTCTACCTGCCAACAGAATTATTTCTGCCCTTGCTTTAGCATATCTGCCTCAGGGACACTCTCTTTCTCTCTCTCTCTCTCTTACTTACTTACTTACTTACTTACTTACTTACTTACTTACTTACTT
>BLBF01000022.1:45871049-45939507 GCA_015471245.1 Laticauda colubrina
AAGAAGAAGAAGAAGAAGAAGAAGAAGAAGAAGAAGAAGAAGAAGAAAAGAAGAAGAAGAAGAAATAATTACATATATTGTTACTTCCTCCAATTCTCAAACACCTGTGGCTTTATCACTTTCTTTTTTACACACTAGACTTCATCATAACAAAACCATTTAAATTTGTCTCCATTAGATTATAAATTGTTTGAAATATAAATTGCTTGTAGCCTTTTGCCTTAACCCCAGTTAGAAAAGGTCTAATGAAAATCAGCTTGCCCATCTTCATCTCTTTGCCTATCTGCTCCTGCAAGGGAGCCAGCCTGTGCCACAGAACCCAGTAGAGGGTGACATTCATTTCTGTGTTTCTACCAAAGAAGAACCTAGACATTTTTCATGACATGTGAAAAAGGAAGAGGACATGTGAGTCCTTTCTTGAATGGAGTCCATCATCTTAGCATCTATCAGAACTTGAAAAGAATCTAGAAATCTGCACTTTATACATCTCCTCCTTCTACAGAATAAAATAAAAAAGAAAATAACAAATAAATAAAACTAACCTTCATTCCCCTGATTTAGCTCCAGCAAGACTTCCAAAATTGGCAGTGACAGATTAAGTTGACAGTTCCAAGTAGTGCCAACGATCTGCTCCACCATGTATGAGCTAGGAAAATGGTGAAGAATCAGAAAACCGGCATGGTGATCTCAAAGATATAAGAAAAAAAGGTACCACCAACCAGGGATTTATAGTTCCCTCTGAAGCAAGGAATAAAATGGACCTCTCTTCCCATTCTCCCACTGGGGAGGCTACTTCTTGTTCTGTGAGGAAGCATTTCATTCCAGAGAGGCCCTGAACAGTCCAGAGCCATCAGAAAAGGCTCAGCCATAGTTGTGCTGTTGCCACTAGCCCGGCTTTTGTGGTCTCTGCTTCTTAGAGCCCTAAGTGCTGCCTGGTTCTGGGCAAGAAAGGACGGGCCTTTAAGAAGCTGTGTGCATGTGTGTGGTGTGTGTGTGTGCATTTTAATCACATGATTATTGTTCACCTGTATCTTGAACAAAGGCAGTGCACTGTTAAAAAATCCAAACAAGAAAGCAGGCAAGAGAAGGGGGAGAAATTGAAGGGGTTGTTGAGAGAAAGAGAGAGCCCTTATCAAACTTTCAATTCATGGGTCTCTCTTTCTGTCTACACACTGGCGTTATTGTTCAGCCATTGCGTGTTGAACGTTTTCCTCTCTTTCCTTCACTCGTTATTGCTCTAGTGTATAGAAATAATTAATAGAGTCCCTCCAATTTTCAAAGGGGTATGACACCAGTCTGTTGCTCCTAAGACAAGCATCATCTGCAACAGATACCTCAATCATATTTACAATGTGTCTGGACACACTGGTTATGCAATTGAGAGTATAACCACCTGCATGTATATTTCCCCCAAAGATTGAGATAATTAAAGCATCAGAACTCTTCAGTGGCTGAAAACTTTTCTAAGAAAATAAATAATATCATGGAAGCTTAATTTTCTTCCTTCAGCTCTCCATCATATGTGGAATCTATTAACTAATTTCTCTTCTGACAAGTTGTTTTTCTAATGTGTTCATTAATTTCTCTACTTAATTTCGAATGGAAAATTAGTTTATTTGGGAGGTCTAGATTAGGTCTGTTTCTGCTGTTGATTTAAACAGAGAGAGTTAAGATGGACATCACTATGTAGAGAAGTTCATACCATCCAATATCCAAAAATATCAAAAGTAGAATAATACCAGCGCAAAGGAGACTAATGCTGAACAGGGACCACCACAATCACAGTACTCCAATTTTTATTAATGTCTCATGCTTATAATGCATTTTTGTTAGTGCCAGCCTAAAGGAGAAGGAACCTTAATACACCGAGTATTTAATGGTGTCTTTCACACTCAGAAAATCTAATGTCCAGTCACTGACACTTTGAATTTGAAATAAATTCCATTAGAAAGAAGCAAGTGTTGACAAGTCATCTACCAGAGATCCTGAAGAATTGCTAGCTGTTAGATCCAGTAGATAGAGACAAAGAATTGAAGGTTATACATGACTCTTAAAAGCTTGGTATGTAATATGCAGATGCCTATTAATGTTGCTGCAACATTGCAATTGTAATGCAGAAGAAAATGGAAATCATGAAATACGTGGGAAGTAAGTATATTGTATTTAATTAAGCTCTGTGGGAAAATGGAATCTAGAATCTAGAGTCCACATTATCCTATCTTTGTTTTTTTATATATTTCAAATTTCCAGACTGTCCAACTCTAAAACTCCTGAGTGGCTTAAAGTTATCTTGTATTCAATGTATTTTATTTTTCTGATTTTGGCCTGCTTTGAGACTGCAAAAGCACTGGAGTTACAACTCTGAGGGTTTCCAATTTGCAATTCCACACATTTGGAACAAGCCATGTCTAGTAAAGACGTGCTAGGCTTCCGTTTCAGAGGCAAAAAAGTATTTCAGAACGGGCAGGACTGCTCCTGTAACACCCCGGCAACTGTTGAAGCAGCTGAGTGTTTTCTTGGGATTGCACATCTGTCCTCCATAACTACAGCATAATCCTGGGGAAAAGATATATTTCATTTAAGATTTTCAGACAGGTGTTATTCAGTCCAAAGCTGAATAGAGTGAACAAAAGCTCTCTTAACCAAAGGATCCTTCAAACAAGGATGCAATTGCAACATTAAAATCAACTGAACCCCCTCCCCACCTGAATTTAGAGTTGATCACATTGTGTATTGTTCTGGAGAACTTCCTTTCATAGTGACGAGGTTTGCTACTTCTGTTTTCAGTAGAAGTGATAATTATTGATGATTCCACATATCTACCTTCTACCTCGGCTAGCAGCCTCGGAATTGAAAACAGCAAAAGCAATCCACCAAAATTAAGCTATGAAATCAGACAATTTGAACACAAATAGGAAGGCTGACTATCTGTAAATGTCCAGATTTATAGACAAGTGTCTTGCCAACATGTTTATGAAGATATGAGGAATGAATTTTGAAAACTATTTTTCCAAGCATGAGATCTAGTCTAATCAGAATAGCACAAGATTGTAATGTTACTTTCATTGTAGCTGTAATATGTAGCAGTGGAAAATATATCAGAGAACCAAATACTGACACTATATGTTCACTAAATGAGATAAACTTAAAAGTTCACACATTCAAAATGTAAAGGGGGGAAGCCCAACCCACAGAGACAATGCCACATAAAATGTCAAGAAAACCAGAAATAAACTCAAAATTGTTACTTGTTCACTTTCTTAAGATCTGTGAAGCCATGAGAATCAGAGTTTTTCCTTGTCTTTATAGTATTTTTTAAAATAACCATCAAGTTTATTTGTGACCATGGATTTGTGAATGTGTTTCAGCTCCACTTATAGGCTGTTGCAACCATTATTTATTTATTTATTAAATTTATATAGCTGCCCATGTCACGTAATGACTCTGGGCAGCGTATACTGTCAAGAAACAAAAAAACCCAAACCTTCAAAATAATTAAAACCAAAACCATTAAAAAGACAATTAAAACAGTTAAAAACTATAATAAAAACATGGAAGAGTGCATTCTGAACTTAAACACAATGCAACCATTTAACTATTTCATTAGCCAGTTTAAAGAAAACAACAAAGTAAATGAGTTACATTTTCCAGGTTTCTCATGTCATAAATTAGCACTTTGATGCTTTCCAAAATAGCTGTGGTTATGAAAAATGTCTTCCGATTCTCAAATCCACACTTCCCCCTTCACTTTCTATTGTGACTTACAACCAGACTTTATAACTGGTTGTAAAACATGACTGATGGGGGGGGGGGGGGAGAGAAGATAATAATTTAAATCCAGACATAGATAACCTTTGGGCACTTTGAGTGCATGCTGTGGATTATTTCACAAAATGGTTGCCATATGATTTGTATTTTGATTGTGACATTCTATTTCTTACAATCTCAATTTGTTTGGCTTTTTGGCAAACAGAGCACTAAGTTGAAATTATCCATCATTGTTGATGCCAAAAATATCTAGGGAAGCAGTATGTAGCTCAAGATGATTCCTAGAAATGAAGATTTTTTTGGGTAGTTAATGGTTGACATAGCTTTATCCTAGCTTCCCATTTACTTACAGTTTAAATAATCTTTTTTAAAAAATAAGGGCAGGTAAAACAGGGAGCCCAGATAGTCATATTGCTGCAGAGTTCTGTTCTCATTCTAAGTAGGATTCACTTTTATTCTGAGATTCAAAGAAACAATGATTTATACATGTTGTTCTCTGAAATATACCTTTCTTTGCAGTGGCCTTGTTTTAGCCTACAGCTCCATTCATAGTTAACACAGAAACAAGGAGAAACTTCTGCAGGTATCCATTTTTCCATCATAAAGTCTTAGGAGAAGCAAGTTGGCAGAATTCTCCTGTCTATTTTATTTTATTTATTTATTTATCTATTTAGTCAAGCATGTATGAGAAAACAAGTGTAAGTATGAACATAATATATAAACATATAAATATAAACATGTATAAGCATATACACATAATAAATGAGTACGAGTAAGTGAGATTTGGGGTGCCCTTCCAGGTTTGAGGTCGAGTCCCCTTTCATGAAGTGGAGTCTTCTGTCAATTGATGCCTTGCTTCCTCTTGCTTGACCATGTAATTCCAGATGCTTGAAGATAGCTAGGGCATTGAAAATACTATTGTCTTTCATTAGCACTGCACCTGGGCATGGGGAAATTTGCTGCCCGACCTCTTTTCTTTTCCATTGTTTCCCAAGTTGCACTTCTCCCACTCTAAGCTGAATTTTAGCCTGGCTTTGGAACAATCAGACCAGTGTTTCCAAGCCATGGTGATATCTCAGGGGACCAAGAGATCCTCCCCCCCCCCCCTCCATGCCTTCCCCTCCCTGAGGCTATTGCTCCCTCTGAAGAGTCTTCTATCTCTCACGCTGGCTGAAGATGACCCTTTCTAGCCAGGCTTGATACAGCTGAGTTGATGTAATATAATTATCCCATTTGAAGTAGACCATAGAAATGAACAGTTCCCCTGGGTAGAAATTACCAAACTCTTATTTGTTCCTTTTAAGTGGTAGGATGAAGATATTCAGGCAGAGGGGTCTGGTTTGAAATGCCAAAGTTATTCTTTCCAATTAGCGCACATTTTCTGGAAAAATATATATTTATCACTATATTTTCCATAAAATATAGCCAGAATTTTCATAATTTAATTACAGGTGCAGAATTATGTTAGTCTGGGATATATAGGGACATTTTCAGTATCCTTGGAGCTAATAGATTAAAGCATGTTCATGTTTTCACAAACATATATTTTACATGCATATCAATTAGTTTCTTCATGTGAATGGTAACTATGGCTCCCACCATGTAGATCCATTAATACCTTTCAAATGTTTTAGGCCAGTGTTTCTCTACCTCCACAAGTTTAAGGTGGGTTTACTTCAACTCCCAGAATTCCCCAACCTGTGTTGCTGGCTGGGGAATTCTGTGAGTTGGTCCACCCATCTTAAACTTGCTGAGGTTGAGAAACATTGCTTTTAGGCTACAGCTACATGCACAATACCTGACTATTTGCTGTATTGGTTAGGGTTTATGGCAGTGGTGGGAGTCAAATTTTTTTACTACCGGTTCTGTGGATGTGGCTTGATGGGTGTGGCAGGGAAAGGATACTGTAAAATATCCAGGCAGAAGTGGTATTTGCCGGTTCTTTGAACTACTCAAAATTTCCACTACCGGTTCTCCAGAACTGGTCAAAACCTGATTAATACCACATTTGGTTTATGGTTATTATAGTCCAAAGTAGTAACAATGCTTTACACATTTGTCAACAAAACTAATCAATTTTACTTGCTGTTAATCTTTCCACTTAATTTTTCTTTTTATTTCATTTATCAAATTTAAAAATCGCCCCTCTCCTTCACAGAGGGGGTTTGGGCAGTATACAAGTAAAATATGAAAACATGAAAACTGTATGGAAAATTTAGATAAGAGGCAAAGATAGTTAAAATTCAATATTAAAAGTTAATTCAAAGGTGGTGGTGGTGGGGCTTTGCTACAACATCAATTATTTTCCAAATCTTATGCTGACAATTTGACCATTGTTGTTGGTTTACTGTTACAGATGAATAATATTTGTCAATCATAATATTTGCTGAAACCACATATTTAACTATTGTTAAAAGAGAGAAAAATTACCATTCTGCTGCTGATTTTGTTTTGTAGTGCATACCTGGTGCAACCTTATACCCTCAGGATCAGTGGTGGGATTCAAAAAATTTTTACTACTGGTTCTGTAGGCATGGCTTGGTGGGTGTAGCAGGGGAAGGATACAGTAAAATCTCCATTCCCACACCACTCCAGGGGAAGGTTACTGCAAAATCCCTGCTTTCCAGCTCTGTTCTCCTGTGCAGGCAACAAAAGAAGACCCAGCCAATCAGCTGGGACTCAGGAGGCAAATAATAGATGGGGGCGGGGCTAGTCAGAGGTGGTATTTGCCAGTTCTCCAAACTACTCAAAATTTCTGCTACCAATTCTCCAGAATTGGTCAGAACCTGCTGAAGACCACTTCTGCTCAGGATGTTTCCTTTCATTTGGGTAGCCCACCATGAACTCAGCTTCAGTTACCATTCTTAATGTAACTGTTCTGTTAATACGTTATCCATAGTGGGCAAATGGCATTAGGAATTTAGTTAAGACATGAGTGAAAAGCATTAAGTCTTGGTCTCCCAGTGGGTCCATTCTCACTCCTTCTGTAATAATTCAAATCAAATCAAGTTTATTACAATCAAAGACCAGAGACCGTAACAAATAAAAACATCAAAGAATATCCAGTTAAAAATGATAGAATAAAGTAATAGATCAAATCTTTATTAAAATCACAATTTGGCATCCAATTTGCCAGTTACACATGCCTAACTGTACTATAATATCCATCTTTAAACTGTGAGGCCCACTCATTCCTTCTGTAATAGCATTAGGGACAATAGCTGGGTTCATGTATGTGAAATCCAAACTGTATACTATTTACTATTACTTCCCATGTTGGAATTGTTTTTATTTTATTTAATTATATTATTAATATCTGTTTTAATTATATATTTTGAATGTATTTATTATTTCGAATGTATGTGTTTATTATTTTTAAACATGAGCTATAATTTTATCAAAGACTTTCCCCCTTTATTTTGTAAATCACTGTGCTTCTCTGTCAATAAAAGTGGCACAGAAATAAAACATAAAAAGACAGAAAACATGAATATGGTCCTCTCCATAGACTTATACTTTTCTTTTTCTGTCATATTAAAATTACTGTTAGATGGATGGCAATATATGGAAGGGTTTTAAGAGCTGCATTTGATCATCCCTGATCACAAAATCTGCAGGACGTTGTCTAACTCTTGATAGAGACTGACTGCACCTTAAACTGTAATATTGTTCAGTTGGTTTTCATTTAATATGTTATATTATGTGAAACAAGCTAATTGTGATTTATTAAATATACTGTGGTTAAACATAATATGGCTTTGTATGCAATAGTTGTAAGTTTGGCTGTCATGCTAATATCACAACTGCTTTTAGTATCTGTCTTAATATTCCAAGATTGCTTTCACCCACCCTTGTTTGCTTGAGCAAATATTACAACATCGTTATAAAAGCATCTTCCCAACAGGAGAGAAAGACAAGTAACATTCTCAAGAGTATCCTAGATAAAAATATAGCAACTTCTTGTTTTGAGGCCTGATTTCTCAGCTCCCTGACAAAAAAGAAAGGCAGCTAATATAGTCTATGCAACACCAGATTTCATCAATGGTCCCAAATATACAATAATCTGATTTGTATTATAATATTTATTTTTACTTTGGAATGGGGATTGTTAGGCATCACGGTTAAAATGATCATTTGGGTACAAATGGGAAAAATATGTATTGGAATGGTTTGCATGTGACAGTTATGAGAGTTCAGCTGATTAAAAAAAACATTATTGTTGCAACTGCTCTAGAAAGCCAGAAGTAATGAGAATTCCACAATATTGTGGAATCATCTATACTTGAATCTATATTTCATGGTTCTGTTGTGCAAGTGTCTTTCCTGAGTTTTACTGCATCTTTGGAGCTGTCTCCTGAGGATTCTATTGAATGTCTGCAAGTCTATTCCATCAATATTAATATTGCAAAAATCATTGGAAACTAAAAATGGTAAGTCAAAGAGAAAGAAAGATGTAGAATTTGTTTTTGTCTATGTGTTTTCTCCACAAGAATGTGGAAAACTCCTAGGAGAGATGGTTTTAGCCTTCTCTATGAATACAATAGATAAGTCATCAGATACATGTATTAGTGATTGCACTGAAGTATGTTTAATTTTGATCTTCATTTCAGGAGTGTTTATATAGACAGGAATTCCTGCTACAGGTTGAATAACAATAAAATACATAACTGTAAAAGTACAAATATACACCTCCTCCCACAAAACACTTTCAAAACTGTCCCAAATCATCTTGTATGGGAGAAGCTCTTAATCAATCCACCAATTCTTGTCCTCAGTATTTTATTTATTTTATTTTATTTGGTTTGTCAATTGCTTACAAGATAATAGGTATAAGTAAAAGCATAGTTATGAATACATGGATACATATCAGAAAAATAAAAGAAACAATAGGACAGGAACGGTAGGCATGTTGGTGTGCTTATGCACGCCCCCTAAAGGGGTGAGGTCAACAAGAGAAGTATAACCTACCTCAGTTTATCTCAACTTTGGCAACTGTAAGATTCTGTAAGATGTTGACTTCAACTTCCTTCAATATGCAGACTGGGGGATTCTAGAACTTGATGTCCATGTATCTAAAAGTTGAGAAGGTTGAGAAGTACAGGCCGAACTGCAACTGGCAATAGGCTATTCAATTACAAGTCTTTCTAGATTGTTCTTATTTCCTAGAATGTTTTGAACTCTGTTTGTAAGAGAAAAGCATTTATATTGAGGGTTCACAGAATCTTCAAGTATTGGAAGCCCAACATCAGAACAGTAAGTTTCATCCTAAAAGCAATTCCATATAATTTCACATACATGGAGACTATCATGCTTTCAGTAGATGCTCCTGTCAAATAATTGACTATTATTCACACACTCATATAGAAATGTGTGCATATAAAAATTAATAATAATAAAACTGTTGGTGTAGCCACCACAGGGAATGACACCCAAAGTTTGTTCATTCTGTAGAGGAATGATAGAATGAAGTGGTCCTTAATGTGGTCCTTTCTCAAACAAAAGATGGTTTGAAAAAGGGTATTTGGGGAAGAAGAGAGGAAGATCTGATGCTAAACACTTGAACAGATGAAATAAAAGTTGACTATAGCTACCTTTTAAATAGGCCATATGATAGAAAAGTGTTAATTTGAGATGGGGGTTGAAATGTAGTTGATGGGGATGCTGAACGTCTCCTGTCTGCATACAATGGATGTATTTGGGCCATAGAGAGCTCTTAGCTCCACCCTTTGACTTTCCCTCCCCCAGTGTTAAGCAACGAGCCAGTCACAGAGACATTCATGCAGGGTATTAGGAGCAACCAAGTCTCCCTCCAGGAATGGCACTTCTGATAGTTCTCCCAGCACACAGCTCTTGAAAGCTACCAGCCTTGTGAAAAGAGAACAGACACAGAAAGAGAACAGAGAGGCTAGTGGGACACAAATTACAGCTAACTCAGGATTTGCCCGAGAGACCGGCTGATGTAAGTTTCCTTACCTGCACTTGGTAACTTGCTTCTTCTCTTTTTTTTCCTTTCTCTCTCTCCCTTCTTTTTAACTAACTGACAGCTTTCACTTTACTTACTTTAGCAGATCAAAGTTATTACTGTTCTGTTCAAACTACTGTAAACATGTAACTGGAAGCCAATTTTAGTTTGGCTAATTTCACTGAAGGTGTTTGGATCAACTTTATTTTTAAATATTGTTTCCCTATGGTTGGATAATATGATATCTCACAGAAACTAAGTGGTGGTAGAAGTAATGACGAACTAAAACTAACAGCTTTGAATTTCTTAAAAGGTTTTTTTTCCCCCTTTAATCAGAATGTAAGTGAAATAGGACAAAAACGTAAAGATAAAATATTTGTATCCCCTCTATGCTGCTTTTACCTATTGACTTCAAAGGGCACAATGTGTAAAGACGCATTCTGAAATGTACGTCTTACAAAATCACAAGGCGTTCATGTTATGATCCTTTAATACTAAAACCACCTATTTCTCCTCTGCTGCCAATATTCTTGACTCCAGTCTCAAAAGAAGCTTATATTAGAAGCCATATTTGGAATGTAGAAGGAAAAATTAGAACATGGGGAATTTTTTTTTATTCTCACCCCTCTAAGATCACCCCAACTATTATTTTATGCTCATGTGCCCAAAAATTGTGTTGCCACGTTAGAAACTTTCCAGACAAGAATTGGAAGCATCAGTTAATTTGGAACTTGTCCTCCCATTTTTGATCATGAATTTTGCAAGTGATAAAATATAGCTTCCATTGTTTTTTTTTCATGGTTACTGGCTGTTTGTTTGATTGTTGAGAAAGTCTGAACACTTTTGACTTTAATATTCACATCTATGTTTTATATGGTAGTTCCAGCTTGAAGACTTGATTTCCGAGGGGTAAAATCAGGAGGAAACAATGACAGATGATCAAGACCTTTCTGAAGTAGAAATGAGTCCTGTTGGTTCTGAAGACCATCACTGCCTTTCACCAGGACCTTCCATGGCATCAGACACCAACTCTCATCTCACCAACTCTGGCAGTAATGAGATGGGGAAAGTGAAGAAGGAACAACAAGACACAGAGGCAGATGATGATAAGTTCCCAGTGTGCATCCGGGAGGCAGTGAGCCAGGTACTGAGTGGTTATGATTGGACCCTAGTGCCCATGCCTGTGCGTGTCAATGGAAGCAGCAAGAGCAAGCCCCATGTCAAGCGGCCTATGAATGCCTTCATGGTGTGGGCTCAAGCGGCCCGGAGGAAGCTGGCTGATCAGTATCCTCATCTTCACAATGCAGAACTTAGTAAGACGCTTGGGAAGCTCTGGAGGTAAGAACAATTGGTGGGGAGGGGGGAGGTAAAGAAACCACACAAGGCAAGGTCAAATAGAAGTACAATAAAGAGTGAGAGAAGCTCAGCAAGTATTGATTTACTGGATATATCCTTGCAATTTTTGGTGTTAAGATAGGGAGTGTCAAAGAATAGGCAGACAGCCAATAGAATGAAACATCCTGAGTGCTCTCAGTATAAAATTTAGCCCATATTTTGATCTTGTCTATTCTCTTATCTCTGCCATGAGGCCAGTTAACCTGGCCATTAGGCCCATGAGTTTTATTTCAGATACTGTGTACTCTGCGCCTTTTCTTAATCAGTTGTGTTCCTTCAGTCTAAATCCTTGATCATCTTCTAATCCTAAGCATTTGGCATGCTGGCAGAGAATGATGGAAATTACATTTGGAAACACTTGGAGGGCACCCAAGTGGAATAGGCAAATTTAAGCCTTTGCTCCCTTGTCAAACCAAGGGTTTTTGTTCTGCTGGGGAGCATCTAACACTGGAACAATGATTTTCAGGAATTTTGGGAAAGAGAAGTTTTATCTTCTAGAGCAATTCAAATAACTACATTTTTTATCCATGAGGGAAAACAAATGCTTCTATTGGGGAAAAAGAACAAAATGATTGCTAATGATGTGAGTTGCAGGTACAATGAAAGAAGCAGTTTGTTCTTATTAGAAACCAGCCCATTTTTAAGCTCAGGGAGGAGTAATGTGTAGTTGTCTAAAAGTGATATGTTGATGGGATTAGATATAGGATTAGTGACAAGCTTTAAAAAAAGGAGAGATGATGAATTAAAAATTAAAGATAGGATCCTCTATTTTGCTAATCAGCCACATATCTCCTTTATAAATAGGTAGAACTTGGCCGATCAACTGGGCATTTGTAACTTTCAGGTGATCAAACTGAGGAACAAAGATATCTTATGGAACTATACTACTCCATACTTAGCAGGAACAAGCCAGCACCTACCCAACAGTGGAGATTGTTGCATTGTCTTTGCTCTTTTATTACATGGAAACTAGACTTGTGGAAGCATTTACATTTCAGAGGCACTGCATTTTCCCAGAATTCAGATCATATTAGATTGCTGCCAGGAGAAAAATGCAATCAATTATCAATTATTATATTAGATTGCTGCCAGGAGAAAAATGCAATCAGTTATCATATCTAGAAGAACCAATTAGAATACAATTACGAGGATGTCAAGGGTGTCCATTGGAGAGTGGTCATGCAATCATTGATTTAAAACAGATACAACTCAATATATAGATGCCATAATAATAACTTGTAAAAGAAGACTCACAATGGAGTTGGAACTAAGTGGTTGGAAAGAAAGCATGGAAAGATCTTTGATATTTTCATCTTCCATCAGATAATTTTGATGCTATATCCTAAGAATTTATTTGTATAATTAAAATGGTTATTTTATCATGGGATTTTTTTGCATTAGACGTCAGCTGATTTTGTAGGGAAAATATAAACTGGCTTATACACTGAAGTCTAATCAAACATTGAAAAAGACAATTCAAAGAAAAGAATAATATTTGCCTCTCTTCCTGTCACATTGCGTTATAAGTTTAGAATTTTGGATATGCAGGAGTTTTGTGCAAAGTCTCAGATAAGGTAGACTTTCTTTGATTGTTCATCCAAGTAAACCTTAAAGTTGGATTATGTTGCTGTGGGATATTCTTTTGAATTCATTGTAACACATTTGAAGCAATTAAACATCACAACAAAAGCCTGAATAAAAGTTAAATTAGTTATATTATTTATAATATGATCCTCAGAATTTGGGTTTTAAAAAGTCTACTTTTTTCCAAATAGTGGAATATTAGAATTTTTAGAATATTTGCTTTGGAACAAAACAAAATGAAATATATATTTTTCATCAAATCACATGATTCCTTCAGACAAGGAAATATAAACAACAAGGGACTTGAAATTCCAGGATCTAGCCACACTGCTTGCTTTCAAGACTTTGTCCCATCCCACCCAACTATCATTCCTTCAAAAGATCTAAATAAGGCTTAATTCATGTGATTCATTTTGCTAAGCAATTTGGTTTGGAGTGCAACACAGTACCCATGTGATATCAGATTAAGAATTCCACTTTTCTGCTACATTTGTAACTGACTTCCGCTGAAAGGCAAATGATTGATTAGAGTTCAATCGTGTACAATAGTACATATTGCATACTGAACTTCCTATGTTCTTCTCAAGTATGGCTGAAAATGTTTAAACCTTGAAGAGCCACTGGCTAATAATTAGACAAGCAACTGAGCTGGGCTAGTGATCTAACTTTATTTGCAGCATGCTTTTTTTAATTATCTCCCTAAAATTGTTTGATATGTACTCCATCAAGACACTGGGGTTTTCTTTGTGAAAACAAACTAATATTAAGGATTTTGGTCTCAATTCTTTAACTATGTGATTTAAAAGGAAACTCTCTTTCTGGATTAGGTAGACATGAAACAGAGATATTGAGTGCAAGCCATATTAAATTGCAGAACCTCTGTGAAACCTATTCTCTTCAGTATTTTAGTTTGTCTCTTTGGTGCTGGAGACCATTCACAAAACATTTGACCAACAAATTTGTTGATTGTGGTTTATCAAAATCAAAATCTGTTCCTACTTCTTTTGATTAACTCAAGCAAAAGGGCTTCCTAAAAAATAAATGAATATAAAGGAACATGGTGGATCATAAATAAGATTTCTAACATATCCTGCTCATATCTCATTTTTTCCAAAATATCCTACAGAAGTATTTTTGTAAGCAGTTCATGATGAACTACTTACATAATCTCTGTCTTCTTTATTACTTCACAGGAGTCTGTTTGCATTCACTATTGCATAGACTAGTAAATCTACTGTTACTACTAATGCTCCTATTGCTGCTGCTGTTGCTACTAATATTTGGAGTTTGAAACCAGATTAACATAGTTGTGATACCCCAGACAGTTTAAGTCTTAGGAAACTAACCCATTCAAATAAAAATGACCTCTACTTATTTATTTGTGTATTAAATAAATATTTATTTAACATAAACTTTATTTATTTAGTTGAAGAAATTTTTTAATGCATATTAATTTTCTTGATCCTTTTAAAGAATTATTTGTGAGTTGTTCTTTGAGTAGTTATAAATTTATTTCTGCAAATACTAGTATAATCATAAGTTAGTTTTAAATTAGTAAATATAGACAGTGTTGAGATATAAACCAACAGGGCAATCAATGTCTTTATTTAATTGCATTAAGATCAATGACAAATATATACTGTAAATGCTAAATCAGTGTTCATCATATTGGCAATGAATAGATTAAGCAGCAGTGAATGATATCTATAAGTATCTTCCCCTTCTTCTACTTCATTATTAGATCAAATCAGGAATCATTTTTAGACCTTTTTTTATAAGACCTATTTTCTCTCTGATGATAAGATGCAGCAATTATTGAACTATTACAACAGTGTTAAAAATCAACCATATTATATACTGTGACTCCTGTGAGGGCAAATCAAATAAAAATGGAGTGTTTTGAAGTACATCTCTTCTTTGGGCATAGAGGGAGATATACCAAATTCTTAATATATTTTAAAGTCCACTTCATGCTCATTGATGATATTAGATTGTAGCCATTGCCTTTTGAAAATGTCTGGTTTGGGACATAGAATGATAGCCATATTTTTATGTTTTTGTTTTCATAAATTTGATGCTGCACTTACTCTTATGTTTATCTTATTATATTTTTGCCTGCATATATTTCAAAATTCGAGGCTATACTCTTAAACACATAAAAATAATGATGCATGATGAATTCAAGAAAATCTGCTTCTATATAATTATCCTTAGGGTACCACAAAATCAGATCATCATATAGTTATAATTATAATTAATCATCATACAGTTATTATTATGGGCCTCCTAATTATGTTCTATATTATGAAGAGAATAGATATAGATATAGAACATCTTTGACTTCTTTTTTAATATTATATAGTAGTATATATCTGTTTCAGGCACAACTCTTGATCATATATATTTTCCTTTTTACCTTCATATCCCATTATATTTATTGCCGCTTGCTGTGATCCTGCTTGGTTAGTTCTGGTTTTAGGAAAGCAGTCATAACATATCTAAGGAACAAATCAAAATGCTGCTTTCTCTGTAATCCTGATTTATGTCTCTATTTGCTTTGTCTTGTTTGCTTTTGTTAAAAAAACTTCCTTGTATCGCTCTTCTCTTACACAGCATTTCTCTCTTTTTTTATATATATATCTTGCTGCCAACATTTAAAAATCATCCTAAATATTATTTAAATAAATATTATCTTTACTATATAATTCAAAATAAATAAATACATATTTCAAGTTTTTTTTAAAGAAAACAATTTTACTTCATGTTTTCGGTATAAAGCTCACATGGAGCAGAACTTCAGTCATTAAAATATTAAGTTTGGAACCAAAGTAATTTTTCTTTTCTCATCCCAGACACACAGAGGGTGTCTCCCAGAACTTGTGATCATGTTCTATGAGACCTACAGATGCCATTCCTGTCTTTGAGATTTCCAGGAATTCTGAACTGCAGAAGCCCCACATCTGCCTTCCCAGGTAGATTAGACAGGAAACTGACCAGATGAGCTAATTCTACTTAATTGTAAAGCTGCATTAAAATAATCTTGCAAGTCTGACAATAGAAACTTTTTACTGACTTTTTTACTGTTTGTTAAAATAGGGGTGTTCCTTTCTGGGTTTCTCTGCCCATTAAGCAGCTGCAGGTTGTATCCAGGTGGCATTGCTTCCCTCCATCTCCCAGGGGCATTTTCACATACCATTACATCCATTGCAGCCAAAGGGCAACACAGTAAATAGGTTTTGCTGGATTGATGCTACAGTGATTGTACTGATTGAGTCACTTAACTTGGAAATGGATAGTAACACGTCTGTAGAATAACTTTTGGCCATCAGATGTCCTCCAAGTATGTTGGACTACAACTCCCATCCCTTGGAATAGAATGATGGTGATATAGTTCAATACCTCCAGAAGGCATCGGGCTATAGAAGGCTAATTTATGGTACAAAAAAGCAAGAAAAGAGCTTTCATTTTTTTTCCTATGGCAAATGAAATAAGCTGTATTACAAAGGCAGTAGTGGCCCCAGGTTTGAAACAGCCTCCAAAGTTCTTCAGAGGTTGTCCCTGAATTGCGCTTTTTAATAACAAAAGAAGAGGTGAATGATTAAACATAGAAAGAAAGGTCATGAACATTATTTAATTAATTCATTTCAGTTTAATTTAGGTTTTATTCTGGCCTTTTGTCCTTTCTGGGAGTGCAACTCTTGGCACACTATTCACATGTCAAAAGTAGCCAATGGCTCAAAAACCAGTTCATACCTCTGCATTAACAAAATGTTCATTGACAAATAATACTTTTCTTATGAAAGTGTGGGAAAGATTTCAATCTCTTCATTTATATGTTTATTTCTTACATGCATACTTACATCGCCTGCTCTGATATTTATAGTACCCCAATAAATGTCATAATCCCAAATTAAATTTTATTTAATAGATCTTTAAAAGCATAATCCAAGAAAACATAAAATAAAAAAGAGATTTACAAACTAATAGAACACAGAATAAAACTTTCAAAGTTAACATTAGATTAATGCTGCATTTAACAGTGATCAAAACCATTAGTAAAGTCAATATGATTCTTATTATTTAGCTATCTTTGTTAACTATAGAATAGTTCCCAAATTGGAAATCCTCTCCCAGATGTTTCCTGTTTCAAAACTCTTGTGCTCAGGGAAAGTTTTCATTGCCTTCCCAAGTATTCATAGGGAGAAGGCTATCCTCACCTTGTGGGACAGGCTATTCCAGAGCAGGCAATTAATATATGAACACATCCAGGAATCAGAACCTGTGCCTGATTTCTAAAGTGGAACTGCAGTCAGTGTCTGGATTGTTGCTTCTCTTGTCCTGACAGGCATGTCTGCACAACTAAAAAGTCCAACAAACAGCATCAACATTTATCTTTTATACAGCACTTTCGGCCAGCGACTAAAACAAAGAAACTTTGCTTCATACACTCTTTTCTGGACAAAAATGAAATAAAATCAAAATCACAGTTTTCACTATTATTTTAAAAATGTTGATAGCATCTCCTCCTCCACGTGGAATGAAAATCCACTGATGAAGTTATCTTTATTTTTTAAGATAGTCCAGAATATAACTCACCGACACACAAAACGTAACATGTACGTTTACTAGCTTCATAAACTATAATGGTGTTTATGCCTTGCTTCTCGTCACATCTCCAAAGCATCTGCTATGACTCAAGTGCAACTATTTTACTCTCTATAAACCAGAGTACATGCCTTTTGCCTGATGTGTTAAATTTATAACTGTTATACAAGACAGTTTCAGCTCTATTGTATCCGGGAGATTTTTTTTTTTTAAATCTTGTCTTCTTATCAATATTTTTAATGGCAATATCCAAAACGGTACTCCCCACTCACTCACCCACATTCCTATATTATTGCTTCCACAGTCTGCTATAATGAGGAATCTTCCTACAATTTGGAAATTTCTCTGAATTTTTTTACAAATAGAGGTAGTAGGGTATCTGCATTATTCATTGCGGAAATAATGCCTGCACCTCCATGAGAAAATTAATATTTTAATGGGAAGAGAAAACCTGTATTTGCTAAGATCCCTTAAAATTGTATTTTTTATATATATTTTATATATTTTTTATATTTTATATACATATTTTTATATCATATATAGTATGCTAGCTCATGCTCTCATAATAAGGCTACAATTTATGCCAGTAATATTTCTTCTTTACTGAGAATAGCTTATCTAAAGTATCCTATCATACTGTATAGTTTTTACAAATAGTATTGGAGATTGTTCTTCTCAATCTACGAGTTATGACCGCATGTATAATGAATTTCTTACACAGTGCTATCTTTTATTTAAGGAATTGCATGTGCTTACCTCATGTGCATTTTTATTTTTGCCACATGTTGATTATGTGGCATCATGTCAGTGTTAACTTTTTGCAATCGCACAGATAGATTTTCTCCAAGACAATCTGTTCCTAACCTCGTCCCTCATGTCTTCCAATGGTGTACTCATCACCACTCAAACTTAGTCCATTCAATTTGTTGTCCGTCTTCCTTCCTCTCTTTCCTTTCACCTTTCCCAGCATAATAGATTTTAGCAGAGAACTAGGTCTTCACGTATTGTGTCTGATGTAGAAAACAATTGAGCTGATAATTTCTGCTTCAAGTGAGAACTCTGTGTTGATCTATTCAATGATCCATTGGTTTGCTTTCTTGACGGTTCACAGTATTCCCAGAATCTTCTCCAACTCCAACATTCACAGGGGTCAATATTTTTTCTATCCTGCTTCTTCAAAGTCCTACCTTAGCTGTCATAGGTATATATACATCACAGCATCTGAATATCATTTTCAATTGCCATATGTATACGTTGGGAAATATATATGATAGCATTTTACATGTGTACTCATGTAAACTGGCACAGGAACATTAACAATGATATACCCAAGGGATATAATAAACTGCTCATGGGTTTCATTAGTTGCACAGGTTCACATCCAGGATATTTGCCTTGTTTTGTAGGGGCCATTATCTTTTTTCCCCCAGAAGAAGGATAATTGTTAATTTCTTGAAGCAAAACTAATATTTTTGTGGCATCTTAAAGATCAATAGACTTTCACTCTGTTCAGTGTTAATTCTGTTCAAAGTTGAACAATAGTTGAATAAATGTATTGGCAGATTTTAATATTGAAGGTCAGTTCTGGAATTCATAGAATTATAATTATGCCTGAAAAAAATATATATGTGTTTCTTAATTGTTAAAAACACTTTGAAATATCATGTAGGTAATTGAACATAACTAATAGTATTAATGTACTTGAATGCTAAGATGAAGAAAGGATAATTTTCAAATTCTTATGCATTTATAGAACAGATCCCTAAATTTCTTCTAAAAATTAATTGCTGACCAATAAAAAGGATTCAGGCAAAGAGCAATAATAGATGAGTGGTTTATCTGAATGACTACTACATAAATAAAATGACAATTGAGATCTAATTTCATGTACATGTTTTTCTTATGCTTATTGCATCATTAGCAGACAATATAGATGATAATTCTCAGTTGATACTGTTTTAATTCTCACCATGATCAAACCAGATTTAGACATTAGGTTCAAGTCAGAGTTTGCTTTTAAATAGTTTGCTGAATATTCAAAACTAACTGTGTTCACAAAACAGACTAAGCTAAAATCCATGGATTTTTAAAAATTAAGTATGTGTACATCAGCTGGAAGTTGAATGCAGTGAAAATGAAATTTTTAACCATTTTGCCAATTTCAGCTAGGATAGAGTAGAACAGACCACAAAAGGTTTTTGATTTTTGCATTTTTGCTTTTGATAATTTGTTGGTTGATTCTTCTCAAGGATTTTTTTTCTTTATGGAAATAGTATCTAGTTCCTAAGAATGAATGCTAAAGAAATTATTGTCTGCAGATTCACCAGGAAAGGTACGGATTTTTTTCTAGCCCAGAAAATTAATGAGATGTGGAAGCCTGAAGACTCCTTCAGATTGAAAGGGCATTTTTGAGCAGGCAGAACTGCAAAGTCCCTAAAGAATTGTATAGATGTAAATGTGGATTCTTCTACATGCGGTGAGAAGTGCGAGCCTGATCCATTTGGAAAGAAAGACAATAACAAAATCAGTATTTGTCAGAATGTACAGTATAAAGGCTAAACTGGTGCGTGTAGAAACTAAAATGCTGCTGTTTACAGCACCCTCTCCTGGACAAGATATCCAATAATACAGTCCAACAAGAATAAAAATTGTTCCCCAAAATAAATCCATAGGAATTTACTGTGGTTGCAAAAAGAAAATAATGCTTAGACTTGTAATTGCCTAATTGCTGCATGCATTCATGAGAAAAGGAAGGTGAATTTGTCATTAAAATTCTGTGGTGTATAGTACATTTAGTTTTTGATGAACAAATTCAGGTCTTCGGAACAGAATTATTAAGCACTAAACACTGCAAGATATGTTAAGCATTAGTGCTATACACACATCCATGCACACAGAACAAAAACCAGTATGCCAGTTTGGTGACAGTTTTCCTGAGAGTTTTTGACAGCATCATAGTATATCAGTGATTGTGCATCTTTTTTTTAACCAAATAACTCCGTATTCCCAATTTGATGTCATCCCGGTGCTTTGGCCTCTAAATCCCCCATTATTCCTAATCAGCATATTTATGAAAATATAAGAATAGGACCAAACCAAAACCCATTTTAGACCAGGATTTTGATTAACTGGATGCTCACAAGTAGGAGACAGAAACATATTTCTCTTCTGCTGTTGTTTGCCTGCAACTAATTTTTGAGCAATGCTGCCTCTAATGCAAAGATAACACTGACTTTTCAAGACTAATAGCCCTTAATCGATCTTCCTCTATGAATGTATCAATTCCCCCTTTAAAGACAACTAAATTAGGATTATTGTGCACTGGTTGAAGAAGTACTTTGTTTTGACTTTTGCTGATGCCAATCCAGTCATCTTCAATGGATCACAACTTGGCCCAGGTATTTTGATAGAAGAACAAATATATTTCCCAGCCTACTTTCTTTATGCCATGCTGCATAACAGTTAGATTTTCCTCTCACCCCTTCCTCAGGTGTGCCTTCTTCTTTAGCTAAGAATCCTATATCCAATATTTTTGATTTCTTAAGGAATCTTCCAACTATTCACTCTTTTGCAACTATATCTCTAACTCTTTCTTTCAAATGTGACCATAAATGTAAATAGGGTTCAAACATAGATATGCCATTGATGTATATAATGGGGGGAAATTGTCAATGTTATTCTCAATCCCATTCTTAATGATTTCTAGATGGAATCTGTTTTCTTTTTCAACAACTGCTGTGAACAGAATTAACCTCTTCGTCAGAACATAATACAGAAGCCTGATGATGGCAGATGAGATTCTGCCGAAACGTTGCTACAACTTTAAAAGCACAACTACAATGACGTGGGATAATACCCGAAGGAAGCTGAACAGCATATATATATATATTTTAAGCTTTCGCGGGTACTTACATGTGTGCTGTTTAGCTTCCTTCGGGTATTATCTCACGTCATTGTAGTGCTGTTAACAGCACTACAATGACGTGGGATAATACCCGAAGGAAGCTAAACAGCGCGCACACACACACACACACACACACACACACACACACACACACACACACATATATATATATATATATATATATATATATATATATATATATAATGTAAACAAATAGCAAATTGCAAGGAAAACTGAAGTAGAAAACTGAGAAAACAGGAGAAACCAAAACTAATAAAATTATGCTCTTAAATGTGGCAATGTGCTGAGTGAATAGAAAGAGAGGAATTGTTTTAAAATTGTGCTGCTGGTGGAATCTAGTAGGTGCTAAAATTCTTTGTATGGGAACAGGTTATGCTACACCTAAGGGATGTAAGTTTTTATCAAGTGTTATAAAGATTTGGCCCAACATTTTCAAACTATTCACACAAATTACATTGAACAAATAGAAGAGTATATGTAATATATTTAAACAGAAGAGTGGGGAGATATATGTCTAGAATTGTTTTGAAACAAGTTGAAAAGGAAGAATTAATTATCTTTCCTGGTAATGGGAAGCATCAAGCTGAGCTAATATCGTCAACATTCAAAGATTATGGGAACTATATCCAACAAGATATGGAGGATTATAAGTCCCTCATCCTTGTAAATGAGGGCAACAATTTTGACTTTAAAAAATACTTTCATTTTTTTCTTCATTGTAACTTCATATGAACTGAGTTGTTAACATACACAGATGAGCAGAAATTGCACCTGAATTTGTTAGTAGGCAAGGTGAACTTTTATTCAATTATCCCCAACCTTTTGGACCAAATGTATATCGCTTCACCAGGACTATCAGCATCTGCCTTGGTGAATTTTTGCCCACTCCTGTTTGTTACATCTCTGATATCATCCAGCCTTCTTGGTAGACAAGCTTGCCAAATACAAAAAGAGATAGTCTTCTTGACCCTGTTTTGGTAATTGTGAAGAAGAGAGTGATATCAACAGATGTAGATTGTCCTAAAGCTACATTTGCAGACTTTGACTTCTTTGTCTAGGGAGAACTCTATACAACTACAGGAGCATAACAGTATCTTTTTGGCATGTGGCCATTTAGATTGGATGTTAGGAATGATGTGTGCAGATTGAGAAGAATTCAAATCTTTAAAATGAATTTCCTTTATAGAAAATGAACTTTTGTACAAAAGAAAAAAATATGCTTAGCATTTATTCAGGAATATCCTTGTTCCAAATTCCAAAGATGGCACATTACTGTCAGTTATATGTTCAGCTAGACTTGGCTGGTAGAACTCATGATTTTAGAAACATAAAACAAATAATTACATAGATAGTTCAAACATCCATTTGTGATAGTTTAATTAAATTTCAGATACATACTATCAGCAGACAAAACATATGCACAACATCACTCACTGGAAATGATAACATTGTCTTAGCATTGATAAATTAATTAACCCCAGGATGGGGCAGAAAACTGTTTTATTCAATTAAAACCCAGTTTATCACCAATGATTTTGATAAAGTCTAACATAATTTTGTGCTGAATTTTTCTTAAGCCTCTTTTCTATATTCTGCCTCTGATAAAATCAAATGTACACAATATCACTTGTTATCTTTTAGGTGTTGTTTGTTTGAAGCATCTTTTTTTAACTCAACGGACTATCAAAAATCAGATATGAGATGGTAGAAATTTTGAAGTGCATAATTAGAGCCTTCAGTTTCATCCTAAATAATTTTGAGCCATGTCATGTTGGAAGTGTGTTGTCATAGTCACAATGTTCAAACATCTGTAGTTGTCTATGGGTATTCATGCTGAATGTGTGATCTTTTATTCTCCACCTTCCCCTTGTTTTCATTGTTCACCACACTGATTCAGCAGCAGCTGCTACTGATGAGTAAGTGGGAATAGTTGTTACTTTATTGTTTGCAATCACTCTCAGCGATATTCACCAGATTTCTACTGTCGTGACAGTGAAAAACTAAAATTAAAAGACCACCTCTCACTGATATTATAAACAATGTGAAAATTTCACTTGAACTGTATGAAATAGTCTTTATTTGTGGGTCAGGGAACTGGGAGTTCAATTAAAGCTTTCTTAGGATTAATAGTTTTATAGGTTAATTTGTCATCCCCAGTAGTGGGATTCAATTTTTTTTACTACCAGTTCTGTGGGCGTGGCTTAGTGGGTGTGGCATGGCTTGGTGGGCATAGCAAGTGAAGGATACTATAAAAATCTCCATTCCCACCCCACTCCTTGGGGAAGGTTACCGCTGGTTCTCCAAACTACTCAAATTTTCTATCAGTTGTCCAGAATTGGTCAGAACCTGCTGAATACCACCTCTGGCCTTCCCCCATCTGCTTTGGTGGGGTTTTGTTGGGGGGAGGATTGAAAAGTTGCATCCAATTCTTTTCAACAGAGCATAGAAACAAGGAGATTGAGTTGGATAAAAAAACCAGCTCTTTGCCTGCTCATATCACTTTCTATTTATTACAGCTGGTTTGTTTAGGTAGAAAGAGATGGATAGATCAGCATGGATTTGATTGCAATTCATTGAAAGATGGTGAAAACAAATATGTTGAGGTTCAGTTCTGGGTACAATGGCTGATACAAAAAGTGATTTTGAAACTGATTTTGTAGTAGATGGATCTTCCTGTCAATTGTGTTTTCATAAACAGCACAATTAAGGGTGATCATTTTAAATAAAAAGCACATCCTGTGTATAAGAGTCCCTCTGCTAGGGAGATAGACAGTTCTTAAATATGATAAATAAATGTATAATATAATGAAGAAACAATCCACTGAATCATGATGAAAGCAGACACTGAGCAAGAATGTCTTTTGGTTCTATGTATCTCCAAGCAAGGACTGACAATGTTGGCCATCTTGCATAGACTCTTTTTTTAAACAAGTATTTAATACCAAGCAGGTTAAAAGATTCTGAATGGATTTCCAATGTCTTTTTGTTTTATGCCAGAATAATATTCACATAATATTCAGTACTTTTCAATGTATGTTGATTGGCTTGCCCAGATGTCATTCTTCCAGAAAATAATTGTCAACTGAGTATTGTTGAGCTGGGGCTCTCCTTAGCTTTTTAGACCCATTGAAGAACTCTGCTTGGAACAATTCAAGACAAAGGAGGTGGGTGGTTGGACCTCTGAATGCAATCCACAGAGCCACAAAGATAATCAGGAAAGCTGACATTTAACTTTTAGAAGATCAGTGTTTTTATATCCTGGAGTAAAACAATGAAGTAAAAGAATGAAATTTTGGGCACATAAGCCATTCAGTACTGGGTGGTGTGATAATAAATCAGGCTTTCAAAAGACTCTGCTGCAGGTCATAGAAAAGAAAAGCCAAGTCTATTGTTTGCCCATTAACTTTGTTATGGGCTGCTAATCATTCATCAGTATTCAATATTCTTGTTCATACAATAAACTAAGCCAGAACATGTGTGACTGATTTTTTATTGTTAGCAATATATTCTGTGAATACAGCTTCAATTTATAAACCATGGTTTCTGAGCTAGTAATAATGTGCAAACCAGCCAGCAAACCATTTAAAAACCATGATTTATGTGATGTGTGAACCTAATCTCTGTTTGGCTTTCTAATATTAAAGTCTGCTTGAACGTTAATTTCAATAATGTAAGAACTTTCAGAGCTTGCACAGACCCACAGAAACTCAAATCAATTTAGTATTTTGGTGCTCTTTCCCAGAACTTAATCAAAATTCTTAACTGGAAATCTTGTACAGAATGACAGACTTGCATGAGAATTTACAACTGTGTCTAAATGAGTTGGAAATCACACAAGAAAAACCGTGGAATTGTTCTGTTTCTCATTGAATCCAAAATAAACAGCATTTATGGAGAGAAACAATAGAGAGTTGGTCCATGTTTTAACAAGGAATACTGTGGAGTGATAATATTCAAAATATAGCACAGCAGATCTTGAGATCTAAGCTGGCTAGAATTTTCGGTAATCAGAACTCAGTTTGTAGAAACCTGATCTAAAAGTTATATATCCCTGAAAACTATAATTATGCTAACAGGCTAGCTAAAATAGTCTTTTGGGGGAATGTAGAGATATATCTAAAAACAGGTGCTGTTGTACTAATGAAACATATTCCTGCTAGTGCTGTAAGATATGCCCATTTTCTTCTATGACTAATTTTTGCACTTAGAGACACTCATTGTTGTTGCCTTTTGTCATGGAATGGGAAATATCCTTATAGCTTTTCCAACTCTTACACCTGAGTATGCTTGCCTCTTTTATTTGACTCAAGGTGCAGAAGTAGAAACTTTTGCAAATGTTATTGGATGAGAGGTAGGAAGGAATGCCACTATTTAGAGGCCAAGGCAGGGCCTCTAATCATGCTCTAATTATTATTATAACACATGATTATAGAGTGGTTAGTTGACTAGTCAACTATGTTTTAAATGACCGATCAATTAAATGTAAATTAATTTGGCATTTGTCAAAATCTCAAAAATCTGCCTTTTCTTGCCTTTGCTCTTTTCCTGAAGATGAAATATTTTGACGCAGAGTCTGCTATAAATAAGTGGAAATTAACATAGACATAATTTGTGTACCCATTGTATATTGTATTAAGCATTTTATTATGATAGCCAAAGTGGCAGAAAACTGGGCCATAATTTTTATGAGGTGAAAGAAGAGCAAAGTCAAGAAGAGAAAAGTTATATGATTTTCTTTTCTATCTATATATAAATATAGGAAGATAGGATTATCTTGAATATTTTTGTTTGATTCCCTACTCTTGTAAAACTGTAGAAACAATAAACCAGTTTGGCTTTGTAGTTTCTATCCCAATTATACTAAGATCCATTTGCTAACAAACAATACCAAATAAGCAAAGCTTGCAGTCCTAATAAAATACTGTTTCACATGTTTCAGGCAGCTGCTTGATATTTACAACAAATACCAGAGTTCAAGCTGTTGTTCCAATTAAGCTCTGTCATTATAATTCCATGTCTACATATTATCAATTAAAAACTGCTTCTGCCAATCTCTATGCCTGATTTATAGTGTCTTAGACTGAAAGTCTTGGATGTTGCAAAATTAAGTCCCAATTAAAGCAACCCAATTAGCCAGTTTTAAAATGCAAATGTGTAAAACCATTTTGAGGGTTTTTTTTAACCATGATGGAAGCTTGTTAGCACTACCAGATTTCAAGGAACTAGGTTCCCTGAAAGGCTTGAAGGCTGCAAAAAGTGGGGGTTTCGGGATGTACTGGATCATCCTTGATATATATTCAGATGCTTTCAGAGTGCTAATAGCTGCCAAAACTTCATGAAGAACCATTTAACACACAGAAACAAAGCATTAGAATTTATCCATGGTTCATGCAATGACAGAGCATCTGAATAACAGAATAATATTAAATAATAATGTGAATTGAAGCTCAGAATTTTTGTGGTTTAATCTCTCTCTCTCTCTCTTTCTCTCTCTAATTTATAGACCTGCCCATCTTAATCTCATGACCTTGGGCAGCGAACAGCAGTTAAAAACATAAAGCAACAATAATAGCATACTAAAGATTGGCAGCCAAGGTAAAAACCATCAAAAACCATCAATGCAGGTATCCAATGGGCTCTCATTTTGATTCCATGCCCGGTGGCAAATTCTTCAAAACCATCCAACAAGTTAACAAGGTTGGGGCTCATCTAATGATGTTCCAAAAAGTGGCCATCACAACAGGCTTTCTTTCTGGGTCCTGTTAGATGACAGTTTCAAATAAATGGGATCTGTATCATGCTGGGCCTGCCTGGATATACATAATCAGGAAGCTGATTGTGCTGATTAGCTAATTCTATGTCATGGAGATGTTTATTACTTACATAAACAAATAGAGTATTTAGGCTCTTATTGGTGAAAGCAAAATCCACTGATCTAATTGCTAAACAAGAAATAGCCAGCAATTCTTCATAGATTATTTAAGGAATAAAAAGATTAATTCTGTTTGTTGTTTGTCTATCAAACAGAGGTCTTTCTCCTCACTGGGCAAGACAGAGAAAGGGAGGAAAGAATGCACTTCTATTGAGACCCCAACAATCTGAGATTTGTTTTGTTAAAATTTAATGTAAGCAATAATAATCTTTGGGCACTGGGAAGACAATCTATAATTGAATATAATATATATAGTCTAGCAAGCTTTACACAGCAATCATTCTGGAATAGGCTTTGCAGTACCATGGTTAGAATGCAGTACTACAAGCTAACTCTGCCTACAGCCAGAAGTTCAATCCTGACCAGCTCAAGGTTCAGTCAACCTTCGATTATTCTGAGGTTGGTAAAATGAGGACCTAGATTATTTGGGGAAATATGCTGACTCTAAACGGCTTAGAGAGTGTTGTAAAGCACTATGAAGCGGTATATAAGCCTCGGTGCTATTGCTATTAATGCTATTGCTATTAAAAAGTCAGTTGATTGCCTCAGGTGGTAGATGCTGAAAGACGAGGAACAAAGTTACAAATTGAAGTGATACCTGCCTTATATTTCCCTTTTTTGTGGTATACCTGCCTATATTTCCTCCCTGTAGAAACAATGATCATCTAAACAGATAGACAAATTTGGAGTATTTTGAAACTCCAGATAATAGGTTTTCTATTCAAGGCTCCAAAATACTACTTAGCTCAACAACCCTGCCCACTTGCAGCAACTTAGCAGGAAATATTGTCTTAAGTAATAACACAAGTCATGTAGGGATTATGCTAAGTGACTGGAAAATTCTTGATTAGATGAGGCAGTGAAATAAGAGTCTGATTGGTTTCCAAGTTAGTGCTAAGCTCAAACTGGTCTCAAACTGGCAATTCTCATGAAGAAGCAAAGTTCAGAATGTGTTAAAGAGGTAGTTTCTCTTTTTTACAAATAGCCTAAAATAATCCAATATAGATTTGGGCAGTCACATTACTGGATAGCAGAAGTTTATCCTTCTCCTCCCCTCCTTGTTTATCAAAAGTAAAACATTCTCCTGCATCTGTATGGGGTTTTTAAGGGGAAGGATGCTCTCCATTGACATTTTAAAACAAAACAATATTCCATTTACACAGTATCTGTGAGAATTTTTTGAAAATGACACCTAGAGATCAAAATATTACCTACCCAATGTATGATAGCCCCAATCTGAAAAATAAAGCTGCCATGGCAAATGCATGTTACAGATTTAACATGTGATGTAGCTTGAGCCATTGAAAGAAATACCAGAGTGTGCCAATCTCACACAGTTTCATTTAATCCTGTGTGTTGTTCTGTGAATACATTGAAAAAATTGTGTATAAATGGAAATTGATCATATTACAGGAAGACTAGAATTTGTACAAGTGTATGATGTAAAATTTTCCCACTTATACAATCTGTGAGGAACATCTTTCTGTTCCATTTCAGTGAAATTGATTACAAACATTTAACCAATTCTAAATAAAAATTTCATGCATTACAAGGCTTGGTAGGTCAGTAGAAAAACATATACCAGATGTGCTTTTCATGTTTGTGTTCTTTTAGGTCAGTCTTGACTCCTGGCAATTGTCTGGACAAGTCCCTGCAGTTTTATTGGCAAGATTTTCGGAAGTGGCTTGCCATTGCCTGTTTCTTTAGTTTAGTTTAGTTTACTTTACTTTATTGTCATTGCACCTCATACAATGAAATCAAACACCATCCTCAGTGGACATCATGACCATGACCATGAAAATAAACACAAACACACATCCTTCACCCTTCACACATTGAACTGGAAACCCCCTGACACCACACCAACACTACACTATACAGCAGAATTCAAAAGAGCTACTGCCCTGGGATAGAGAGATGGCTGAGAGAGAGGAGGGGAGGAGCTGGCCTAAGATCACCTAGTCCTAGTTGGCTTTATGCCTAAAACAGGATTAGCCTAGAGGTTATAGTCATTACACCAAACTGGTTCTCAGCTGAATAAAATACATAATTGTTTACATTTGCTCACACCAGTGAATTTTACATAAAAGTGTGATTATGGCAAAAAGCTTTGCTGATGTGCTGAACTGAAATCTGTTCATGATATGAGACAGAATTTTGACTAGCTGAGTATAGCATTCTTACTGAGTATAAAAGAAAATGGCTGCTAATGTTTCTGGTA
Source organism: Laticauda colubrina (assembly GCA_015471245.1). Taxonomy (NCBI): domain Eukaryota; kingdom Metazoa; phylum Chordata; class Lepidosauria; order Squamata; family Elapidae; genus Laticauda; species Laticauda colubrina. Next base: position 45,900,442 of record BLBF01000022.1, read on the forward strand.
GCATCACCAATTGTCTTAAAAGTTCTCACTGTTCCATGGCAAAATTTCTGGTCAATCTCCTTCTAGTGTCATGGTAGAGCAGCTTTCAACATCTCCTCTTTGCTGATCTTCCTATCTGCAATGCTGTGTCTGATAGTCATTAATGGGTTTCTATTATCAATTGATATGATCCTGATTATTTAGAATCCCCCTTTTAAAAACATTGGTCCCTTACATTTCTTCCTGTTCTCTTATCTCTCCCACCTCTTCAAGATTATTGAATGAAAGTGACAAACGACCTTTCATTGAAGAAGCAGAGCGATTACGGATGCAGCACAAGAAGGACCACCCTGATTATAAATACCAACCACGGCGTCGGAAAAACGGCAAGGCTGCCCAAGGAGAAAATGATGGCCAGGCTGATGGAGAAGCTGGTGGAGCTGCAGCTATTCAAGCCCACTATAAGAATGCTCATCTGGACCATAGGCATCCTGGAGAAGGATCTCCCTTGTCTGATGGGCACCCTGAACATTCTTCAGGTTGGTTCATAAATTTAGCTAGCAGTCAGATCCTCAGCAATCTGAATTCCAGTGGCAGAGTAAACCAGGAACTGCCTAAATATAGAGCAGGATCATGAAAACCACCATTTATTTTTCTAACAAAGCTGAACATTTAATTGAATCGGCATAGATATCACAATTGCTACAGCTCACAACCCTCAGCCCACAATTACATCTTACAATAGTATGTTTTTATTGGTTATCAGTCTTTCTTTCTTTCTTTCTTTCTTTCTTTCTTTCTTTCTTTCTTTCTTTCACCTGTTCACTGGAAGCTCTTGTGAAGCCATCCAAGTGCCTAAATCAAGTAAAACAAACAATTAAATGACTAAGCAGTTTGTGCAATGAAGGTAAAAAAGTTAACTAAGATACTGGTTTGTCGTGTTTCCTTTTTCATGGAGGCAAACTCTGGTAACCTGGAAAGGATCCAATCCAAATATGTTGTTATGAAAGTTATATTTGTATAAAGTGAACAGTTTACAGACTATCTCTCTTCCCTCTTTTGTGATGTCAACCTTACAGGTCAGAGCCATGGGCCTCCCACTCCACCAACTACACCGAAGACAGAGCTCCAGACGGGTAAGGCTGACTCCAAGCGGGATGGGCGTTCCCTTGGGGAAGGAGGAAAACCTCACATCGATTTTGGCAATGTGGATATCGGAGAGATCAGCCATGAAGTGATGTCCAATATGGAGCCCTTTGATGTCAATGAGTTTGATCAATATCTTCCACCAAATGGACACGCTGCTCATCCAGGCCATGTGGGGGGTTATGCCACAGCTGCTGGTTATGGCCTTGGTAGTGCCCTGGCTGCAGCCAGTGGACACTCTGCCTGGATCTCCAAGCAGCATGGCGTCTCTTTGTCTGCGGCCACATCCTCAGTGGTAGATTCGAAGACACAAGTCAAAACAGAGGGCTCTACTCCTGGGGGTCATTATACTGACCAACCCTCCACTTCCCAGTTAGCTTACACATCACTCAGTCTGCCCCATTATGGCTCAGCTTTTCCCTCTATATCCAGGCCCCAGTTTGACTATCCTGATCACCAACCTTCAGGACCCTATTACAGCCACTCTAGTCAGGCTTCTGGTCTCTACTCAGCCTTCTCATATATGGGACCCTCTCAGCGTCCTCTCTACACTGCCATCTCTGACCCAGCCCCTTCAGTGCCACAGTCCCACAGCCCCACACACTGGGAACAGCCTGTGTATACAACCCTCTCAAGACCCTAGGGAATGGGGAATAGTGACCAAAGTAGCAACGGAAAGGCTCCAAAGAATCAGCCCCAGAAGATGAGCCTCCAAGTTCCAAGGTCTTTTGGTGTCAACTATTCGCCAGAATCCACAGAATATCCGGGGATGTCTATCATGACCACAGTTATCGATGGCTCACCTGGATGGAGGAAGGTTCCCAACTACCCCCCCCCCCTACTCCCAGTCCCTGAGTGGCTTTCAAGATCCCATAGGCCTTCTAAAGGAGGGTGATTCTAGGCATGGAGCAACAAGTCATGGTTGGTTTTTCTAAGGCAGTTTGAGGGTTAAGTAATTACAAGAAGAATAACATTGAGAGATAATTCCTCCCTTCTCTTCCCCTATCCTCAACTGCCCAAACTATCTGTCTGATATTTTAAGAAAGAAACCAATAACCATAACTGTGCCACAGTCTATGGGTAAATTATGGCTAGAGCTGGGCGTGCTGTGGTGGATATGTTACCGAAGAAATGCAGTAATGCAGCTGTTGTGGACAGAGCTCTAGGACATTTGTGCTTCAGAGTTGCACATGCATGAAATTTAGTTCTCCATTGGAAGATCACCCTGTGATTGCTTTTCCTATTGTACTTGGCATCTCAGTTTCCACCTATCTAGTCCATTGCCTCTCTGCTGCCTGGCTCTCTTAAGACTTAACTACACAGTACATTGGACTCAGGAACTGTATTATATGATCTGGCCATCTTTGCATATAAGTGCATCCATGTGTGAACACCTGCTGGTCCCTTGACCATAAATGGCAAAGCAGACTGAATTTTCTTTCTTGGTAATGAATGTTTTGTATTCCTAGTGTGTTCCCAGTACTTCATGGTTCCCTTCTAACTCTCCCAACTATCCTTCTAATAGTCAAAAAAATATCCTGCCAAAGCCAATGTTTTTTCTTCTGGCACGCTTATGTGTTTTCCATGTATGAGTGTGTATATGTGGGTGTAGGGAAATTGAGGAAAGAGAGCAAGTTAGTATGGTTTTTCCTACATGCTTAATTAGAGAAAAAAATTGGCACAGCATTAATCTTATTGTTTCATGAAACATCTCAAGGATGTTTGGGTACCTGAGGCAGAATGTTCAAATGGTATTCAGGAAGGGTAAAAAGGTAGTAAAAATATTAGCTGATCATTTGCTGCCTTTCAATCATTCACCAAAGTCTTCTATGAATGGAGGTCTGTGTTACCATGCCTTTTGGGCACAACGTAAAAGCATGAAAGCATCAATGCACTAAAAACAACTGGTGCTATGCAAGTATATGAGAAAAGGCCATTACTGACTTTAGCAGTGTTTCTCAATCTTGGCAATTTGAAGACGCATGGACTTCAATTCCCAGAATTCTCCAGCCAGCATCTTCAAGTTGCCAAGGTTGAGAAACACTGGGCTATAGTATTGTATGTTACCATTACGTTTTGTTCTTCCCAACACCTTTAGACTGAGACAGCTGAGGCTTGCCTGTCCCGAGTTATGAACTTATATATGCTTACTTCCATGTTCAGCTATGGATAATTATCTTTTCTCTATGGTATTTGAAAAGAACATGTAGTATGGCTGTATCTCTTATAATCTATTAACTGCTATGCACCCTTATTTATGCAAGTAGCACATCTTTTCCTGTCCCCAATGCTACAAACTTAAGTTGTCCTAGCATCATTAACTTTGCATCAAATGTATGGAGTAATAAACTTAAAATGTTTTAGCTATGGATGTCAATGTGTGTTTCCTATTTTGATCTATGATCTGCCTTATACCCCTCCAAAATTGGCTGAGAAGAGAGAGAAAAAAACTGGTATACTACATATAACCTTCTTACCCATAGATTTCTCCCTATGCATTGTTAACAGATCAACCTGTCTTTTCACAGCTAGTCAGAACTACAATTTCCACTTTTTTCACCCAGCAATGGACCAGATGAGGATTGTTGGTCTTTCCACTTAAACATTCCAAGCACACTTTTTATTGCATTTTTCCAGTTCCACTGTTGTCTGTTAAACCCAATTGGGATGTTCACAAGTATCTTGACATCTTTTCTAGCTGTTTCACTGCATTTGCTATTCTAAAGTCATCTGCCTCTAAATATGGGGTAACATTTTTAATTTCCAAGGAAAATGTAATTGATAAGTGTATTCTACAGATCTGTATATAATCCTTTTGTCGCATACGTTCTATAAATAAATTGCATCACATTAATGAGGGGTCCTTTTTGTGATACAGACAAACAGATTGACTGTGTAATTTTAAAATATATATTTTAAAGTGAGATTAGAATAATACCACTCTAATTCAATGTATCCATCCAGTTTACCATCCTACTTGATTTGCAATACTTTACTTGAGAGAGAGAGAGAGTGCCTGCTTTCTTCATCAGGCAGAAGTATTTCTACCACTACCGTACATATGCCATTTTTATTGGGAATTACAAAAATTACTTTCATGCTTCCCCTCTATTCCTGAAACCAACTGATCCTTCTTAATTTCTCAGGTAGGTATTAACGATCAGGGGGAACAAAGTCTCACTTTCGTCCACTTCTTCAACTTTGTTTCATTCCACAAGATTCCCAAGATTTTGAATAAAAGCTTGAAATATCATACCAAAATCAAAGAGTTGCAATGTCAGAAAAAGAAAATGTGTAACCAAGATGGTACTTAAAATTCAGAAACTGCCATATTTTGCATACCAGGGTACCTTTTGACTTATTCTGCGTGGGGACACATGAAAAATGTAATGATGGGCGGGTTGTGCATTTGGCTTGACATTATCTCCTTTGACTCTGATGGAAATCTTTGGCTCTAGGCCTCTGTTTAAATGTCTGGCCAAATGCTTTAAATTCCCCAAAATTGGCAACTTGTGCTATATGTTTGCCATGGCACTAGGAGTTATTTAACCAGATGACTCAATGATCACTAAGCAATCTGAATTGAACTTTCTTAGTTAAAGGAGAGTAACAAAAAGGTTAGTAGGAAAGTGGTAAGATCAATGCAATTACCTTTCTTCAGCTGATCAATGAATCAATTTAAAATATACTTCATTTTAGGTCAGAATAGCCATGGAAGTGTAGAATCAGAATTGGAAGAGGGTGCGTGGGGCCTCTAAAGTTCAACCTCCTGTGAAGGAATCCAAATTAAAGCATCCTAGTCAGATGGTTTCCAATCCGAATTTGAATATATTCAGTAAAGAGCAGTCCACCTTCACCAGATAGCATATTTCATTTTTGAACTGATGTTATTGATAGATAAGGCATCTGTCTTCCTATAATTTAAACTCATTATTCTGTGTCTTGCATACTGGAATGAGAAAACTTCATCTATATGGACATTTTTATAGCCAATAAAAGAGAACTGATTCACAGAAAAGTGTGATGCTTCCTTTGCAAAGTTTTGCAAAAACCTTTGATGGTAGATAATTATTTAAGCATGAAAGCATGTTTAAATAATTATCTAAATTATAAAGAATGACATCCATGCTGGCTGAGAGAATTCTGGGATTGAACTACTTACATCTTAAAGCCGCTGAGGATGAGAAACACAGGTATACAGAAAAGACAAAAACTGTAAAAAAAAATGCTGAAACAGTAAAAAAAAAACAACCCAAAACACAATTGTTGGACTCCATTTTAAAGTTCCAAAACATCTGTGCAAACAGTAAGTTTACATATGAAAGAGAAATGATCCCAGCATTTGCACAAGCTGAAAATCATGGAGACAGTAGTTCAGAGAGAGGGTAACACTACTCAAAAGGCCTTCTCTCATTCTACAAATTTCTCTTTAGGGGGGGAAAAAAAACCCTACCAGAGTTCTGGGTTTTGATGCAATACTGCAAAATAAAACAGCTGCCTTTTGGATATTCAAGCAAAGGCAAAAACACATTGTCTTTTTCACCTTTGTGTCCTCCCTAAAGTAGGTGCGTCAAAATCCAAAATTGATCAGTTGTCATAGCCTTTGTTGAAAATTCTGAGTTGGAGTTCACACATCTGGAGGATGCCCTATTTTGAGGAAGCTCATTGAAAGTAAAGAAAAAGCTAATTGAGAAAATTCATTGGCAAAGTTGGGAGGGATAGCCAAAATAACTTTTGTAATTGCTCCAGGGAAGCATGGTTAAAACTGGAAATATATGACCTATTGCCAATAGGTAGATTGCCACAGCTAAAGGAACCACACACAAGGGACAAAAGTAAATCTTTCCAGCTTACTTCAAAGTGCTTCCTATGTGCATCCTCAGAAGGAAAGCTGATTAAGAAGAGGTGATGTGCTTTGTTAGCCAATAAATTGCAGGAGTTAATGCCAATTGCCATGTTTTCGTCTTAAGAACAAAAGTAGGACCCAGCATTTACCAGCTTCCATGCTGGGCACAAAGGGACTGCACATTCCCCTACCAGTCTGGTGGGAGCTGGCCGAGAGCCTTTTGCTACCCTTTTAATTGTATCTGATGTAGATGCAAGGATTGAGGAAAGGAGATGGGGAAGGGAGAGTATTAAAACAAAGAAGCTTTTTTTAAAAAAAAAAAAAGAGGGCCAGAACAACTCCTGCACTCCATTGTGGATGCCAAAATGATCACACAAAGACACATTTCATTACTGAAATTTCATCACACAAACGTGATTAAACGCCAGAGGGAGTGGAGAGGCCAAGGAGATTTGTAAGTTATAACTCTGCAAATTAACCTATTATTGGCATAGTTGCTGAGTAAAGGCGACACATTCCTTGTGGTTTCAGTGCCTTTGTCTGTTGACAGTTGTTGCATTCTGTTAACTTCCATTTCACCTTATTTCTGAAACTACTTCCTTAAAAAACTCACTATTTCCAAATATAAATTTCATTTGCATATGTGTTTGTGTATAAATAAAATGGGTGGGGGGAAATAGCCTTTGCCCTAATTTCACAAGCTGCCTGAAAAAAACAGCTCAGATCTTAGGCAAGTCTGATATACCCCCCTCCAGTAGCAACTCCTGAGCATAAAGTAGCATTATAAAAGAATTTTGCCACAGCGGGAACAAATCTGGATACTCCAGCAGGAATATTTCTTCAGTCTGGTTAGCTTTAGATTCTCTCCCAAAACCCCACATCTGAAACAAAGGTACAGGATTGTGTGTTGCATATACAAAAAGCACGTTATATTTTTGAAAAGAACTTGCATTAAAATAAAGTACACTTTAAGAAAGTATGCATTAAGTTTACATCAAGAGCCAAAAAAAAGGCAATCAGCATCTTAAGCCAACTTTTTTGGACAATATGCATGTAACTTAGAGCAGCAGTCCCCAACTGTTCTGGCTATGCCGACTGGCAGCATCGGCACCAGAGGGGGGAGGCGATGGTTTTGCATGCATGTCCACACAAAATGGAGCTCTGCCTGCTCTCCCACTGCTTGCACAGCTCAATTCCCAATGGATCATGGACTTGTACTTAGACCTGGGGTTGGGACCTCTGATTTATAGGAATAATGTTTACAAAGCTTTTGTAGATTGTTAAAATATCCTGATGTTTTTTTAGAAACAATGCTGACATTTGCTCTATAAAGCTCCCCCCAAAAAGTTTGTTGCAGAAAGCAAAGATTTCTTTAGAAGCATAATTTTTTTTCATTGCAAAAGTACTTTTAAAATATTCTTTTACCAGTTGAGTGACCCATGGGATTTGGTGGTTTATTTTGCAATAGTTTGCTGATTTACAAAACTTTAAAAGTTCTTTTCCTGACATTTTAGGGATCATGTAGTTCTTCACAATATGAGCATGCACTTGCAGTAAGGCTATGCCAGATAGGGTGGGAAAGAAATGTACTGAGACATAGGTACCATAAAGCATAGATTTACAGATGTCAAGCTGACTCTCACTAGATAACTCATCAAGGCAACTATGCTTTTTTTTTTTTTTTGCTGTAGAACAGCCCACTGTAAGGGGATCCTGTTGATTGATAAGAAGTCAGGGCAGGAAAAGAAACAATGGAAGATTTGATGAGAGTTGCTCTGTGATACTCCTGAGAAGCCCAGAGAGCCAGCCTTGATCAGAGGGGAAATTGGGGGTTTCCAAGGCAACTTGTTCCCGGGCACAAAGGCATGTCTGTTTGGTAGCAAGCAACAGAAATGCCTCCTCTACTACAGGCCCCTGGAAAAAAGCGTAGGTCGAAGGCAAAGAGGTCTTTCAGTTGTCTTAAAGGGCATCTGGAAGCTTGGCAGCTGCAGGATCACTTTAAAATCACTTGCGCAGAACATGATGATTAGATACAACACTGAGGAAGCTTCTCCTGAACCACCTTTTTTGTTTGCATTTATAGTATTTGAAAGGCAGCAAGTACCTTGCTTGGCTCAGCAAAAACAGCAACAGAATTAAACCAACTGGGTCTTCAAGACTGAGCTGTAAAAGCACTAAAAAGAGAGAAAGAAAGAGCAAGACAGGCAGACTGCTGGTTTTTAGTATTATTTTATGTAACAAGGAAACATCCAAAACATTTATAGGGGATTTTGGTATTTATTTACACAATATATATATATATTTCCATAAAAGTTGGAGTTGCAGCATGGAAGATATTTAATCTGTGATAATTAGTTCATCTACACCCCAGTCTTCATAACTTCCATCTGGCAGATACCTGCGGATAATTATAGGAATTTTCCGAGCTCTGGAGGAGGGAAAGAGACATTCATAACTAAATCATTGGTATTCAGCAATGTATGTAATAAAACATTTGAAAGCCTTCAAACCCAAATCTAAAAATTCACCCAGAGAAAATCATTAAATGTTCGTTTCTACTTCTTAAAAATAAGCAGCAAATAATCTGAATGTAGGACTTCTGAATGTTATTTTTCCAAAGAACTTTCCTAAGAGACAGGGAGACAACTGCACAATAGAAATACTGTCCTGGGAATCACATAAATGACCCTTTTTAATATGTATTGTTTAATTACGTATAAAGTGTTCATATAGTGTAACATCATAAACTAAAGAAATGCTCTGAATTTTAAACTATTAAAAACCTTTGGCAAACTGAACAACTTGGAACCTAAAGGAAAGAAATTTAAATCCAGTTTCATCTAAATAAGACTTTTTAAGTCAACAATGTAATTATCCAGCTGGGAATTTGTCCAGGACATCAGGTTTATAATCTTGCAATACGTGAAAAGTAAAAACACCCCCCAAAATTTTTTTTAAGATACAGGAGTTCAACACAATGGTCCTGAAACCATAACCAGAATATACTTTTTCTGGAAAATTATCACATTATGATTTTGTATACTATGCTTTGCATAGTTCAAGTAAACATTAAAACAAGTTTAGTCACATTAATGTTTGGGCTTATAAACTCCTTTTCATTAAATAATGTACAAATCTTGCATTATGTGCACAATGAGAGCCAAATATGAAGAAAGAAAAAAAGTAGTTTTTTGTATTTCTTTCTATAATGGGAACTCATGAATCTCAAGTGCATTATAACAGGAGTATAATTTATTATCACTTTTTCAGTTTCTACATAACATCTGACATTATAACTTTCTAGCCAATGACACTTATAAGAGAAAAAAGAAAAACCAAATTATCTTTTTAAGTCCTGAATTTCAAAATAAGTCTGAAACAGTTGAGTGCTGGGAAAAGGGAAATCATCTACAGTGACTGTACTCCCATGGAAAAAACAAAGATGGCAGGGACTAAATCATAAACTATTTTAGCGCTTTTAATTAATGCACCTGGGAAAATTATAGTACTGAAAATGTGACAAAAATAAATTATAAAAATAGCATTAGTATTTTTACAATTAGTATTTTATTCCTATTCAAAACAATAGCATTACCTCTACTTAGAAAAGTGAAGGCACCTACAAAATGGAACATTCTATGTAAGTGTCTCTTGTTGGACAACAAATTCAGATATTTTACATGTGAATAAAATTAACTAGCTCTCTCCTCCCCCCAATAATTGCCTTTGTCATAAGTTGTAGGACAAATAATTATAGCAATAAATATTTACTATTTATTGAACTTCCTCTCAACATCAATGTCCTAAAAATTGTGATTTTAAATTGTATGTAGAACCAATACATGTAGGCAAGATTTCAGTCTGCAGAAAGTTCTCTTGATGATAAGGACAACTAGAAGAACAGGAAGAGTGAAACTAGCATGTTCACCATACAACTTCTCCTGCCTTCAAGCAGAATGTCCAAATCTAATTAGAAAGGGAACAGTTTATGCACACCTGCACATGGATAAAACTTCTCAACTTACTTCAGTTCTTTCATTGCAATCAGCAAGGGATCTCTTTCTCCTTCAAGCTCTACCATTACTGGGGCACACATCCTGAGGGGGGAAAGATTTAAGAACTTTTACTGCAACTGGAGTAAACAGTGGGTATTAAAAGTTATCAAGTTAGATGAGAACAAGATATACCATTTGGTTTCCTGTCAAACTTGTAATTTGCCTGGAATTTTTGCTCTTGAGAACCTGTGCTATAATCTCTGCTTTCTGACATTTTAAAGATTTTCATTTTAGAGCTGGGTGTGTGTGTACCTTTGACTCAATCTTGATTTCTTGCAACTGCCTGGCAAGGGTTTTGAGAAGTAGTTTGTCACTGCCTGCTTCCAAGGGCTGAGAGAAAATGGGCAAATTTCTAGCCTGGTACCTTAACTTTAAACTGGCTCTTGTTATTTGTTGTATATAACTCAACAATAACATGTCCAAATGTTATACTTTTAAATTGCATACAGAAGTGGGGGGGTATGGGGTTGCTATTTTGGGCATAAAACAAAATACAAAAATAAAAGTTGGAGAGACTAAATTCTCACACATGGACATTATTGTTATTCACCTCTAGCAAACCAATCTTCATTGGCTTATCAAAGTAACTGTCTACTATGTGAGTTCTACTGAAATAAAGAATAACCAACCACTAGTCCTCACTTACTAAAATTGGGACCAGCTACTCCATCATTAAGTGACATAGTTGTAAAATGAAACTTCTTGTGACCATACAGAGATACATCAGTTCTGGATATGGTCATTGAACAAATCATTAATGGCCATTAGGTGAAATGTTACATGACTGCAACTTGCAACTTACTGCCAGCTTCTTTGATTTTATTCGAAGGTAGCAAATAGCAATCATGTGGCCAGTAGAGGAAGACCATCATCAAAGCAAACTGCTTGCCAAGCACCCAAACTGCAATCATATGAATGCAGGGGCACTGTAAGTTTGAGAACCGGTCATAAATCTACTTTTCAGTGCCATCATAATTTTGAATGGTTACTGATGCAATTGATAAACAAGGACAACCTGTAAAGTTTTGGCTTAGTTAAACCTCTGGTAAGATGCTTCAAATAAGCTCAAGAGCACGACATTCCTTACTGGAACAATATTGGGAACATATTGGATAATGAAACATCTGTCATTAGTGGCTAATTCTTCTAAATATTTAGTTTTCCACAAAGAAAAGTAAAATTTTCCTGTCTAGCACCTTCAGAATGGGGAAGATTTAATCTGAAAGACATTGTGTAACCCCCAAAAATGCAATCTTATTTGTGGACCTCTATTTTTAATTGCTCATCTTAAACTTGTCCCTTTTCTATCACTCTTACTGCCCAATTCTTGAATGAGGGATAAAATATTCTGCTAGCAGCCTTCTCTTCCCATTATTCATATATTTCTCTATATGAACTCTGAAAGCCATGTACATAACATTTAAAATAAATGTCCTACTTTTTAGTGATATCTCACGAATAATTTAAATATATGTGCTTGCCAAAGAGCTATAACTATAGCAAAATAGAATTATGAATTGAAGACGAACAGCTGGAACCCGGCAAAGCCTTCAATCACTGGTAGAAAAAGACAAATAACTAAATAAATGTATATCTATATTTACGCTATCTGTAGGGCACGGGTACCAAGAACTCTGGCCCGCTCATATTTGGTCATGTAAGGAGTAGTGATCCGCTTCTGATTTGCTTGTTGTCGCTCTCCAGATGGCAAGATTTCCACATTTTCCTGACCCTCCTATGGAATAATACAAAGCAAATGTAAACACATATAGCTGCAAGCCCTGTCATCTGAGCAATCATGCAATTAGAATCAAGAATATGAATGGAAAATATTAAATAAGGTTCTCCAACAAGAATGCTATTAGGTAAATGTACCTAATAAATGATGGTAGGATGTAAAACAGATACTAACCTATGAATTCATATATATTTTAACCCATTTTCTAAACTTCACATTTTATACCACTTAAGCATTGGGACTTTACCGATCTAGGTTACTAGTCTTTATTAGTTATCCTTAGCTACTAGTCAAAGAAACAAAATATATGCCTTGGGTAAAACAATGTAGAACAGACTTTGAGGGAGATAAGAGAGCACTACGCAAAAACTTTCAAGATTCTATTATTCTGTCTTACTAAGATAAAGAGTATTCCTGGAATCCAGTTTCTTGACCTGACCTACCTCAAAGGACTAACATATTTTTTGAAAATTTGTCCAAGTTTCTCCCTATCCCATCTTATACTAAAAAAAAAAATCACGGGGAGGTTATTTTGAATTTGTTTCTCATGCTTCCCTCTAAGGACTGTGTAACTTTTTCGCAAAGTCCCTCCTTGTTTCATCCTTCTTTCTCCTCTTAAGTGGCCCTTTCAAGTTCCCTAAAATTAACCCGATATTCCTTTATACTTGAATAATATACTTGAATACAGCCTTCCAAAAATATTCATTTTTCCAGCTAAGAATGACAGAAGTTGAAGTCTAATACTAGTAGCTATTTCACTCATAAAATATATATCTTCCTTTTTCAAACCACTCACCAGATTGAAGGCTGTTTTAGCATATCACAAGCTAAAGTCACTTACCTCCTCAACATTTTCTAGATCATCAAGTCCTTCATCTTCTTCCACATCATCAAAATCATCTCCATCAAAACTAATAGAAGAAATTTATTAATATTTTATGGGCAATTCTCTAGCAAAACCCTAAAATACTTACTGTGAGATAAATGTCATAACTGATGTCAACACCTAAATTATCTATCTTGACAAAAAAAATGTAGGATTGAACTTGATTCATATGTGGAAAGAAGATCACTAAGAAATCCCAAGTGTATAGATCAGGCTGTGAATGGAACACAGAAAAGTCAGAAAGGGAACATGTTTGTCTTTAAGTTGGAGAAAATTCACTTGCTCTTCTTCCAAATTCTGTGGTACAAGCCAGAAAAAGAAACATTCTTGATCTTTTAAAAGTCACTAAATCAACAGGCATGAATTTGGAAACTAGAACAATTCTGTTCTGAGTAATTCTGTTCCCCAATATACTGTGATGGTGATAAGCAACAGCTAGCTATTAAGCTTTCTAAATTTGCAATTGAGAGATTACTACAACCCACTGATTCCTTCTTAAGTTCTAAGAAATTTAAAGTTAAATCATACATGAGTCAGGGAATCCATTGGCATGACTGTTGCTACTGTACATGATGGAGAAAATGCTATTCTCAAATTCTGTCCATCAGGTCAGAATAAACTGAGCAAAAGTATAAATTTAACTAAAATACACATATTATTTTTTAAAAAATCTGCTTTGGCTTGTTGTATCGCAATTCCTCTTTGACAGGTGATTAACATTAAAGAAAAACAAACAAAATTATAAGACAGAGGATTCTTGATTTTAAGTGGATTTAACTGCCACATTTGAAGGACACTTACTAAAAAGGTGGGTCATTTAGCTTCTCAGAATAAATCATGCCAGACTAGACAGAGCTTTAGTCGGATCCAAATGTATATATGGGTGGGAGACACTGTAATTACTCCAGTTTCAGTGGTGAGCAGAGAAAGATGCCATGCCAGTTAGAAATATTTTTTGGAAAAGTCAGTGTGATACAATTATTTGAGTTAACCTAGGCCTTGGATTCAAATTTCTCCTTGACCATGAGACCCAGCTCATTATTATATAGCTACTCCTCAGTCCCTGCATGGGTAACTATCACTTTAGGACTGATTCAACAGTGAAAGTGGGATACACCTTTTAATAACAATGCTATTGTTATTAACAGTGTGTTAATATTAAATCATAGCAATAGGTTGGGAGGAGGGAAACAATAGCTGAAAATTCACATTCTTCTTTAAGTAAAGGCGGAGCTCTCGCCTCACAATCATGAGGCGGTAAGATCGATCCTAAGTAGAGGCTAATATTTGGAATATTAGCCTCTACCCAGGAGGCTAACATTCCCAAATTAGCAGGGGGTTGGACTAGATGACCTCCAAGATCCCTTCCATCTCCTGAAGTCAGGCCAGCGTCTCACTTCTCGGTTTAAAGCAGTTCCAGGAGGCTGTTTTCCCAACTGCAGGCGGACTGGCTAAGGAAGCCTTCCTCCCACCCTGGACCAGCTCTGGAAATGAGAAGTAGCCCCAACACCCGGGAGACGCCAAATGGGGGCAAGAGGCGAGAAGATTCATTTCTTATTCACGCGCTTACTTACTTATCCTCGTTGTCCGACATGTGGAGGCCTTCCCTCGTTCAGCACAGACCCTTCGCGGTGTCAATTCCCACTACGAACCGAGCGTCCCGACGGGAGAAGCGAAGAGCCTCGAGGTGATCTCCCCCGGCAAGGGAGCAAACAAAACAAAACGCAAACAAACTCACGCGCTTCCCGTCGAAGAGCACGCCGAGCGCAAACACTTCCGGGGTCAGATTTAACGTTGGCGGAAGCGAGCGCCGAAGGCGGTTGTCATGGTGACGGGAGCAGCCGATTCGGGTAAGAGAAGGGGCGGGGGGGGGGGGGGGGAAGACTTTTCCTTTTGCAAACGTCTCTCACTGCTCATCCCGTAACCCTCCGGAAAAGGGAGCCGTGATCGGACGGAAAATCGGCTCCTTGTGGGAATTGCTGAGATGGGGGCCTCCAAGCCGAGAAAGGCACGATTTCACGCATCCGTTTTAGATGCTGAGTTTGCATCTCCGCTCCTTAAATTGCACGGTGATGTCGAAGTTAGGATTAGGCTGCGATTAGACGCCGGCTGCAATTTTATTTATTTATTTATTTATTTATTTTATTTTATTTTGTCAAGCGACTATAAGATAACAGGTATAAGAATATACATAGTTATGAATACATGACATTGTTATGATCATGATGTATGCAGCACAAATGTCTCCAGTACCTGCCTTAAAAAAATCCAGTTTGGGTTTTCTACATGTAGCCCATACATATTTTACAAATGAATATACAATTGGTCTACAGGTAATCTGCAACTTAGGACCACAAAAAAAGCCCAAAATTTCTGTTGCTAAGCAAGATGGCTGTTAAGTACTTGAGTTTTACCCCATTTTACAAACTTTTTTGCCACGGATCGGTAAGTCAATCGCTGCAGTTAGAAACCTGGTTGCTAAGTGAATCTGGCTTCCCCATTGACTTTATCAGGTCCCAAAAGGTGATAACCTGACTCTGGGACACCTCAACCATCCTAAATATGAGTTAGGGTACTTGCTAAGCATGCAAATTTTGATCATGTGACAATGGGGATGCTGCAACAGTAATAAATGTGGGAAATGGTCCTAAATTCAGTGCCATTTTATTGACATGTATAGCATAGAAATCTCATAATAAAATATGGCAAATGAACATTGGTGAAAGAATTACGAGAAAAAATATAGAATATGTGTGAGTTGTGATCTTAATAACTGTAGAACTTTTTATCAGTTTCTTTCAGAGTACTATATTACAATGGCTTCTAAAGAGAGGATCAGGCCTGTGATAAAAGGAAGTGGATTTTGGCATGTTCCCACTGTGAAGGAATACAGCCAGGAAACACAAGAGTTATTAAAAGGTAATTAGCAAGCAGAATAGAAAAGTATCCCAGGAAGTAATGCTCCCCACTCCTGCTTATTATCTTGTTGCATTTTAAATTACTACTACTAACATTACTTTTTGTGCAAATTGAGGATGTCAATTAAGAATCCCTAGTCTTTGATAATTTCAGTGACTAGTTAGTAACTATACGAAAATGTCTGTGTTGAATTTCTTCCTTAATATGAGGTATAAATTCTTGCATACCTTTCTCAGAAGCAGCTAATTACAAGATCTGGTCATGCCAATAAAGTTATAAGCTGAAAACTGGTTACAGAAAAGAAAAAAAAAGAGCCTTTTGAATACTACTTGCTTAATACCAAAAATGCAGGAAAAAAATTCACTTTGGATTTCTTTTTCCAGAATAACCACAATAATAAAAATAATTTTGGGGAGAAAACCCAATGTTGCAATTAGTTAGATATTCTGAAAAAGGGTTTTGAATATAAATTATAACATTCTACAACTGGATACCCTTCAGTTATATCAAAAAAAGCAGGAAGATATCTCATTGGAAAAGACTGCTACTGATAAATTGGACGCCTTTTAGCATTTGGGGTATCTGTGCTCAAGATTTTGCATTCCTTTTTGTATGTAGGTACCGTTTGGATTAAATCTATTTCTACAAAGGGTGTGATGTTGTTGCTGATCTGTATATTTTTTCTCTTTTAGTGATGATGCAAGAATCTAAACTTACTTGTTTTCAGCAACGCCATCTTGTAAATTGCATGAAACGTAAGTATGCCTATTCAGATTTCTGATAATTCAGATTTCTGATAATTCAGACATGTGACTTTCTCCAGCTAAAGAGACAAACCATCTCCTTGCAAAGGAAATTTCTATAAACTCAGGAAGAGAATAAAACATTAGTGGAAAACTATAAATCACAGATGATGAATACTTAATAAACTCTAGTTTATCCAACTCAGTCTAGGACAATAAATCTTATGTAAAAGTGAAATTTTCATCATGTACTATAAAGATAGGTTGAGGGACTATTTTGATTTTAAACAATTCTGAATTCATGTTAAAACATGAATAATTCCTATTATATATATATATTTGTATGCATTTATAAGCAAGTCAGTTTACAAAATCCCTCCTAAAATATTAAATTGGAACACATATTTATACCTAGCAATTTAACCTTGGGGTCAAATCTAGACACTGCCAAGAATACTACTGGAGGTTTCTAAAAAGCTGCCAGAGACTGAGCTTGGGTGAAAGGAGACTCTTGCCATGTATACTTAAAATGGTACATGCATGCCATTGCTTTACATTTAATTCCTTTTTGACCAATCTCTGCCCTTCTTTTTTAGGCGGTGATGCTTTCCCCGTACACTGTTATCCAACATCCAGCAGAGAACCAGAGTTTCCGAAGCCTGTGTCATCAAAGATTATTTTGACCACCAGTCTCTGTGGTAGACCTCACCTGCGGCCTGCAGAAATCTGTCGCGCAGGAAATGCATATACCAGAGAAAAATTCAAACCTCAAGCCACTCGTAAGCAAGAAACATTTGCAAATGATAAATGCAGGAATGGAGAAATAAATAACGATGATTAATACTCATCAGTGGTGGTATTCTACTGGTTCTGCCTGGTTCTGCCGAGGTAGTAGCGGCGATGAGCAGCGGAGACCGAACCAGTTCTCTCTGACGCTTTGCTATTGGGCCCACCCGCTCGGGCTCCCATACTAACCTTTATGTCCTGCTTTTGAAGCGCAGCTACTTTGCGTGGCAAATAGATTGCTGTGCAGCAGTTGCTGAAGCGACAGGGGAAGTGCAGGATTGCAGGAGGCTAGTTGGAAAGCCTCTGTGCCTGCACAAAGTGCGCGTTTGGCACACATGCATGCATGCAAAGTGTTTACACAGCGCACCCACCAAGCCATGCCCACCGAATTGTTTGCAAAAATTTTTGAAGCGTACCACTGATACTCATCATTATTTACAAGTAATCTTTGTTCAGCTACTGTACTATGTGGGTAGCAACTACTTGTAACTACAACAGTGATGAAAATGTAACTTTGCAACCAATGACCACATTTATGGCCTCCAAAGCTTCTCTAGGTCAGTGTTCACCATTGAACACAATATGTGTTGTCTATTGCCTGGCCTGCTTTTTTTTTTCTCTACCTCCTTCACAGTGCACAGAAGGATTGCCTAAACAAGCTATCTCTTCCTGAGCTGCTGCTCTCTCTTCAGTGCAATCACTGAAAAGTGCTAACCACAATTTAACCACTCTTGTGATTTTAATTACTTGATTAGAATCCTGGACCTGCACAGTTGCTGCCTGAAATTGACAAGACTATAATCAATGTCTCTGCTCAAGGCTTTTTTTGTTCCCTAAGTGGCTCAGCACTCGTAAGGGTGCTAAGCAAAAAGCAGGGAATGTGTATTCCACATTGTGTGCCTGCTTACGTCTTATAATCTCTTCTTCTCCAAAGATGAATTCTCTAATTCCCTTACTAATTATCCCAGTACTTGAGTGAGCTTTCAGAATGGTAAAAAGGAGCCACAAGATTTGCCCTTTTACTTGGCTTCCTTATAAATCAAGTTCTAGGAAACTTCCCTGCTGTTTGAAATAACCCAACTGTTTGGGGTCATATCCTTTCGATGCTGTAAAGTAAAGGAAAACTAATGTAAAATTGTAAGCACAGTCACATAATTTTTCACTTAGCTACCATTTTGCTTAATGACTGAGTTGGTCCCAGTTGCAACAGTAAAATGAGGACTACCTTCTGAAAGATTAATATTGGTGATCTGTCAGATTAGTGCAACTTTTCAAAGAGAAATGTCTGAGAAAGAGAAAATGATAACCAAGGGAAATACTATCTCTAGAATTCTCTCCACTTAGCAGTCTCAACTGCTGCCATTTGAGTATCAGAGTTCATTTGTACTTATTTGCTTAGACATTTTTAAATTGTCTTCTTTTGAACATAAAAGAATTACAGCAAGTTATCCCCTCCAGGAATTCTGATCAATATTTTTATACAGTAATAATATTTTTTTATATCTATAGGAGACATAGAGAAGGAGAAAGAAAAACTGCAAAACATCTTAGCAACAGGAAAGGACAAAGTAGAGAAGAAAACTCAGAAGAAACCAGTCAAGGTAGAAGAAACAGTACCAGAGGTAGACCGATTCGATGAATGTAAGTGGACCCCCTTAGCTAAAAGCAGTGACCTGATATGCTCTGGCAGGGTACATACAATATATTTAGCCTAAGATAAAAGGGTTGTTGTAGTTCAGGAACTCAGACATTTACACCCACCTACACCTCTGGAATAAAAATATAACACAAAGAATTGCAAATAGAAGGACTGTGGCAAAAGCAAGCAAATACCATTAGTGATAGGCATATTATGTGCAATCCTAAAACAACTGGATCACCACCTGAATACCATTAGCATTGACAAAATCCCCATCAGTAAATTGAAAAAGGCAGCTTTACTTGGAACAGTTTACATCCTGCAATAATACCTTTATTGCCATCAAAAATTTGCCTATAACAAGTCCTTGGGAAGATTCTGGAGGTTGACAAAAATACCAAATCCAATGTAAACATTTGGCTGTGTGATGATCCCTAATAGTGTTTAGGATTAATTTGTAATGCTAATCCACTTACTGAGTTGGCATCATACATAGAACCAGAAAGTTAAGCTAAGATGCTATGTTCATACAGTATGTTATCACTAAAAACTAAGGTTAATTCTAACCAAGTTAATGTTAGATTCATACCAACTAGGTTGTGTGAGTGTAGCTTCTAAGAATTGACGTGATCTAATTAAATCATGTTCTGTGAATACTGGCTGTTTGTAGCTAGTAGAGATTGGAAACAGCTACTCCTTCCTGCTTGTATCTTTAGATTCTGAGCACTGTCAAATTAGTGACTTACATGCTAAGTTGTCTTTGCAAAAGATTGCTCATACTTCCAGGATGAAGCACAGGAACACTACTCTTATCCCACTAATGCAGTACAGCAGGATCATGACTTTGGCATAGTGTTATATATTTTCAACCAGGATGACACCAAACCATTTGATGCAGCAGTGTATCAGGTTAACAATAAACATAAAGATATTTCTTTAGGTCAGTTTCAGCAGAGCACATGCAAGGCAAAGCTAACCAAGAGCAAGGTAGTCATACAATAAGACTTTTAAGATGTTCCCCCCCATAATAACAGCCACTATAGTTTTGTAAACCATGATTTATAAACCATGATTATGGCTCAATGTTCGGCAAAATTTAATTCAGTAAATCATAATTCATCATATCATAGCATGCAGAGTCAGTCTGTCTATGTTATCAAGAAATGAAGTTTCTTGATAAAGTTATTTATACCTAGCTTAAAACAAAGTCCCGATTGCAAAGTTTGTCTACTGTCCCAAATATTGCTTGCTTTTGTTCCTCAGAATTAGTATTCAGTGGCATGGATCTTGTGGATGTTCTGGATCAACCAAACTTCTGGACATTATTACTATGTTCTATGAAAGACTTCCTTTTTGTATCTGAGAATCTTATTAAACCTATAGTCATGTGAAAAAGAAAGTTCACTTTGAGTTCTATGAACATCAGAACATAATAAAAAATAATTTGGTCCTTAGCTGTTCTTAAAAATAGGTAAATACAATCACAGATGAACACCACCACATGACACGTTACGCCATGTCAACATTTATTTTACAGAAAAGAAAGCCAAAATGGAGAAGCCATATATGAAAAACTTTCACACTTTATGATTCAATAGCTTGACGAACCACCTTTACCACTCTTTATCACCTTTATCACCTTTCTTTATCACTCTCATTGTGGAGGAATTTTGGCGCACTCTTCTTTACAACATTGCTTCAGTTCATTGAGGTTTCTGGGTATTTTGTTTATGCACAGCTCTCTTGACATCCCACCACAGCATTTCAATCTGGTTGAGAACTGGACTTTGACTGGGCCATTGCAACACCTTGATTCTTTTAATTTTTCAGCCCTTCTGTTGTAGATGTGCTGGTGTAGTTAGGATCATTGTCCTGTTGCAATATCAGCCAAACTTTAGCTGTTAGACAGATGGCCTCTCATTTGACACTAGAATACCTTGATATACAGAGAAGTTCATAGTCGACTGAATGACTGCAAAGTGCCGAGGTCATGTGGTTGCAAAACAAACCCAAATGACTACCATACCATCACCATGCTTGACGGTTGGCATGATATGGTTGTACTGATATGCTGTATTTGGTAATCACCAAACATGGCACTATGCATTAATGGCCAAACATCTTTACTTTGTTCTTATCTGTCCAAAGGACAATGTTGTACAACATAGGTGTCAAACTCAATCACATCACGGGCCAGTTCACAACATATTTTTTTGTCTTTACAGAGCTGGGCTGGGTGTGGTCTGTGCATGATGTACCTACCCAGCCTACAGGCTGCCAGTTTGATAGGCCTGTTCTAGAAGTTTTGATTTATTCAGATGTAACTTTGCAAACCTAAGCCATGTTGTCATTTTTTTTTTAAGAAGAGACTTTCTCCTAGCAACTCTTCCAAAGAAATCATACTTCTGTTTTTCTTCTAATTGTACTATAATGCACTTCAACTTTTAACATGTTGTCTGAGGCCTTGTAGAGTCTGCGATGTAATTCTTGGGATTTTTTGCAATTTCTCTGAGCATTGCATGGTCTGACCTTGGGGTGAATTTGCTGGGACATCCACTCCTGGGAAAATTGGCAACTGTCTTGAATGTTTTCCATTGTGAATATTCTTCTCAAGAATAATGGACTTTAAATTGTTTGGAAATGGCCTTATAATCCTTTCTGGACTAATGGGCAGCAACCATTGTGTTGATATTTTTCCTCTTTGGCATTGTGTTAAAACACACCTTAGTGCTGGAGACCAGCAGACTCCTAAAACTCTGGCTTTTTATAGGGATAGTCATACTTGCCCTGTCAATTGATCAAGGGCACTTGATTAGCAGCACCTGGCTGCTACTTAGCATCTTCATCTCTCTGAAAGCATTAAGGGTGAACATAACTGCTCCATTTTGGCTCTTTTTGTAAAATAAATGATGACATAGTGTAATACATTGTGTTGTTGTTGTTCATCTGAGGTTGTATTTATCTACTTTTAAAAACTAAGGACCAAATGATTTTTACTGATGATACATAAAACCATAAAAAGAGGGTGTTCTTTCTTTCTCACATTATATAACCAGTGGTGCAATTCAACCTATGTAACAACTGGTTTGGTGAGTGTGCGTGTGCACCAAACACATGCTTTGTGCGTGTGTGCTACATTTTAAAAAGCCCATTTTCAACTCAATTAATTGCCTTCTGCTGCATCCCCGGTAAGTAAAACAGCTGATGCGCAGCAAACTGCTCTGCCGTGCGAATCAGCTGTGCTAAAAACCAGGAAATAAAGCATAGGAAAGAGCAGGGGCAAGTGGGCAGGGCCACATGCTTACCTGAAAAACAGGTTTGCCCAAACAAGTCAGAACCGGTAGAATCTCACCTGCATATAACATATTGCTTCTATTTTCTCTCAAAGGAAGCAATGGTCATTAACAGGTTTAAGAAGCATACAGGGAACTAATGTAATATATGTTCCAATATTGTTGTTGTTTTCAAGTTGCTGTTGTCATGAGCCTCCCAGGGTTATGGCCCAGAAGATGGGCTGCTACAGAAGTCTTTTAAATAAATGGATAATTAATGATTCAAACTTCAGAAGAACAACTATGTTCCTGCCCTTAGTCTTTCATTCCACATTGCTTCTTTTGTTTTTATGCTCAGTGGTGAACGAAATTCAAGATCGACAAAATTTCCTGTCAGAAATGAAAGCTTTGGGACAGAGCAAAGCATATCAAGGAATTATCCAAACTGAAATATCACAGGTATCTGGTAATTCTGACCTTTATAGGCTTAAATGCAATCTTTTTTTCAATATGAAAATTGGATATGATTATGATTTTTTGAGAAAGTAGGAAAAGACTTGGTAGAAGGGCATGTATGCATCTAAACTAAAAAAGAACCTTTAGAAAGTTATCCAGGAGATGGCAATAGATCTTCATCTGGAGTAAGATTTGTGTATTCTCTTGTAAGAAATTTAAAATTCATTGAATTCTTACTATGTCTTCTTTCTCTGCTGTTTGCAGAAGCTCCAGGAGATGGAGATGATTGACAAGCAGAGAACTGCAGAACTGAAAGGGGCAATAGCCAAGTCTTTCAATATAAGCATCAAACATGACAATCGAAGCATAGGTCAAGTAGACCAATAGTTCTCCCCCCCCCCATACCCATCCACCCAAGGATGTAACTCTTCACCCTTACTTTTTCTGCTGGCATAACCAAATGTGAAGAATATCTTATCAGTACAGTTTTGACTCTTTTGTGGCAGGTATCTGTTAGAATATATTTAATCTCCCAGGAATTCTGTATGAATCCTGAAAAACAGGAACAATCTGTTTCAATATGTAATGGCAGGAAGCCTTTTCAAAAATGTGATCTAGAAACAAAAGAGTTCAAATGAATCATTGGCCTTACAATGAATATTAGCTTGCTTGCCTTGACAAAAAAGGATTTCCACATATTTCATCTCTGGAAAACAGCATCTGTGTTTCTACCATTTATTAGAATTAGAACAGTACAACTCTTCTTTTGTCTTTATGCTCAGTGGTATATCAAATATTTCATATATTATTCTGCCATCCAAGAGGAGACTGCTTTCAGTCAAAACTGCTGTTTTTCACTTACCATATAAATTTTAAGCAAACAGTGGTGATTATCGGACTATAAAAGAGAGAATCGGAAGATTTTAGAAGGCAGTTATTTTTGATGAATGCTTCTTCAGTAAAATTACAGGCCGAGGACCATCTTCATTATGACTAAGTGACTATTCAGGTATCTGTCACTTGTTAAAAGAAAGACTTAATACCACAACAATAAACGGAGTATGGGATTTTTTCTCATTGGTGTACTTTTTGCTTTGGTCCAGCTCACTTTTGATAGCTGTATAATCTACTTGTAAAAAATAAAAGTCCTGAGAATTTTGTGATTTTCTACTTTTCATTCCCTATAACATAATGCTTTGTGTCCACTTCCTGCCAAGACATCTCCAAAAACAAACACAACAGATACAAAATATAGTGATTTTATCAGTTTTATTGATTTCATCTGTGCCCATCAGTGGAGACTGCAGTTACCAAAGGGTAATTATGTACACCAGAATCTGATAATGTCTGATGGGACTGTATCTGAGGTCATTTTAAAAGATTGACTTGTTTTGCTTTATAAAAGAGAGAGCTGTGCATTGGACAATCTTGTAACTGAGAGCAAGAAACAGATGGTGGCTACTGTCTACTTGTAGAGCAGGGATATCAAACCTGTTGTCACACTGTTGTCATTTGGTGTATTGTGACTTTTTCCCCCTCCGCTAAAATGGGGGTGGAGGTGGCCAGTGTGATGCATCCAGCCCATGGGCTGCAAGTTTGAATCCCTGTTGTAAAGGCTAAGAGCTGACACCACCAATGAATTCAGTTCTGCTTTGAAAAGGTCTAAACCCTAACTGCTGCTTTCCAGATATGTTGAATTATCCATCATTCCCAAACTAGTATGAACATGATATACTGGCTGACCAGATAGAAATGTTAGCGTAACACATCTGGAGGGCTCCAAGTTAGGGAGGGCACTCCAGGCTGAATATCACAGTCAAACACTGTTTTCCAATTCATTACACTTGAATAAAGCAGCACAGCAATTTGCTAATAAACCAACACCTACAATATTATCAACATTTAAATCAGACCAAACAAACATCTCAATAAATAGTCCCTCAATTTAGAGAAGCCAGAAGAGAAAAAAAGACATTCTCCCTTCTAAATTCATACATACACACAAAACTAAAAAAAAGCAAAAAGTCAGATAGAGGGTGGGTGTTTGGCTACAAAAAGTATAAAGATCTTATGCACTCTTAGAAAAAAAACCATGCACATAAACCCTGAGGGGAGGGAGCTAAGAATTACAGTGGTACCTTGTTGATATCCTCTTCTGGCTCTAGTGTTTGGCAAGCAATGAGTTGTCCCAGCCTGCTGTGTCCCTTGATATACGTAGCAGCAGAAGCAAATAAGAGGGTTAAAAAGATCCAGTTGTTTCCCATTCACACCTGCACAAATCTACCCTCTTGACAGCAACTGCAATTTGCTTTACAACAGAGGTCAAAACTGCCTTAGCCTTTCCTCTGTGGTTTGTTAACTGGTTGCCAAGAGAATCGGCATTCACAGCATGTCTTCTTTGGTGGCAGAGAAATCTTCCAGAAATAGAGCATTAATTAGGTTTTTGGCTGTCTTTACAGACTTTATAATAGACTTTCCTATGGTCAAAATATTTTAAAAATTTAAGTCCACAACAAATATCTGCCCTGAAAGCCCGATATTTTTTTTTTGAATGATCAGAGGAGAAAAATAATAAGAAAAGGAATTCAAAAGAGATAACCAGAGGCTCCCAAACTGCAATGGGGATTTCCTTCCTCCTCCCTCCCCTGAAGAGATTATTAGGCACATGTGACTATCACAGTTAAAGGAGGAGGACAATTAGTGCAACTTTCCCCAAAACAGGTATGATTAAAAGTTCTAAACAGTCAAAGATATAATAGGTGCACAACTGAGGAAGTCTAAAGCTATTTTATTTGTCCATTCCCATCCCCACCTTGAAAGAGAAAATGGCAAACAGCTTCTTCCTCCATGTCTGTCCCTCTCTGTAATGTGCTCATAAGACTTGCCATATTTCCCCCCTTTCTAACACCTGCTGCTGTGGAAGGTGGTTGGATTTTTCTTAGATAAAGCCAGCTTTGGTTTATGGCAAGGCACAACCTCTTTTTTTAAAAAATGGGCAAAAGCAGGAATCCATCCTACTTGCCAGGCACGCCCAGCTAAATGGGGCTGAGCAGTCAAAGAGACTAGCAGCCCTCCTTACTCTTCTAGTTGCCAGCTGCTTTAGCTTTTTTCCTTGGGGGATCTGTTTTTTGAGTCAGGTTTATTTCCAAGCAACTTCAGCACTTTCATTGGTTTGAATTTTCCTTTCTTCTTGCTTTCAGCCTCAGAGTCCTTGCGAAATTCTGGAAAGAAAGAGTTAGAGTTAGTGAATGCAATGTAGAGGGGATTAGGAGCATAGAAGGCTCCCTTAAGAATCAGCCAGACTACTGAATTGTTTTTGCTTAAACTGAACAAAAAGCTCTTGGTTTTCAGAAACTATTCTTTCCTAATGCTACCTCATCAAGCGCTGAACTAACCCAAGCTCCTTCCGATAAGACATGGAAAGGCTTTCTTGGATCACGGAGGATGCTTAAGCAATATATCCAAAAAATGCCTCAATGACAGGGATTTACAGGAATGTAAATTTTATATTTTAAATTTTGCATTTAGTGACTAATATTGAAAACTTGTACATGGATATCATCTAAGAATATCTGCATGTTTTCTAAAACTGAGATCATCTTGGAATCAGAGCTAGCAAAGTTTACAGAATCTGCAGTTGTGTTCAGATTTTCCCCCCTCCTGTACTGGATTAAGAAATAAAAGATTTTCAGTTAGCAAATCTTAAGCCCATAACAGTCACTGAACTTGTTCATGACTGAATCTGCACCACTCTGGGAATGAAAATAGAATCTCAATTTAAAATTATTACTCTATGCACAGAATCAGTCTCAGACAATGAACTGTTTTTGTTACAGGACAAGTTTCTAACTTTTATGACAAATCACAAAGGATCCTGGATTTCCAATATTTTGGGCAGAATTTCTATGCCTTCTATTTGTTTTTGCTCCACTGCTAGCAAAAGCAATGTAAAATAACAAAATTAAATGCATGTCCCTGAAAAATGTTCATGGCTTGCATTTTTTCCCTTTTGAGGTATTTGCTTCAAAGGGAAGGAGGATTTCCCTCTTTTACAGTAGCACTGGAGGAGAAAGGCAGATTTAGATTCACTGCTACAATGCCTCAGTTTACCTCCTCTTTTCACATAACTTTCTTTGATCTATATGATAAAAGTGAGTTGCTACTCTTCTATGTTGGCACAGGGAAAGAAGCTAAACCAACACAACTTCCCTCTCCCTTAGTTCATGGTAGCAAATGTGCTGCCTCTTTTGGTAAAGATGTTCCCTAACAACAGAGAAGTGTGCCAACATAATATATTGCCAAAGCCAATTTAGGATGGAGAAACAATACTTTTTATTTCCCATTTCAAATTCCTCCCATCTGCAAGGAACAAAAAGTATACTTTACTGCTACGTTGTATTGTGGAAAACAGGATAGGTTACCTGGATGCACTTGGTTTATATTTTATACTAATTAGACAATTAGCTTTTGTCAGGATAGAACTGAAGTTGGTATGGGTATAGACACCTAACATTTAGTTATTTTGTACAGAAGACAAAATAGTTCAACAATACCAGTGCATAATTCTGCAAACAGTGACTGCATCTGAGACTGGGATGTCTGAATGATTGGACCTCATTCTTCTTACCTTTTTTTTTAATCATGGCTTCCAACATTTTATCCTCCTCTTCCTCCCTGATAAAACAAACAGATCCTGTTTTAGTCAATATAGCCAAAGTGGGACTGATTAGAACAAGAATCACTCTCCTGAAGCAGAGAGGAGCTGCTATTTGGTGACCAAAATCTGTGTTTAATATTTTTCAAATGGGTGAAGGTCCAAATCGGGAAAATGCATCACACGTATACTGTTGTCTGGATTTTCATTTTTTTAAAAAAATAGTTTTTAATTCTATTAAATATTTGGGAGGGGTGGCATTCATTACATTTTGTGAATGTACCCTTTCCTGAAAAGATAGCAAACAGGGGCAGGGGATTCCTGAAGCTTCATATTGCCCACCCTTCTATATACTAACATACTACCCTTTTGCCCAAGTTTCTAGTACTACTTGGCTTAGCTTATCAAATAATTAATGGTAAGACTCACACATGCAATTATGCTTTGCAGTGCTACAATCAACATTTCCTAGGCCAATTGTTTTCAATTAACCAAAAATACAGCCTTTTGCTTTTCCGTTCACTACCTTTGCCGATCCTCATCCAGACTGTTGACAATGGCATTCCGTTGTTCAATAATGGTTACAAGCTCTTCCATCAATACCTTCTCTCTGATCCTGTCATCATCTGTCCAGTCTTTATCTAACACCCCCCAAAAAGAGAGGAAACAAATTACATAATAAAGACAACTTATGCCCTATGAAATGTTACATGAGAGAAGTACTTTTGACCCCCATTATGCATCTTCTTCACTATATATGATAAAGTGCTGAGAATATATAAAAAATTGGGCAAAGTTTGCTTTTCTATCTTGCTTGAATAGTGGCATCTTCAGTAACACAGTACTAAGATTCTGTGGAAATCTAAGGCCATCAGAACAAACTATAGTAGATTAAAACCAGGCAGGTTCCTATATTTTATGTGCCATTGAGTTTCTTGCCTGAAAATGAACAATAAGAACTCACCAAAATATGGTGGAATTGAACAATAATAATAATCCTGAATCATCTGGACCACCACTTGAACACTATTTGGTACTGACAAAATCACCACCAGTCAATAGGAAATGGCAGCTTTACTTGGAACAGCTTGCATCCTGTGACAATACCTTTAACACCATCAAACAATATCTATCTATCCCAGGCCCTTGAGAAAGATCTGATAGGTGTATAAAAATGCCAAATCCAATCTATAAACATCTGCCTGACTATGTAACTATAATTATTATTCTCATTTATATTAGAAGATCAACTGTGAGTTCAATACACATTTGAATCCATATCCATATCTTTCAACAGATCATTATGCTTTCAGCCTATTTTTGGAGTTTCTTTTTTGTTGGATTTCTTGCTATTAGGGCAGAAATAGAGTGCATGCAGAAAAGCTCTTGGTTAGAAATAGGGACTCTCCTTTTATAGAACAATATTCCCTGCTGGCAGGCAAGATATGGTGAATTAAACAAAAAACATAAAGCAATAAGCACAGCTCAGTCTTCCCCATGTAATTCCTCCCAGATGTGTCAAACTGTAATTCTCATCATTTCCCTCCAGCACAGCCCATGCATGACCGATACTGGGTTAGGGAAGAATCAAACCCAGTGAGAGAACAGATGCTTATGATTTAAATAATTTCCTAATGCTACAACATATTTCACTTAAGATCATGTTTTTGAAAAAGCAAACAGCAGACTAACACCCTTTAAAACTTGCCAGGTTTATTAAGAAGACATCGCAGTTCATACTCCACATCAGCTTGACGCTGCTCCAAGTTCTGTTGCTTAAAACTCGAAAGAAGAAACAGAGCATTTATTATTGCTTTAATTATTGTAAAAACTGGTATACCATTTTTAAGGACCAACACAGTTCTCTCAAATCTTCAGTTTAAAAAATGCTTTATTTTCCAGCATTTTTGCACAATTTCTGCTATGCAAAAAAGATACTGCTTATGACTGCCCCCATATTTGCATTTTTGTTGTCATTACTGAATTTGTTGCTATTGAAATACTGAATAAATTCCAGGTAGATCACTTTTCCAAAGGACAAAAGAACTACTTTGAATGTTTTATGCTCATATCTCTGGGTTTTCTACAAAAATCAAAGCCATTTTGAAACAATATTGAATTAAATAGGTAAACATTCACTTGTATGGAATATCCTTCAGGACTGTCCACAGGAGGGAAAGCCAGCTCAAATGTCCAATGCCACAAGAGTTTGGCAGGAAAGTTACTTAACAATAAAAGAGTGCTTCCGTAATGGACTTCAAAGTATCAGACATTGGTAGCTGCCAAGTGTGACGGGCTAAATAGCATCAAATTTTTCACTTCTACCTTTTCAGCTTGGAAGATATTGACAAGAAATGGTTCCTGAATCATCTAGATTCTGCTATGTTACTTCTATTTCTGTAGTATATTTGAAAGTGACTTTATTTCTGATTATATTGCTCCAAAGATTCTTCCATAATTTTCCAGGGCTGTCAGTGGAATATAAGTGAATGAAAAAATGCGAGCCATTTTGCTTTCATTCTGTGCCCCATGTGCAGGAAACTACCCAACTAATGAACTGCTTCTTACTGTAGGCATTTTAGGAAGCCAACCATATTAATTTATAGTGGTGAAAAATCTGAAGGAGTCTATTGGCACTTTTTCTGACAAATAAATTTTATTAATTCATAAATTTTCATGAATGCAGCTCACATAAGGAGATGCATAAATGAAGTGAGCTGCAGTTTATGGAAACCTAATGACTTTGAATTGCCACCAAATAAATATAATTCATAACATATTTATTCAAAAATAAGTCTCACTGAACTCAATACATTAGTAAACAGGTTTGGGATTGCAGCTTATATTGTACTTACATATAGATAAGTTCAGACTCTCGACGCACTAGCATATGTTTCTCATGAATCAGCTTAAACCAATCCACCAGCAAACCATCTTCAGGGACATCTGCCAATTGGAGACAGGACAGGGAGAGGTCAGAAAAACACATTTCCTATCCTTGTCCAGCCTTAGGAGGAGCATCAGCTATCCTACCATTATCTATTGTCCGGAGTTTCCTTTCCAGTTCAACTCCTCGGTGTTCTAACTCATCCAGCTGCTGCTCAATGCTGTCCATCTCACCATATATATTCTCCACTGGGACATATTGATCTGACTGAACCTATCAAAAAGGGGAAAAAAGGAATCTTATGTTTTATTCCAAACAAGATTTGTATCAAGTATCAGCTATTTCCAGAATAGACAAAGAGAAATACAGTTACTGATTATGAGAAAGAAGCAGGACAGAATTTGGGAGAAGATACAATATGCCAAATTCCTTCTTGACTTCTTGCCTGAAGCAGTCATTGATTGCCTAGCTCCTTCACAACCAGGAAAGGCAGGCAGGAAGTGGTTTATTGTCTTTTATTTAATTGAACATTCAAGCATAAGGAAGCAAATTCATGATTAACGATCAGGAATCGAACTCCACGCCCCCCTTAATTGTGTCCAATTCTCAAAGATTGCCTGGACAAGTCCCTAAAGTTTTCTTGACAAAATTGTTCAGAAGTGGTTTGCCATTACCTCCTTCCTAGGGCTGATACAAAGTGACTGGCCCAAGGTCACCTTAGCTGCTTTTGTGCCTAAAGCAGAACTAGAATTCAGTTTCCCATTTCTAGACTGATGCCTTAATTGCTACACCAAATTTATTCTCAATTTATGTCATTCCTCGGTTTTATATAAAAGTTTAGGCATCTCTAGTCAAATTGTACATTTCCGTGAGTAGAAGTTAACATAGTCCGTACACGATACAAAGCTAAAATACATCTTTCTGCAAATCTGAATACATGCTTATTATTTATGTATAGCTATTTACAAATTTAAAATACATAAAGA
Organism: Laticauda colubrina; assembly: GCA_015471245.1. Taxonomy (NCBI): domain Eukaryota; kingdom Metazoa; phylum Chordata; class Lepidosauria; order Squamata; family Elapidae; genus Laticauda; species Laticauda colubrina. The sequence continues at coordinate 45,931,434 of BLBF01000022.1, forward strand.
ATGAATATTGCATGCACAAAGTTTGGGAGCACTCTTTTAGTTACCACTTTGTAACACAGCCTTGGAAGAATTGAAAACTTCCAAGTATTTCCTGTAGTCAGATAAGTATCTTTATATTTTCATTTTTGGAATTTTTTCCCATCTTCCTGGTGGAACTTTTCTAGCTTAAAATTCATTTAGGAAGTTTGAGATCTCCACATAGAATCTTAATAATATTCAAGTCTGGGACTATGAAGGCACTGAAATATACCATTTGACCAAGGGTGCCTAAATTTATGCATGCAGCTGTAATTTTGACTATGATAAAAGAATATATGGAAATCATTAAAAAAAGAGAATTGAAGGTTGGAATGTTCCAAGCCATGTTCTAAGGCCACAATTTCAGAACCTGAGATGGTGATTTTTACTGTAGTGCAGTCTACAGAGAAAGCCACTATACCATTACATAATAATACATTTCCTTATAGCATCTCTTGGCAACCTTCTTATGCTGTGTCCCTTTCAGATACGTGAAGTTCAACTCCCAAAATTTGCCACTCATAATTGGCATTGATGAAAATTCTGGAAACTGAAGATTATCTAAGCTACCTTAGTATTCAATTCCTCTCTTAGAGGTTAGTAACCTTCTTCCAATGTCTGTAAAAAAAATTGGAAATTCAGGAAACACCATGCAAAAGTATTTCCCCATTTTTCCCCAATCCCAATTACCTTCCGTTTTATTAGTGGGAAACCATGTCCAGGAGCAGGAGGCCTTGCTGGTTTGGGTCCCTTTGAAGCTTTCTTAGCAGAGGGGGAGGCAGCAGGTGATGGCTTCCGGTTGAAGGGATTCTCCTTACAGGATGACTAGATACAAACACATAAATCAGATAAAAACACATCTTGTGATTCTAGGCTACACCCTCTTTCCTTTAATGGGAAAATTCCAAGTGCATTGCTAAAGAGTGTATCCCCTTCAAAAAATACGGAATTTTCTCCTCCAGTTCAAATAAGTAGGAACAAATGAATATATTGTCCAGGTCATTTACATCTAGAGCAGTACATCTCGATCAGATTTCTGAGAAAGGAAAATTAGGCGCTATAAGAAGTCACAAGTATTGTGGAAACAATGAAAGATTAGATAGTATTTTCTGTCAACATTAAAAACCAAGACTCTAGGACTGTAGGAAGTTGCATTTAAACTGTCAATCCGTCTTTTAGAATCTAACTGGCAACATCTCATCACAATATAAGACAAAAGTTTTCCAGCCCTACTGTTTAATTGAATGGCAGCTTGAATTATGGATGGCATAATTTAGTTCAGGAACTGAGTATTGAGCAATGTATTTTGTTTGTTTGTCTTATGTAAGCAATACAGACACTTTCGGTGGTATGGAATCACTGCATAAAAACATAAAAGTACCATTAGGTAACCATCTTATAAGAACACAGGTATATCTAGTTCAGTTTTATTATTACTGACTAGATTTCCCAGATTTCATGATGGAGTCCTCCCAGCTGGACCTGAAAATACAATCTTTGCGATGCAAAGTATGTGCTCCACTATTGAGCTTTGGTCCTTCCCTATAGGGCAGTACTTGTCTTCTTTAGTTTACATAATTTGTCTCATAATCATTTCTGGGGAAGTAATTCAGAAGCAAATAAAATGAATTTCTTGGTGAAAGCAGCGTCAAAAGTATTCTCACTAATCAAAGCAAGATAGAATTTTGCTCTCCAAACGAGCCTAGTTCTTTAACCCTCGAAAGAAAACCAAGTTGTGGTCAAAAGCAAACCAAATAATACATTTTAAAATGTCCAGCTCTAAACAAAACTTCTGAACCAAATACAATTGGCCCTAAATCTAAGAGACCAAGAGATCAAAGAAGCATTTCATGGACAAAGATGGAATTGTCTGAATGCTTTATAGTGAACAAATCCTATATATTTCCTAGAAGGATATGTATACCAGTGAATAGTTTTGGTAGGGGGAGACCTGGGAGAATAAGGGAAGGAAAGAAAAAGACAAGAGAGCTTCCAGCTATGCCTGCTACCTACCTTTGGCTGTGCTTTGGGTGAAGGAGAGTTACTTGCAGATCCACTGTTCAACTCTGATGCCAAGAGAATGGGTGTGGGAGATGCTCCAGCAGGAGGCTTAGGAAAGATATTCCCAGGGCTCGTTTTCAAGTTCCCAGACATACAAATTCTGGCAGTCTGTAAATGTCCACCTTGTGCCTCATCACCATAGCCCGTCAAATCACTGGATGATGATAAGGAGGAATCGGTAGAACAGGCAGGCAGAACTGTAGGTCCCTCACCAGAAGGGACACTGATCAGTGGGGTGTCCGAGTGGGAAAGGATGGAAGCAGCAGGAGCATGGACTGTAGGCTCAGAGGAGCTCTTCGGCACAGAGGCATCGTTCAGGTTGTCAGCAGCCTTGGCCAAACACTCAGATGTGATACTCTCCAAGCTGAGGGCTGGGGATGGCGTGGAAGAAGATGGTTCTGAGTGGGAAAGCCTGGAGATGGGATGGTGAACTGCAATAGGAAAGACAGAGTTTGGAGGTAGCATAAAGAATCTTTTGGCTAGTCAGGTCCATCGATGGAAGTCCTGCAGCTAGTGACAGAAAAGCACCATATCTCAAGCACTCACCCTTTGTCCCTTTGATCTTAAGGATGTACAGCCTTTTCCAAAACAAAGGCTATGTTCCAGAAAACCCATTCCAAAAGAAAATGAAGCCTGAACAAAACAGGATTTGGAAAGACAACAATTTCTAATTTAGGGTCTTCCGGTTTGAGCTTCTTCGGTGACAGACCGGAATCCGTGATCGTGCGTGGTTTTAATCTGTGCTTGCCGCTGGAGCGCTCCGAGCCGGCTGGTTTCAAGGCTAAGCCACCCCGTAGAGGTGGTGAAGAGGGGGGAGACTGCCAGCAGGGTTGAGGAGAGTCACACCTCCCCTCCCCAGCTGGCCATTACTCCCTTTCCTGAAGGCGGTTGCAGCAGTGGTCAGAAATGGCCACCTTAAAGAAGAACTCAACCAGAAAAAAATGTGCAGGAGGAAGATAAGAAGAGAAAGTTTTGGCTGACCAGGACGAACAATAAGCAACAATATAAGGTACTCTGGAATTTGAATTATAAAGAATAACATTGCTCCCAAAGAAGACTTTGAAGTGGCGAATGAGAGAGGGAAGGGAAAGGATTTGTTTTTTTTCTTTTCTTCCCTATATTGACAACTAAGAGATTTAAGCAAGAAATCGGCAGAAATCCACCTTGACTTCAGCAGATAATTAAGCTGAAAATAAAATGTCAAAGGGATAATAAAGATTACTGGATTCGCAAAAACTTTTAAAAGAAGGAAAAAAACAAAAGGGTGGGATCTGGAAAAATGGAGGAGACCACCTGGAAGTGAAAGGAATTAACAGTGAAACTTTAACAAGATTCCTAAAAGATACATTTTAACTGAAACTTTCTTACAAAATAATAGAATCCCAGGAACAGAAAGTGGAAAACAGAAGCAAGAAGAAACAGCTTTGCATTATTTGGATTACTTGGTGATTTTTGGATTTTTGGCTATTGGATCTAAAGGACTAAAATTAATCAGTGGTTGTTTAAAAGTTTTTAAAATGGTATCACTCTTGGAAGAATTGAGAATGGAATTGAAAAAACAAAAAGAAGATGCACAAGAAGGAAGAGGTTCTTTTGGCTTCGTATTTCAATTTTTAGAAATGGAGATCCTGAACAATGCAAAACAAGAAGAAATGCCTGTAGAACAAGAAGGGCGGGACAAAGATGCCATCTTCAATGACCAAGTATTTCTATGTGGGGAAAAGAAAGGAAAGGGGGGAAAGAGAGTGAAAAATTTAAGATTTGAAAAAACAACCCAAAAAAAGAATAGTTTGAAAAGTAATTACAATATTAGGAATAAACAGAAGAGAGGATTACAGAAGAGAGAATCAGAATTAGAGAGAGAAGAGGTCAAAAAGGGAAGGGAGAAGAAGAGGGGGAAGAGGGAAAGGAAAAGAAATTATAAAGGACAGAAACAGGACATAGAGAAACAGGGAAAACGTACAAAAATTAAGGATATAAGCCTACTTAGAAGACACAGAGATAATGGGTGAAAATTTAATTGAAAGGGGGATTCTGCAAGGGTACATAAGATAGTATTCTTATATTAGAAATAAAAATGAACTTTGAAAATATGAAACAAGTGTGATTAAAATGATAGATAAAATATCCATTGTAATGTAATGGAATGTTTAATAAATAAATGAAATAAAGAGAATGAGAGAATGGAATGAGGAAAGGAGGGGAACATTTTAATTATCATTAACGTGTTTTAAAATTTAAGAGGAATATGAAAAAAATTATGGAAATATTATAAGTGTTCCTAGAAGTATGATATCCTATTGAAAAGAAATGTTAAAGATTATAACATCTATCGAAAAGATGTTAAAGATTACAATAACTAACATTAATGATAGAGCTGAATTGGAATAGAATAGGTATTTTATTTATTATTGTTATATATATATATATTTTCTTGAAGAACTTAGTACGTATTTTAAGAACGTACCAAGCAGAATTCGACTGGAAGTTATGTATTATATTGAATGTTATAATTGTAAAGGCATAAATTGAAGTTTAAATAAGTTGAAGGGATAAAAATTAAAAGATGTAAAGGTGTCATACTCCAATTAATAACTACAGGGGAAATTTTGTTTAATGAGAAAAGAAAATATGAAATTGAAATAGGACAGACAAAAGTATAAAAATGATTAGAAAAATATTGAAACTTGGGAAAAGATATATATATAATTGAATTTAGAAAGGAATGAGATAGTTAAAACTAAGATTGAGAAAACTAAGGGAAGGGAAAAATTATTGAGAAAATGTTAAAATAGTAATAATATATGGAATAGAACACAAAGATGAATATGAAATTGAATTTATGTCTGAATGGAGAAGTGACAACTCGGGACCATGCTATTCTCAAAAAAAGAAATTTTACTTGTATTATGTTTTGTGAAAACCCAAATAAAATTTTTATTAAAAAAACAATTTCTAATTTAGGTTAAATTATATTGATTTTATTATTAAGATAATGATAATTTCTCTCTTCTATTACATAACCTTACATTTCAGCAGCAGTGTTGTGAGGGATCCCCAGTTTTTGAAGACTGCATAGGACCATGAAATTCAGTTCATGCACCACTGCTCTGTGCCCTCCAAACTATAGCGGGTAAAAACAGAGGGAAAAGAGAAAAAAGGAAAAATGCCTAGAGAAAAAAAATTAGGCAAGTCCTTCCCAGTCCTTAAGGTGCAGATCAATTAAGTTTCATCATTAACACACCTAAAAAATAGGAGGAAAGAAGAGACAATACAACACACAACACCTTGTCTTTAGGTGAAGAATGAAAACTTATTTTCAAGACTGAATGCTGGAAGGGAAGTTTTCGTCTTAAAGTTTTCGTCTTTCCTTCATTAAGGAACATAAGAAAAATGGAGGCAAAGGGAGAAAATATTTTACAATAGCTCTCTGCCATTTCCTTAGTCGTTCGAGAATAACCAGAAAGGACTAGGTAATTGCATTTGTTTTGGAAGCAACTGAAAAGATCAAATCAACAGCGATCCATATTGTAAAACGGAGAAGCCATTCACATGCTGGATAAGTCAGGATACGCATCTAGAGGCATTCTCCCCCCCTCCTCCCCTGCATTTTAAAACATGCTGAAGAAACTCTCACCAAGTGGGGAGGCACTGGGTGCTCTTGGAGCTGGTCGTTTCTTTGTCTTGGGGCTGCTTGTGGGAGTAATGCCGTACCAGGGATGAGCAGGCTTGAGACCACCCTCCCCCTCCCTTTGTTCTTGCTTTTGTTTGCTCTGTGATATGACAACTTCCTTCTCATCCTCTTCCTCTTCTTCATCTTCAAAGGGGTTATAAGGCTTTGGCTCTTCCAGGACAGGTCTGTCTTCCCTGATTTGTGCCTTTCCTCCTTCTACTCTACCTTCATTCTCTTCAAAGGCCACTGGTGAGCTTTCCTGGCTATTGCCTGGTGGCAGAGGAGCCGGCTTCTTCCTGGGTTCTGTCTGAACCAGTGCAATCCATGGAGGGTCTCTGGGCCTTAGCAATTCACCAGAGCTGGTTGGAGGGCAAAAAAGGACAGAACATAAGGAAGGATGAAAAGAAAGACTGGAATCCCAGCACCTAGAATGTTCTCTGTGAGTAGAGGAAGATAGGGAGATATGTCTTCTTGGGAGAAAATAAGATGCACTTTTTGATATGTACAAATCTAGATATTCTGCAAGTGTGCTACACAACACAAAGAAAGGCTATAAAGGAATAGCTAAACACAAAATAATTATTCCTGCAATTTTATTTTGTCTTTCATTTTAATTCTGTAAGCTTATATCCTTCAGGCTGCAAGTATACATTTAAAAATGAATGGATAACAATGGTAATTGTTTTAGAGGAACAAAATGGATTTCTTCTCCATGCACACTTTCAGCTCTTCTTCAGAGGTGAAAGAAGCAAAATGAATTTAAGTAAATGTTATGGTTAATCCCCACACTGATAAAGATTTAGTAGATAATTATGTAAATGGCCAGCTGCAAGTTTTCCTATGATGAATGAACAAACCCAGCTCCCACAGAATAAGAGGAAGGCTGCTAAAAGGAAACTAAAAAAAGCATTTATCTTAATGTATTATTTGATAAACTGTTTTCTAAATGGGAAATAGTTCTGTTGCTGAAATCTTGTAACCCCATCCCTTTCATCTCAATAAATCACGCTGAAGACTTCGTGGGAAGCTTGCTTGGAAAGATTTCCTGGGTTTCAGGCAACTGCCAAAGAGCTTAACAGTAAAATAACTCAGACTAAAAGCCTGCAATGAAATAACTGTCTGTTTAATTCAAATGTGTATATAAAGCTCAACAACTTGCATATCCCTGCAGATTTTAGTCTTCCTCCATTCTACAATGCGGGTATAAATAACAAGATCTCTTTGCATGGTGTAGATAAGCCTTTTATAACTTTGGATCTCCAGATGTTTAAAACTACAATACTGTATTTATCATCCCTGGCCAGTAGAGAAGCTGACTAAAGATGGTGAATGCTAGAGTTAGAATAGATTTGCGAAAGCAAACCTCTTGCCACTTTGTCTCCCATCAATAATTTACAACCCTGCTTTCAGTCTCCTCAGACCTTCATTTCTCAGACCTCAATTCTTGAATACTTCCCTTCTCTCTACATTGTCTTAAATCTCAAAGGTCCTTTTCTTTTTTCTCTGTGGTCTATGAGGTTTGAAGCCCAATGCTAAATAATTTTCCTTCCCTGAACTGAAAATTTTATAATGACTGAGGTAGACATTAGGTGCATGTAAAAGCATGGTCCAGAGACATCAGATTTGCATATGCTATCATATAGATCAGGGATGTCAAAATCACATCATCACGGTGGTGTCATGTGACATATCAGGACTGTTTCCCCTTCACTAAACCGGGTTTGGGCATGACCAGAGCATGACACATTCAGCTTGCAGGCCAGGAGTTTGACAGCCCTGATATAGATCATACACCAAAGCCTATTTACACTCATTATTACATCACCTGTCCATATTTCATTCACTACTTCAGTGAGCAGGTGCAGCAATGAGGGAATCATGCGGAATATATGTGTGTTATGATTCCTACAAAATAGAGGAATAAGATTGAGACATCATTTGCCAATCTAAGCTTCAACAGATATCCTTGTCCAGACACAAATGTATTTTAGGACTGTTTTATGGTAAGCTGCTGGGTGTAGCTCAAAGGTGAATGCAGCCATGAAGAACATAACGTAGGGCTCTCTAACCCATGGCTTTATGGTCAGCAGTACTAGACCAATACGTGATGGCCAATCTGTCAGACATTATTGGATTCAGCTGTGTTGGCTGTATTGGGTATGTACAGTATATATTATACTGTTAAGGAAGGAAGGAAGGGAGGGAGGGAGGGAGGGAGGGAGGGAGGAAGGGAGGGAGGAAGGAAGGAAGGAAGGAAGGAAGGAAAGAAGGAAGAAAAGAAAGAAAGAAAGAAAGAAAGAAAGAAAGAAAGAAAGAAAGAAA
>BLBF01000022.1:45939517-46013702 GCA_015471245.1 Laticauda colubrina
AAAGAAAGAAAGAAAGAAAGAAAGAAAGAAAGAAAGAAAGAAAGAAAGAAAGAAAGAAAGAAAGAAAGAAAGAAAGAAACTAACTTGGTAACATGTTTCCCTCTGTCTCAATAAGATTTGCAAGAAAAGAACATACCGGTCTGAGGAAGTAGGTCTGCCCCTGGGCTTTGGAACTGGAGGGCTCAGCTCAGGAAGTTTACCTATTCCACAAATGAAGAAGACATAATTTGTGTGTTACTCTCTAAAACCACTTCCAAGATCATTACACTGTGGTGTTGTTGTTTTTTTAAAGTATATTCTTTGCCTTTAAGCCTAGGAATGAAAGCTTGGCTATGCATCTATCCAGTATCTTATATTAAAGGAGAAGTTTTTCTGGAAAAAGATATACTGTTTCTTATTTCTGGACTCTATCATAATTCTTTGGCACATGCTTAAAAGACTTTGGATGTATAGTACTATAATGCACATAATCCCAAATGGGATGGCCACTGCTGGTAGGGAATGATGGGCATTCTGGCCCAACTAATGGGAAAGCTCTAGCATAATTTTTTTTAGAAAACTAAATAATAAGAAAAAAAAATCCATGAATATATACATGTCAGTATTCCATGTTTCTGTAAAAGACACATTTTTCTTACTTTGACATGGCCTCAACATACAGGATTACAAGGAGTCCAGCTAGAAGGTTTACATGACTGTCCATGTTTTCTTACCATTGACCAAATCAGATGGTAGCTCACTGGAACTCTCATTTTGCATATTGGCTCTGGGCCTTGGGACAGGATATAAGCTCAGTGGTGACAGACTGGCTGGGTCTGTGCTCCTCCGAGGGGCAGGGGTAGGTCGAGGCTCTTTGAGATGCCCATGTTGCAGGCTAACCTTTTCTTGGATAAGTGTTGGTGGTTTGGTTGGTACAGGTGGCTTGGGAGGCATCTGTGAGCAAGAGCCAGAACTGGAAGTAGAAGTGGGCACTTCATTCTTTGGCTGGGTACAAGGTGTCTCAAGCTCTGTGCTTACTTCACCAACAGTTCTTTCCCGCATTTTGCCAATCTCTTCCATGGCTGATGAGTGACTTTCTGATATGCCATTCTTTTCTTCCATCTCATTACTCACTGTCCCAGCTTCTGTACTTTCCTTTCCAAGTAGAGGTTCTGGAATTAGCTGGTTCTCAGTCCTCCCACTCAGTTTGCTCAGCTTACCACGATGCTGGGTACATACAAATGTGCCCAATTCAGGTCCAGCTTTGTAAGATCCAGGAATGAGCGTGCTGGAGCACTCCTTGCATCTGCCAGAGACATGAATCCATGATCAAAAGAAAAGACAAAGAGGAAAACTTTCAGGTTCTTGCTTGCCTTTTGATAACAGGAACACCCAAAAAAAATAAAATTCAATCTGTGATTTTGCTACAGATTCATTTAGAGATTGGAAAAATACTTTTCATTTTTATCAGTTCCCATCATCTCCACTTTTAAGCAAGAGGAGGTGGGTGGTAAAAGTTTTGCCCCTCCCCCCTCCCAATATTTCTTATTATTAAGCTCATAATACTTTGTGTGGCTATATTGTAAGCCTCCATCTCATTTTCCCTGGAAAGCTTCTCTTTATTGAATTAACACATCCCATCCTAATTTCCTTTATCTGACCTTACTGCTTGTAGAAATTAAAATCCACAATTATTCTTCAAACTGAATGACATGGAAAACTGTTTTTTAAAGCTGGATTACTGAATTGCATTTATGTTTTGCCTTTTCTCTGAGAGCTCAAGATTATGTTAAGAGGGTAAAGTGGGATGTTTCCCTTAATTTTATCCCCACAACAACAATCTGTGATGTTAAGCTGTGACAGCTCCACAATAAATAGTTAACTCTCTGATCTAAATTCAACTCCTTAACTACTGTGCCTGAGGATATAGGTTTTAGGTTTGCAACTCAACAAGACAAGTCTCGTAGAGCTGGAAATGATACAACTAATCTCACAGTACTGTAATTTATATTCCCGTATTAGACAGTCCAGAAAAACCAAAACAGAAGAACTCTTTATTTCTTTCAAAGGTACAAATTATGGGATCCACTTCAGAAACTGGAGGTGATCTATTTTATTTTTCTATTTTTTAAGAACAAGTAACTTGGTAACATAGTAAACTGCAAGGACATCATGGCCTTGAAAGGACTGAAAAAGGAACAGATGTTCTGTTACCCTGGCACAACTACAGACCTTTTCTACAGGATTACAGATGAGAGACCCGTTTTCAGTGGGCTTGGATAGAAAGAACTCACCTGAAACACTGACGATGGAAAAGTTTGCCCTCAGCCAAATAGCGCTGAACCAGGTGAACGTGTTGCTGGCAAGCTGCACAAGGGCTGCTAAGGGAAGTATGCGAGGAATCCTCTCCCAGACTTTCAGTAACACTTTCCTGAGGCAACAAAAATTGAGACGAGAATGGGGGAAGAATTTTGGATATGGGATTGATTTCGAGAAATGGCAAAAATTGTGGTCTCAAAAGTATAAAATGACATTGTCAACAGCATATAAAGAAAATTTGTATAAGATGTTTTACAGGTGGCACTTTCCCCTGACAAGAATAGCAAGAATGTTCAAGAATAAGTCCGAAAAGTGTTGGAAATGTCATCAGACACCTGGCTCATATTACCATATGTGGTGGACCTGTGCAGATGCTAAAAAGTACTGGACTAAAATCCATAGGTGGTTGGAAAAAAATGACCAAAAAACATGTAGATTTGAAACTAGAGATATTCTTATTGGGAATTTTACCTGAAACATATAGTAAAGACTTGAAATACTTGATTGTAAATGTATTAACAGAGGCTAGGATTGTATCTGTTAAAATTGGAAAAATGAGAAAATACTATCACAGGAGGAAATCATAAAGAAAATATTGGAATGTGCTGAAATGAGTAGATTGACATTTGAAATTAGAGAGCAAGAAGATACACAATTTTATAAAATTTGGGATCTATTCTATCAATGGTCAGATAATAAAACATAGTAATTAAACATGTAGATTTTTAGAAAATAATAAATATATAAAGATGTATTTTCTTTTTTTTTGTTTTTTTAAATTATATCTACAAAATGATTCTATGGTAGATCTGGGAGGGTAATATGAATTGTTATAAAATAAATTAAGTAGAACATGATTATTTTGTAAAACATGAATGAATAAAAGTATAGTCAATGATTGATTTATAAATATATTAATGTACTTGATATTTGATTGAAAGTATGAGAGCATATATAATGTAATTGTAATGGAAGACTAAGAAATGGTAGCACAAACAATTTGTAAACCAACCGGCACACTGTATGTATATATATATGGAAGATGGCATAATGTTTTTATGTTTTGTTTGTTTCTGTTTGTTTTAAAACCAATAAACATTTGTAAAAAAAAAAAAGAATCGAGATGAGAACATCTCCATGAACTGTGATTTTTGCAGACTTGAGACTGAGAGATGGCCTTTTGGCTAAGGATATGAAAGACACAAAAACATTTAGAATTATCTTTTTTTAACCCCTCTCTCAAAGTTGCTAGGCTGATGAAGGCATGGTAGGATTTTTTTTTACAGTGCCTCAAAATGATGCTTATAAAATGCTGCCCAGAGTTGTTTTGATATAAGATGGGCAGCAAATACATGTAATAAATGAAGAAAATAAATAAAATAGTTATAAATTGATTAGATGCCAATCACATCCAATTCTCAGTGAAGTCCCTGTGGTTTTCTTGGCAGAACTGGTTTGCCATTGCCTCCTTCCTAGGGATGAGAGAACGTGACTGGCACAAGATGATCCAGGTGGCCTTGTATCTAAGGGAAGGGATTAGAGGTTACAGTTTCCCAGTTTCTAGACTGATGCCTTAACCATTACACCAAACTGGCTTTATACCCAAACATCATGTCCTACTTTTGGATCCTGTATCTGCTAGTATCCGCTTCTTTACATACAATTTTCTTCACAACCATAAAGCCTCAAGCATATTTCTAATTCACAGGTGTCATTACATTTCACTCAGTGTATATTTCTTTAATAAAACAATATGCTTTTCTGGGCAGCAAACTATGGGGATGAAACAATCAAATTAGTCATGTAAACAATTAAAAGTGCTTATTCTTTACAGGCATCAAAGACTTGTTTTTCTCTGGCATGGTCCTATGAAACTGTTAATACTAAAAGTTTCAAACAAAGATTTATTGAAGTGGGGAAAAAAATTAGCTTTGGTAGGCACTGCTTCCTGGAGATAGCCAAATCAATACTATTCTGAAACTCTGAGGCAAACTTTGATGCAGCTTTTCCTCATGTAACTGATATGTCGTTTGAAATGTACAAACCAAGTTCAACATAGCTACTATTTCTCTCTTACAAACATTTTTACTCCAGTCCCTGGGACCCCCCCCCCCAAAAAAAATAATATCTATCCATGTTTAATACTTATTTTAATGTAAAATGAATTAAATGGGACTACTGATTTTGCAAATGCATTAATAACTGCGGTGTACTAAGTGGCAATTATTGCAACTCAAGTATTGTGGGGCCCTTGGCAACCTGTATTTGTATAATCCCAGACAGACAACATAAGCATTTATCAAGTATGTACTGGTGCATCATACATGGCATGATGGAGGAGGAATGTAAGCATAATCATAAAACCCAAAAAAAGATGTTAAGTGATCAACAAAACCCTCGATAGTAAAGAAGACAAAAGAGGATGAGTTGTCAAATCAGGCACTTCAAATATGCAACAAAATTTCATTTTAATCTATGCTGATTCCTGCACATTTGGCCTTTCTTAAAGAGCACTCAGAAGCAAGTGCCTGAAATAGACTGGAAAGACAAAGAGAGTTTCCAGTTTGATCACACTAAATACCTGGGATGTAGATGTAGTTTCAAGTATAGGCAAAGGTTTGTGAGTTGGCAGAGTCGGTGAGGAGGCAACAGCTGTGTGTTTCATAGGCATGCCGACTCTAGCTGCAAAAATAAAGAGAAAAGGGAAATTAATCTGTTAGGCAACAGTTAAGTCAGAAAAAATAAGGTATGGAGCAACTTTTCTCTTGTTAGTAAGGCTAATTCCTGGTACCTTTACTTTAGACTGGGGAAGTTGCCTTAAATATCCTTCAGTGTACTGAGGTATTGCTATTAATTATTTTGCCAGACATAAGCATTGCATGTTTTTTGAGGATCCAGAAGTACACATCTTTTTTCTAAATTATTACTTGCACTTAGTTCTCTCCTACAATGCTTTACTTTTTCTATGCAATGAGAAAAATGAAGAAAATTCTGCCTCTCCTGTAAAAGATCTAGGGTAAAGGAGAAAGCCAGGGTGAAATAAGGAAATAGTCAGAGCAAACCTGAGTTGCATTATGGGTTCAATATTCTACCCACAACCTTAGGACCAAAGTCCAAAGCTAAGGGGTGACAGAGTCTTGTGATATTCCATTATTATTTCAGACATATTTGGAAGGAAGACCACAGCCAGACCTAACATTAAACAAGGTCAAAGGAATAGCTAAGTTTTTTGGACATATCACTAATTCTTTTTTACTGCCATAAGTACGAAGTGTCATTAATGGGATGTTTTGGATGGGAGTTTCAGTTGGTTATGGTGTTAGTACCTACACTCCACACAAACACCAAATTCAGAGTTTTTTAAAATTTCATCCTGCTTACTATGGAATGTTTACAGGGCAGACACAGACTTCAGAGGATAATTAGGACTGCAGAAAAAAACAATTACTATCAACCTCCCTTCCATCCAGGACCGGTATACTGCATGAGTCAAAAAGAGGGCTGTGAAAATATTTATAGACCCCTTAAATCCCAGACATAAACTGTTTCAACTCCTTCCCTCAAAACAATGCTATAGAACATTGCACACCAGAACAACTAGACACAAGAATAGATTTTTCCAAATGCCATTACTCTGCTAAACAAATAATTCCCTCAACACTGTCCAACTATTTACAAAGTCTGCATTACTATTACTATTAACCTTCTCATCACTCATTGCCCATCCCCTCCCATTTGTGACTGTATGACTGTAACTTTTGTCGCTTGTATCCTTACGATTTATACTGTTTCCTAGTATGATTTGACTGCTTATTGTACCCTTTGACTATTATTAAGTGTTGTACCTTATGATTCTTTACTTGACAAATGTATCTTTTATGTATACTGAGAGCATTTGCACCAAGACAAATTCCTTGTGTGTGTCCAATCACCCTTGGCCAATAAAGAATTCTATTCTATTCTGTTCTGTTCTGTTCTGTTCTGTTCTGTTCTGTTCTGTTCTATTCTATTCTTCCATTCCATTCTATTATTCTATTCTATTCCATTTCTATTTCTACTTCTATTCTATTCTATTTATCGTTGGCAAATAACATTATGGCTCTAGCAAGGATTAGGAAACTAGTTCTGCCACATCAAAGGAAATGAAGGAACTCTTCCTCCTCAATATATAATTATATCTCATATACATGACCTGTTGAAGCTCTCACCTTGAGTAGGGTTGCTAAAATGGTTGTAATACTGGGACACGTATGTCATGATGCTGAGGCAGTCAGGAACTCTCATGGAGACCATATCATTGGGATCCAACAAGGCAGGGATCCCCAGTTCTTGTTCAGCCACTTCAAATGCCTGTCAAAACAACCAGGAGAGAATAGTTAGTTGATGGAAGCTGACACAGAAGCAGACTTTAGTGCAGGGAACCCCAAACTTGACAATTTTAAGACTTGTGGACTTCAGAATTCCTCAGAATTCCTCAGCCAATTGATCCCTGCTCTAGTGGAACAACATGAGGTGAAAACAAAAGAAGAGAAAAATGTCAAGGCAGCCATTTAACATAAAAAAGAGATAAGAATACTGATTATATTTAATTGAATTAATTTGAATTAATTTTCATTACACTTAAATTAAATCAAATTTAATTTTGTCCATCACATTAGGGATCTTATTCTTAGGTAAAATAAGACTCACAAGCCTGTAGATCATCACTAATTTATCATCTTAAAAATCACTTCAGTATAAGAGAGGAGCTTTCACTTTGCCTGTTAGTAAGCAAGCAGCAGGCCATGCTATTCCAGAATTCTCAAAATGGCCTGTTATGTAGTCAAACCTTTCATGTTAGGATCATGAAACTTTGTGCAATATTGAGAATGGTCTGTGTTTGAGAGTGGGATGGTCTACATCAAGGGTCTTCAAACTTGGCAAGTTTAAGACTTGTGGACTTCAACTCCCAGAATTCCTGAGCTAACATGACTGGAGGAGCAATTCTGGGAGTTGACGTCCACAAGTCTTAAAGCTGCCAAGTTTGAAGATCCCTGGTCTACATAATCCTAGGTCTTATACCATTGTTTGAGTCCCTTCATATCAGAAAATTGTTAATGGATAGTATTTCTGTTTCCACATATGTTTGGCTATAGTCAGAGTGAAATAAACTGACCCTTAATTAAAAAGACAATAATGATATAATAGTTGGTATATCAACTATTGATTCACCTATGATTAATACAACTCAGTTTCAAATTCCTATTTAGCTACGAAGCTAATCACATGCCCTGGGGCAAATCATCAGCTTTCAGCCTGACATGATGTATTTTGGCATAAATAAAATGGAGATAGTAAATTACAAACATTGCCCTGATGGAACACAAAAGCAACAAATGAATGAACGAAAAGGTAATAAACATAAAACAGACAAACATATAAAAAGTGATGGAAGATAGTATGTTTTTCCCATGTACTTTTCCAGCATTAAAATTCCTGCTCAATCCTCCTCCATATTGAGCGCACAAAAAATTGCTTTTAGAAAATATTATACAACTGAATATGCTTTAATTAAAAAGAAGTTATGGTGATACCATCCTAATGTACAAATGAAATTACCAATGCAAGTATTTCTTGTCATAAGCAATTACCAGGGACAATGAGTGAAGCAGAAATAAAAGAGACTAATGATGATGCAGATTTGCTTCTTATATAATCCATTACATTAGATGGAAGGTTGGACTACTGACTAATTCCCAGCTGAACCAAAGTCTAACTGGATGGATCAATCGGTGTTCCTTAATCTAAGAATGCCAAAGCTTAGTTGCTTTTATGCAAAAGTCAAAATGAAAAGTATTTGTAATTTATAATTACAGATATTTTAAATCTTTTTTCGAAAGCAATGCATACAATATATCAAGAATAACAGCACTAAACTGTAAACAAACTAGCAAGAAGTGCATTATTTTTAAAAGAACCTAAAAACAGATGCATATAATCCATGCAAAAACAAACAGTATCTTAACTGAAGTGTTTAAAAATGTGCATCAATTTCTATACATTCAAAAAGTGCTAATATTGTGTCCTTGCTCATTTCCCCTCCGACTAAAACCAGCAAAGATTTCATCTCAACTAGTCTACTGCTAGTCAGAACTTTACAATTACATCAGCACTGTTTTCCTAGTGTAGATTATTATTTACAGTCATTGGATAATTTACACTGGCCACAGAGGCAAAATCTAAGCACATTCTTTCACTGTCATAACAAACCCGTGATACTGGATTGCACACTTACATCTGCCAAGTTCGCGGTACAAATATAAAATCTACTACAGTAATAATGTACATGGAATTAAACATCTTTAGAATGCAAATATGTTACTTTTCACAAGGAAAAAAATCTAACTACTGAAGAACTTTGCTGGCAGAACAACTGGATTAGAGATAAGATTTATATTGGCCTATCTACTAATGTTTTGTCAGAAAACTTATCAGCATCCTAATCCCTCTTCCTTGATACCAACTTCTAGAAAAGTTGTGATAGTGAAAGTTAGAAATAGGCTTGCATAAGAAATTAAAGAAATTTAAATCAACAAGAATAAGCCAATTTAAGTATTGGTTTTCAACTTCCACCAAGCACAGTCAGCTAAGGGCACCAGGTTGGGAAAACATAAACGCTTTTCAAGTTGAGCTTAACTTCAAGTGGACTTCAGACACATATCCATCAGTGGTGGGATTCAATTTTTTTTACTGCCGATTCTGTGGGTATGGCAGGGGAAGGATACTGTAAAATCTCCAGTCAGAGGTTGTATTTGCTGGTTCTCTGAACTACTCAACATTTCCGCTACCGGTTCTCCAGAACTGGTCACAACCTGCTGAATACCACCTCTGATATCCATGTAGTTCTTTTGTTGGCAATATGGAACTGTGTTGCCATTGTTTTTTTCTCAGAGTTTTTTCAACTTCCCAGTAAAGCCCATAGCTCTGAAAATTCCCATTCAGATACTAACCAGACAATTTCTGGACCAAGACAAAGTCAATCAACTGCTGTCACTGCAAGCGATACCATATTGGAAAAGGCTGCACTTAATGAATATTGATAAAAATGTGAAAATACATAATTCAGAAAGTGAGACACTGAAATTTCTCCCCCCGCCCCTGCTTTTCAGAACTGGTATTTTATTCTATTTCTCTTGTCTTTATATCTTCAACAAATGTCTTTGCTGCAGCTTTCTCAAACTTGATGATTTCCAGATGCATTGGTATTTATAAGTTTAGAAGTGGTTAATAGTCATGTTGTCCAGAAATATGGAGCATTATAAATCAACACATCTGGATAACGCCCTGTCAGACAAAGCTGAGTTCATCCTAACAAAAATCAGTTTTTTTCACCAGCAGATTTCTAGTCATCCATCCATAGCATGCATGGCACTCATTTAATGCAACTAGCACATGCATTTCAAGTTGATCTATGTCTGCTGATTTTCATAGCAGACATATCAGCTACAATTGGAAAAAGGGACTAAAAAGCAAACAGGATGAAGTATAATTGCAATGAAGCCAGAGGCCAGAACTTACCAAACGATTGTTCTCATATACATTTTCTTTGGACAGGGAAGTAAAGTCACTGCAAAATGAAAAGAAAAGAGATTGTAATAGAACAAGTATATTAGATTATACAATTCAGTGTTGCAGTATTTCCACTTTACCACTAGTAACATTTTCAGAGAACAGCATCTTTGTAATTCATTTTTTGATATTACAGTTGAACAAGAAAGCTTTAAATTGTGGAAGGAAACTGTAACTTTAAAACAATCCCAATAGAAGTGCCTTTTAAAAAAGAGATTTAGCATAAAAAGCATTCTGATAAGCAAAGGAACAGCTTTACAGCTCTTTCTTTGCAACTTGCCAAAATATGTCCCAATGGGTTCACCTGAAATATAGGTTCAAAACAATTTTTCATGGAGACACTCCATTTTCTCAATTCCTTTACACAGTTTCCTTGCACATGTTTCCACTCTGTGAGAAAATAGCTGAAAGTGTGAATAGTTATTGAAAACTGTGCTGACAGTGAAGCTAAATTCAAGAGACAATGAAACTAAATTTAGAATAGAATAGAATTCTTTATTGGCCAAGTGTGATTGGACACACAAGGAATTTGCTTTGGTGCAAATGCTGTCAGTGTTCATAAAAGGAAAAGAAATACAGTACATTCATCAAAAATCATAGGTATAACATTTAATAGTAGTCAAGTGTTGTAGCTATGATTCTTGACGAATGTATTTTTTATTTAATGTATTTATTTAAGAAAAGCACAATACAAGGCTGGGATCAGTACATTTTTGTTGTTGTTGCAGATGGCAGATATGTTTTTACAATACACACAGAATACACTAACATGTCTCAGGTGGGTCTTTTAATAATTCCTAAACAAATTTGAAGAGGGGAAACCTGATTAAATACTATTTTGCTATACAATGAGAGCAACAGGACCTGAAAATCAAATAATCTGCACATATAGTTGGAAGTGAGTTTTATGGTTATTTACCACTCATATCATATATTTGTTTATCTTTTTATTTATGGTTACTCAGTATGGAAATTTATAATAATTTAAATTTGAGGCAAGATCTACTAATAAAGATAATACACAACACTGCAGAACCTGTACCATTCTTACTGTTGCATAGCAGAGCTTAATAACTCTCGGGGTAAAAATATAGAACTCCATAAGCTTCATTTATGAACTCAGAAATTTGCCTCAATATTGGACTTTGGTATAATTTGATACTATTCTGCCTTTAGAGTCAGCAGTACTTGCTGATGGACTTTATTATGTATTTTCAAGTCCATGTTAACTCCTAGTAATCTGATATACTTTCTCTAAAATGATCCGGCCTTTCAGGTCTTCTGACAAAGCATAGTTTGCCAGTGTAATTAAGTCCATCACCATCTATTACTGTAGTTGTCCCTCTTTTTCCTTTCAAATATCTCAACATCATGGACTTTGCAAGAGAGCTGAATCTTTGCACCATAAGTTCAAAGGTATAATTTCAGCTGTCATTTGTATCAAGTAAGAGACAAATTAAGCCTGGTTCTTTCATTTTAATCCAAAGTCATCTCCGAATTCTTTTACAGATTCTGATCTTCTTAGATACAGGTTATCAAGGCATGTGTATATATATCCAAGGTCTTCACCTCTCCTATACCAAGTACTAGTCCACATAATATTTTTAATATTTCATTTACAGTTGATATTAGTCAAACCCAAAAGGCAAAAACTGTCGACCACGTCAATGCATTGTCAATCCTAAGGTTGGTTGTTGTACCTGTTGTCATTATTGGGCCTTCTTTATATTTAATCTTATTCATTTTTTCTTCATGCTCCTTGACTTTCATCATTAGATTTCCAAATAATTGGCATTTAAAGCTATCAAAATAACATAATCACCATAGCACAGGTTATTGCTTTTTCTTTCTCCAATTTTAAAACCACACTCATCTTCTTCAAATGCAACCCCTTCAATATATATTCCATCCTGAGGTTGAATAAAGGAGGAGAAAGTCCTGTCTCACTCTTACCAACCTGGGGCGAGTCTCTTTCACCATATTCCATCCAGACTGTAGCTTCCTACCTGTGTGTAACTTTTGCTTAAGGACAATGAGATGTCCTTCCCATTTTTAAGGACATTCCATACTGTGATATGATAGACACAATCAAAGATTTTTTTCTACAAACAACAAAACACATTGTTTACTTCAGAAAATAGTCTTTTTTTTTTTTTGGATAATTTATACAGCTGCCCATCTCACAACAGTGACTCTCGACAATATGCAAACATTAAAACTAAAACAAGAAAATAAAATCTATGGCATCCAAGGTTAAAACAACAACCAACTTAAGAATACATCACTAGGAACCTTTGGCCTTCTAAATTATCCAGTATGCATCAGTAATCATGTCTGGGTTCCCTAACCTTTTCTAAAGTCATTTTGAATGTCTGGTATCTCTCCTTCTATGTAGGGCTTTAATTTGTGTTGGATGATCCTAAGATATTATGTGATATTTTGCATAATTTGTTAAATGTCCTTGCTTTGGCTTTGGTATATAGACATACCTCTTCTAATTTTTTTGGACATTGTTTCATTTCTCAAATTTGTGGCATAGCTTGTTATTATCTTTCTGATTTTTCTCCTGCTGCAACCCATACTTCTATAGCCATTTTATCAATTCCTGTAGTCTTCTACTTGATAATTATTGGAATCCTTATCCAAATTCATCTTTTAGTACCAAAAGCTCTTCTAAAGTATGGAAGATCTTCTAAGATATCTCAGATGTTAACATCTTTACTGTGTAGAATTTCAATATATTGCTTCCATCCCTATTTGATCTTTTTGGAATAAGGTACTACCTAACCAATGGCATACTAATTAATGATGGAACCAGCTTCTGTGCTTAGAGATATTTTGGAAGTCCTTCCCTACTTTTCCATGTTTGTTTTCATCTTCAATTTCAATGTAATATTACTTTTGTCTCTGTTTACAGCTTTCTGAAATAACTTTGTTAAGTTCTTTCATGAGATTTTTTTTCTTAGCTTTGGCTTCTCTTAACAATTTCTATCATCTGTTCTGACATCTATTTTACTTTTTTATTTTTTTTCCTTTTTCTTGATGTTTGACAATCTGCTTTCATATTCATCCTTAATAACTTCTTTGGTTTCACTATATAATTCCTTCAGCTCTCTATCAATAAGGTTCAGGAACTTCAAAATTATTCCTTGTGTGTGGGTGTGGGTGTATTCCCAATATCATTTTGGGAAACTGTTTGGCTCTGCTTTCCTAACATTAGCTTGATTTAGAATTTACTCATGAATAGTTCATGACTTGTTCCATGGTCAGCCCCTAGCCACAACTTTGCAACTAAATTTTTCCATCTCCTTATACCACCAATATAGTCAATTCCATTTCTGGGTATTCTATCTATATATATTGTCCATGCATATAGATGTTGTTTTGGGCATCCAAACATATACTAGCAATTAAAAAAATATCTGGATTGGCAGGAACAAATTAATTGTTTTGGTTCATTTCAGCCTCCTAGGCTACATAGTTCAACCACATTTTTCTCTTTCCCACTTCGGCTTTCTTGACTCCAACAATAAGAAGCACAGAAAAAGCTGTAAATGTTACTGGGAAGGAAAATGCAGGCAGCACAAACAGGGTGTGTAATCACACACTTCAAATGCACGTCCTCACCTCTCTGAGTAGTTTGCTTGAGGAGAAGCCAAAGCTCATTAGCCCAGAGAAGGATGCAGAGTCAGTGTCAGAAGACAAACCGAAAGATAGAAATGTAGGTCATGGTGAAAAAGCAAAAGGGTGTTTTTCACAAGATGCAGTCAGGTACTTGTTCCCAACAAGGGACTG
Source organism: Laticauda colubrina (assembly GCA_015471245.1). Taxonomy (NCBI): domain Eukaryota; kingdom Metazoa; phylum Chordata; class Lepidosauria; order Squamata; family Elapidae; genus Laticauda; species Laticauda colubrina. Next base: position 45,953,219 of record BLBF01000022.1, read on the forward strand.
ATTGCTAGCAGTGGTTCTAAAATAGAGCCTCTACCTGGTGCAAGCTATTACCAGTGGAAACACCCTTGTGTGGCAAAGAGCTGCTCAGATATTCTCCGTTCTGCCCTTCATTGAGCCTTATGTGCCTTAGGGCTAGGAGGAGATCCTAGATCAGAAATGTCATTCTGCTTCCAGCTGCTCAGAATGCTCTGCAACCATATCAGTCCCAGGTGTGTCCTTGCTGCTTTCTAAGATACCTCCTTAGACTCCTTCCAGTTTGAGCTGGCCCTTACACGTTCGGTTAATTTCAGATTGGCTAGATAACATGTGAATTTCCTTTTTTTTCCTGCAAAGCGATTAAAGCTTAAACTTAGATAGCTACCATATTAAAAGATTGTCCACAGAATCTATTTTATATTAAATTAGTCATTGTATTGTTCCCAGGTACTGTCTTTTTATATCTTCTGGGCTATGAAAGCAGCTTTTTTTGTTTTTTATATACTGAGAGGTAAGCAATATGATTTTCAGATTGAAAGCCCCAATTTTTAATCCATTTCAATTAAACCTGTACTAAAGATAAGGTAAAGGTTTCCCCTGTAGAGTTGTCCAGTTGTGTCCAACTCTAGGGGCAGTACTCATCTCCGTTTCTTAGTCAAGGGACCCAGCATTGTCCGAAGACCACTTTCCTAATCATACAGCCAGCATGACTATATGCTGAGGTGTACAGAACGCTGTTACCTTCCCACCAAAGTGATACTTATTTGTCTGATCGTATTTGCATGCTTTCTAACTGCTAGGTAGGCAGGGGCTGGGGCCAGTAAAGGGAACTTCAGATCTTGAACTTGGGCTGTCAGCTTTGCAGCTGACAAGCTCAGCGTCTTTAATTACTCAGCTATCACACCCTGCCCCCGATATGTCAAAGATTCATTAAATCTTTCATTGTGTTGTATTTTTTGCATGTTCCATAATCCCGTTATAATTCTGTCTTTACATCCTGAGAGTTTCTTTTCCTACACAGCAACATTAGGAACAAGATGCCCTACTGACTCTTATGCAGCTGCATCACAGATACTATAGTACTGAGGAAAGGAAAAAAGAAGCCTTGCCCTTTAAGGAAAAAGGCAAAGTTTTTTCCTTTTGTGGATTCAAATTTCCCAGCTGGGAGGTTTTAATGCAAAATGATTTAGTCAGCTACATTGAAAGTCAGAATCAGCTTATTAATAGGAAGGCAGATAAGAAAAAATCTCACAGCGTTCCTAGGATTAATCTAATAAGTGAGTAGGAAAACCTCTCTCTTATACACTTCAGGTTCTTTGATTTGTAAGTGAAGTCTTTGATTTGTGTGTGTTGAATTCCTGTCTCTTTGAGATTGGGATCTCTTCCTGGGATTTTGGTAGGAGTAATTGTTTTATAGTCCAATCTGTTTTTCCCTGATCTTTTGTAGCTATCAGTTTGCACCTGGTTGCAATATCCTGAGTTTTCTGTTATGCTGTTTGCTTTTCACCAGTTTTTTGTTGCTTGCTATCTATTTGATTTCTATGGGAAAGGATCCTAGCTAATGTGTGTCCCATGCAAAGGTGGAGGCTAATGGACTTTCCCTGCTTGTGTTTTCACCTCTCCTTTCTTTTAGGGGAATTTTCCTTCCCCTTCTAATGTTTTCCTAGAAGAGAGGGGAATCGTAACTTCCAACAGTACTGTACATCTAAAAATCCTCAGCTCTTCCTCAATAGCATATTGAATGCCATCCAACTGGAGGGACCCCTCATCTGGTATCATATTATCCATCGCTGCAACCCATTTGGCATAAGTCTTTTTGGACAGCCATTTTGAAGAGGTTAGAAGGGATCCAACCGATCAAGCCTCATTCCTAAATGGTTACAACTCATTTTTAAAATGTTTTGGGTTTTTAATTACCAACAGGAATTTAGGCTTCTCATTGGAAACCAGTATGCTGAGCTCAGTGCTTTAAAACATAATTAGACAGCTCATGACCTGGTAGGTCATTGTTTCAGAGATATTTCCTTGCCACATTCCTCAATGTCTTCAACAAAGGCAGAGCTTCTAATATACTAGAAAAGTTCCTAAGAATTCAGGAAGATATTCAGAGATGTATCTGCCTTGAAACAGCTCATGTTGAACTATATATAGCACAATCAAATATCAGTAGCTGACTACAGGAAATCCTTTATGACATTTTGTATTATGTCATAAAATGCCAACCAGTTCACCAAGGGCTCTGATAACATAAAGCCTAGGTAAAAACAGGATTTCTTTTGATCTACCAATGGAGTGATTTTTGACCATTTCTATCTTTTGATCCTCTAGCTTCCAAGTCAAGACATGCTGAAGCAGTTAAAATGATTCAACATTCCCTTCAGTTGTTCCTTGGAAACTTATTTCTTAACATGCCACATCCTTGTAAGGCTCTATCTGTCAAGTTGGCAATACAATTCACTACCATTAACTAAGAAGTGCTTACTTCGACTATTTGAGATATTTCAGAGCAGTACCTTGTGCTTAATTGGCTCTGAGCTGAATTCATCTCTTTGGAGCAACTTGCTTCATAGCAATGAAGACAGCTGCTTCATAGACCCTCAACGCCGTCATATTCATTTAAAAACTATTGAATGACTATCACCAAGTATCTTTATCAGTCAATCATCAATATCATACCTAATTTATATAATTTATGATCTAATAAAGAACTAATGTGGTCTAGTGGTTTAGGCACCAGGCTGGAAGCCATGGGACTTTCAGTTGTTCTCCTGCCATTAGGCATGAAAGCCAGCAGGCTACTTTGGGTCAGTAACTCTCTCTCAACCTAACTCACCTCACAGAACTGTTGTTGTACAGAAAATAGCAGGAGGAAGAAGGGAGAAGTATCTCTTTGTTCTCTGCCTTATTTATAAAAATAATGAAGGTGGGATAAAAACAAATAATCTAGCTTTCCTCAATCTGATGTTCTCCAGGTATTGCACTTCAATAATTCAAGAATTTAAACTGTATATGGAAGGCACCAAGATGAAAAAGATTGCTAGCTCAGTACTTCCATATAGATCATAAATTTACTGAAGACATTTCTATTCTTAATTCTCATGGCCAATTATAATTATAAACCTTATCGAGATAACTGATGGCATAGAAATGAGATGATGATGATGATAATAACTCTCTCAGTTTTTCTGACACTAATTTGTCATATTTTTAAAAGTTATCCAGTTGTAAGAGAACAGCACTAAACAAGAGCTTGAATTTGGTGATTTCTACTGTGTTTTTCAATTATAATTCTGTAATTGTACCATAACATTATAATGGGATAGGCAGAAGGAAGAAGTATTAATAGATATGTAGGATAGACAAATATCCCCCAAATAATTATTTGCAATATTTTCCCCCAGAGTTAAATTGGATGAGACTCAGTAAATGTATTTACATAATATACTTAACCGCCAGCTAAAGACCTGCCATTTGCACTATGTGCAAAGTTGGTTAGTTTTAAACTTAATTCATTTATTTAGTTTGATTCTTCGCATAAACTCACCTCATTAAGTTGGTTTGCTGGTCTCATGAGAATAAATAAGTTAATTTATTAACACCTATTGTTTGAAAGCAGCTCAGGCTTACCCAGAGCTAAAAATGAAGGCTTCTTCAGATGGAGACCTTCTTGTCCCCACCTTCCTGCCCATTATTTCACCCAAGCACTTATTCTGATTAGAAAAAGCAACACATTAAAACAGAGGTCTTCTTGGAGGGGTTTTAACTGATTGGAATGAACCATAAAAATTGTTTATATATTATTCCAGTTTAAATGTTAAATGTTAGATATTGTTTATGGTTATATTTGTAATAATTATTATCCTATTGTTATTGTAGAACATTTATTTTCTATACATTGACTCACACAATTGCAGGGGTTTAAAAATCTAATAAATAAGCACATTTAACTCCCTCTCCATTATATAACAAAGTAATAAATATAAGACACATACAGGATCATATTTTGCTTGTTTCAGTAGATATTGTCTGGATCAGTATGTTTTTTTTCAAACATGTCTGAAACAACATGGATAACAAAGTAGTTTGACTATGGCAACATAAGTTTGCAAGATAATATTACAAAAGAGAAGCATTAATATTTGCCGGCAATAATACATTTGAAAACTATAATTCTGTTAAATATCAGGGATGGGACATACTAATTTTATACTGTGTTTAAGACAATGAACATTTATTTATCTATTCCTTTTCTGAAAACATCTGAATTTGCACTAACTAGAAATTCTGCAAAAAAACAATTCCAATCATGTACTGCCAACTATTTCATGACAACTGTTAAAAAGGTAAGATTTGTGGATGTATTTACAATTGTGAAATGATTTACAAAAGTGTGGGGGGGTCATTCAGGAAGTGGTTAATAGACTGAGATAAGACCCCACCTCCTTCAATGTGCACTTGGCTCTCTTCCTTATCTTTGTCATTTTTAATAAAACATTATACGACTATTTATTGTCTTAATGTTTAATGCTTCATACTGATGTTTTACTGGTTGTAAGCTGCCTAGAGGCACCTTCTGACAAAATGTGCAGAAGCCTATATTTTAATAAATAAAGTGTTTGCTGTAATAAATAAAAATATCACCAAACCTTTTATTGTTTGGCTTAGGTGAAATAGTTGAATATGAAAACTGAGTTTCTAATTCATGATTATTACCAGAACTCCAATATCTATCTCCAAACTGGAAAGCTCTTTTAGGATAAGAAAATAAAACTAATGGGCCATCCATATATCCATGCAACATCAAAAAAGACTAAAAAGCATCAAGCAAAGCAGGGTGGAAATTTTCATTTGAGAAAAGTTCTGAAAAGGAAAATACAACCATAAAGTAAGATTTCATATTTTTTCATAGTCAAAAAGAAGAGGTTCTATTACTCTTCTCATATATTATTTGGCTATGTTTGTTAGAATCATAGAGCTGACACTACAAAAAGATATATCACAGAGCTTCAAACAGTATTCCCTGATTATGGTCTGGTTCATAAAAGCTTTAGAAAGTCACTTAGATGAGACGGGTGGTGTAGAAATGTGAAAAACAAATAGACTTACACTTGGTTTTTTCTTGGGTTGAAGACTGGGCTATTTTGACACAAGCCAGGTTTTCAATCAGCTTGAACTAAAAGAGTGTGATGTTAAAAATATCACCCTATAGTAGGATGAAATTTTCATTTCTTGAACAAACTATCTCAGAGATGAGGAACAAGGAGGAAGACTGAAACTGACTTTTAGCTAAATCTGAGAAGTATAAAACTCAGCTTCATAAAATGTTTGTCATGAAAGCAGGCACATCCATTTCATTACTGTAGAGAGGCAAGATTACAATTATTAAAATATGAACTTTGGTTGATTATCTTTTGATTTGGAGCAGAAAGGAAATCAAGGGATTCATATTTAAGGGGTTTATTAAGGGGTTCATCAAATTTTCAGCCCTAAAAGTCAGGAACCAGTTTATACACGAGTTTTACACTATTCACAACTGAATATTCACCCTATTTCAGGCAATGTCTGAATTACAGGGAGTAGATCCCACTTCAGACACACAAGGCTCTTTTTACACAATGAATTTTCAGTTGCACCGCACTACTGATTACATAGTTGGAAACAGTCCTTGTTTGGGATCAGTTGCTAGGGAGTAAAAGAGTGCAAGTTGGTGCCTTTACTATGAGGGTTATGAACAGCTGGGTGGGGGTCTCTCTCAGGCTCTAAGTACTAGTTTAAGACGACTTCATGTCCGTCTCTTGGAGAGGGCGCCTCTCCCCAGCGAGGGTTTCGAGCCAGTCGCCCTCTTCAAAATTCCCAGGAGGAAAGCGCTGGTTCCCCTTACTCGGGAGCTGGAGAGAAGCTCCTCCTCGAGCGGCTGGTGGTCGAGCCGAGCTCGAGGTTGCTGGGCCTAGTCCCGCACGTCCAGTATGTGGAGAGTAAGGGGTGGGGAACGAGAGGCGGTCGCCCGGTACTCACAGCAAATCAGGCCGGTTCCTATGGAGGATGGCGCAAAAGGCCAGGCCATCCCGGAAGGAGCTGCTGAGGTCTCGGATCTCCACACCCGGGTAACCCTCGCATTGGCGGCGGCACCAGGCCTGCAAGGCGCTGCGGGGGCCCGACATCGGAAAGGAAGAAAAGAGGGAGCCCGGCTCAGGGAGCCTCTGCCTGGGGAAACGGCATGGATGGAGAGGAGAGAGCAGCCCGGACTGGGGCGCGCCTCCCGGGAGAGCCAACGGAAGGCGGCGCGGCCGAGCCTTCGGGCTAGTGCGGCTCCCGGCCCGGTGCCTGGGCGGGGAGGCTGAGCTGCGCCGTTCCCCGCTCGGGTTCTCTGGCAGTTCCCCGCTCCCCTCCTACCCCCGGGGGGCGCCTCCTTCCTCTCCCGCCCAGCAGCACCGTCGGACTCTGCTCAGACCTGTCCCTTCTCCGCCCATGATCATCTCCGCGCAGCGCGTTGCTCTTACTCATCCGTCACCCTGGGGACGGCAGAAGTCGGCTGGGTGCGAACGGAGGCCCGGGAAGAGTCACCCTGCGGCCGCCTCGCGATTCTGCGGAGGTTGCTAGTTAGGGGCTTCCCATTACGGCCACTCAATAGAGTCTTCATGTTCAGAAAGCTGAAGGAAACTATACGGCGACCACCCGGACATCCTACTCTGACCTTTGTGGAAACACGGTGCTGGGCCAAAGGACATTTGGCCTGATCCATTTTTAGGGCTTGAATGGGAATGGGGATCCCGAGCATTCAAGACAGGAAGATTCACAATTAGATCTGGCAACATCAGATCAAACTCTCCAGGTTTATCCCTCCATTGTGCCTCTGTTGAATGGGAAGCAGGAACCTAAAATTATGACATTCCAAATTTATACATTGGCTCCCTCCCTTCCTCAAGATGCCTTTCTCTAAATCCTCACACCATCCAATGTCCATACACACAATTAGATTAATCTGAGATTGGTATAAATCCTAAATGCTTTTTTTCCCTTGCAAGAAAAGACAAGACAAAAAGACAAGACAAAACTATTCAGGGCGTCTGGGTAAAGATCTAATAATTTGAAATATTGTTTGAATTTGAGGTTTTGCTTGAGCCCAAAATTTCTGTTGCTAAGCAAGACAGTTGTTAGGTAAAATTTGCCCCATTTATGAGGTTTCTTCCACGGTTGTTAAGTGAATCACTGCAGGTGTTATGGTAGTAACACAGTTGTTAAGTGAATCTGGCTTCTCCATTGATTTTGCTTCTCAGAATCTCAGGACACTGCAACCAGGGGTGGGATACAAAAGGGTTAACTACAGATTCAGGATTTACCGGCTTCCCTGCCCTCTTTTCTTGTTTTTTTAACTGCAGCTGTGGCTCATTTGTAGCTGAAGTTGAAAAATCAGGAAATAAAGATCAAATAAGAGCTCAGTTGGGCGGGTGGGTAAAAACATCAGCAGACATAGGTCTGCTGTTCTTCAGAGCTACCGGTTCTACAGAGGTGGACAGAACCGGTAGAAAACCCACCCCTGACTGCAACCATCATAAATACATGCCATTGCCAAGTATCCTAATTTTGATCACTTGACCATGGGGATGCTGCAATGGTAATAAGTGTGAAAACTAGTCATAAATCAGTTTTTTTCAGTGCCATTGTAACTTCAAACAGTCTTTAAATGAATGGTTGTAAGTCGAGGACTACCTCTACTATCAGTAATTATGCTATCTGTAGGAAAATATAGGAATTATTGCAAATGTTTTCCAAAATTAATAGTATGAATGAGAGTGTGTTTCCATGCAGTTCTAAGAGGTTGACTTATCTGTAGTGAAATTAGAAATTCAATGGCTGTGTCGGAAACAGCGGAGCACACTCAATTCTATTCACAATGCAGTGAGTTGTGTTTCCACACCAGCAGTGCCACCAAATAGTTGTGGTGATTTATTTCTGGTATTAATAGTGCTACACACATTTTTATTTGTTTGTTTTAAGAAGTAACGCTTCTTTCCTACTGAAAGGAACATTTATTTCCATACAGCTCCCCTCAGAAGTACAAGCAAAAAGATTAAGAATGAATTTATCTTGTTTTTCTTGTTATCTCTTCAGAATCGGTTGAGGATGTATGGAAAACACCAGGTTTGGGAGGAATTTTACTGCTTGCACTATACTTCTCCCTTATTTGGAGTGAAACTGAAGGGAGTTTATTGCTGCAGAAAAAGCCAATCAGGGAAACGTGGGAGTTTTCATGCTAGTTTTTATCATTGCAAGTCAGAAGATGTCAAGGCTAATAATACAAATAGCATTCAGACAGCAGGCACATCCATTCTTTCACCGTTTTCATTTTCTAAATCATATTTCTAATACAGAATTCCCAAGTAGAAATGCCTGGCTTTTGAGGATTTGGGAATGAATACAGCAGTAAGGAAATTTATGCTACTATTTAAAAATTCAAATAGCAGAATTGTTTCCAAAGCTTTCTTTAACCTAGATCTAGGATACATAATATGTGCATTCCCTAATGTTTTGGATGCAAACCTATCATATAATACAAGCATATGATGATTACTTGTGTGCGTACTAAGGCATTTAACTATAATTAAATAGCTTTTCTCTGCCCTTACCCACCTTTTATTTAACTATCCATCTCTCTCAGAGGGGGCTCATTTTGGAATGCACAGCTTCGTAAACCCCTTTAATATAAAATAATACACAGCTGCCCCCCAAAATTGCATACCCTTCCAACAGATGTCCCTATTATTTATTCTATAGATTGTTTTGCAGAAAGCCTCCCAAGAGAAACTGGCATATTAAATATTATATTTAAACATACATACCAGAGCATATATGAGGTTCAACAATCGCAAAATCCTTAGATGAAGAAATTGAAGAAATTAAATTCCATTGAAGAGAATATCAATAAAATATAATTCAGTAATCACTAATGTGCTCATTCAGGCAGATCCATCAAGTTACTCCATTTGAGAGCTGTATTACACAAAGCACAAAAAACATTCTGCAGAGCTCAGAAGAGAGCTGGTAGGCAAAAAAAAAAGAGATAAGAATACATAACTAAACTTTGTTCACATCAATGCCATTCTCTAACTATCCCTGCTCTTTTTCTTTCCAAACCATCTTTGCTTTTATCGTATTTGTATGAAACGTCTTGTTCTTGAAATATCTCACTGATTTTTTTCAGGATCTCCACAATATAAAACAATTTTCTCATTATTCCCATTCCTATATGTGTGTGTGTGTGTGTTCATGTATGCAAACATACTTAATGCACGCCTCCTCTCCCACTTACCCCATATAACAACCCTGTGAGTGAGGTTGAGTTGAGAGACAGTCCCTGCTCAAAGTCACCCAGGTGGATTTCACGCTGCAGGTAGGACTAGAACTCGCACTCTGTTGGTTCCTAGTTTTCTGGATTTAGTCTCTGAATATGACGAAACCTCCTCAACAGGTTTCCTTTGTATTGTTCATACACGTTTACATCCAGTCTATATTAATTTGGTATTCATCCATTCTTGACTTCCTGTGTCCTGATTTTCTGGGCTATTTAAGAGTAGCTATGTATTTAACAGTAGCTATGTATTTAAGAGTAGCTATGTACACTCAGGAGGGGCTAACAGGACAGTGAAACCTGCAGGCTTTGTAGGAAAGATTGAGCTCAATGTAGACTCTGCCCATGCTCTTTTCTTTGCCTTAAAAAGTTCTGAATCAGTTTTGGAATGTTATTGATTGTCTTTGTTTTATATTCAGCAGGAAAAAAAGAGACTGAAAAACACCTTATATATAAAAGAGGGGTGGGGAATCAAAGATAGAATGGGATGACAAGCCAACCTTAAGAGATAATCTGGGGGGCAGGAAGAAGGAGAAGCTTGCATTTGAAAATTGTGTGAGCAGGTAGGAAAGTCCTTAAGCATTGCCTTGTTGTATATCCCATGTTTCCTTCAATAATTTCTCTCATATAAAATCTTTCCTCTGTATAAGCTTTAAAATGGTACAGTATTAAGATAGCAAGGATAAGAATATCTCAGGACCTGCTTGAAAAAGAAATGGGATGAGGGTGCTGGGACTTCACTTTTAATGGAAATACAGTGGCAAATGACTTATAATGAAGTCCTTTGCCACCATACACCCATTCAAAGTGAAGATACTTTTTTAAAAAGTTAGCAAATAACTACATTATGATTGTGGTAGATCGGATTACACTAATTTTTCTATAGTGTATAGTAGCAGTTATGTGTGGTTTGGGATATCAAAGACTACTTGAAACTTTATCAAACTGTATAGACCAGTCAGACAAGGAAGACTGGAATGAGGAGTTGCACAAGGTAGGTGTGGATGGGTGTGTCTTTCTTTTGTTACAGCTGTTCTAGCCAAGCAGAGCATCTACTTCACCTTTACGTATGCACACAAAAATGTTTGAGTCTGAACTCTCAATTGCCTTGCAGTGCTATAATTAACCAGCATTTATGAAAACCAGTGTTTTTCATGCTAGCTGGGGAATTCTGGGAGTTGAAGTCCTCTTAAAGTTGCTAAGGTTGAGAAACACTGATTCAAGCAATTACAAACATCACATGAATTTGTAAAGTCATCAGATAGAAAAGCCATCAGATAGGGTAGTACCTAAAGTACAAATAATAGAAATAAAATTCTGAACAATAGCTTTTGGAAGAATAGAATACAATAACAGAGTTGTAAAGGACCTTGGAGGTTTTCTAGTCCAACCCTCTGCTTAGGCAGGAAACCCTACATCACTTCAGACAAATGGTTAGCTAATCTCTTAAAAACATCCAGAGTTGGAGCATTTACATCTTCTGGAGGCAAGTTGTTTCACTGATTGTTATAACTGTCAATAAATTTCTTCTGAGTTCTCAGTTGCTTCTCTCCTTGATTAGTTTCCACCCATTGCTTCTTGTTCTACCTACAGGTGCTTTGGAGAATAGTGTGACTTCTTCTTCTTTGTGGCAGCCTCTGATATATCAGAACACTGGTATCATGTCACCCCTAATCCTTCTTTTCATAATTAGACATATTCAGTTCCAGAAACCATTCTTTATATGTTTCAGCCTCCAGCCCCCTAATCATCTTTGTTATTCTCCTCTGTACTCTTTCTAGAGTCTCAACATCTTTTACATTGTGGTGACCAAAATTGGATGCAGTATTCCAAGTGTGGCTTTATCAAGGCATTATAAAGTGGTATTAACACTTCACATGATCTTGATTTTATCCCTTTGTTTATGCAGCCTACAATTGTGTTGGCTTTTTTGGCAGCTGCAGCACACTGCTGGCTCATATTTAAGTGATTGTCCACTAGGATATTTCCCCCCTTAATTTTTAATAAAAGTTATCAGTATCTATATTACCCTATTTTCTAAATATTTTTAATTGCAGAAATATTCTTATTACCCCTTGTCACCCTGCAGAATTCCCTTTTTAATTCATCAGCCATTATCTCTGAAAAAACAATTTCTTTTCAATGTTTTACTTTTTCCGTATTTCTTTATTTCATGCACCTGTTTCCCTCTCATTCTTAATATCTTCCTTTCCCCTTTTCTGCTGGATCTTTCTGTCTTTCCCGACTTCACAGGTATTCCCCCTTTTGATTGCCTTCTTAAATCTCAACTTTTTAACCTTCCTTCTTTCCCCACTTCTTTGTAGTGTTCTTTGTGTTAATTGTCTATTTAAGATGTCTTCTCCTTGAGTCGACTCCTCCTCCTCTGAAGCTCTTTCTTCTTATTCTTCAATCACATTTCCATTTTTTCTAACACAGAGCAAAGTGATTCGCTTCTTTCCTGTTGTAATTCTCTCATATTTTTAAATTCCATTTTTAATTCCCGAAGAGATATCATCATTACACTCTTGTATTTTACGATCATTAAAGTTCACAAAAAAACTACTTTCACTTTCCTTCTTTCTTCTTTCAATTTTCTAAAGTTCTCAATTATTCCAGCCCAGGGTCTATAGCAAAAACATCGATCAATCTCACAGTCAGTCTTTCCTTGCTTTTTTCTTTATTCTGGTTCTGCTTTCACTTTCTTACTTTGTTTCAATATTTCTTTAGTGTTATATCCACACAAGTTCATTCAGAAACAGGATGCTTTCCCTTTTGTTTGAGCTCAAGTTTTTGTCGAAAGGTGGCACACACCATTATACAAAATCTTCACCTTTTTCCCCTATTTTTTTTGTTTAGGGTTTTTCAAACCTCAATATTCCAGCACAGTCCAGTCTCCAATTGGTAAACTTTATTATTATTATTTTTGACAATCTTAAGTCCAGCTTTATTTTATGCCTGTTTATTGCCAAAATATTTTAGTCCAATTTAGTTAAATCTGTTGTTCCGGCTTCTTCCTTTCCTGGTTCGAAGCCCCGCTTAGCTATCAAAAATATTTTCTTTTTTTCCCCCTGTCTTTTTGTAATTTCGCCACTCACTTTTCTTTTCTTAAAAATTCCATGTTACCTTAATCCCAGGATACTTTTGTTTATTTGTATTACCCAATTGTCCCAGTTCAGATGTTATCCACCTCTTTCTTCCCTTCTGCACAAAGCTCAATCCAGCTAAGTCCTCCTCTTTGGGGTGGCCATTTTAAACCACCGCTGCAGCCGTCTTTAGGGGGGAAAAGGAGATGCGGCTCCCCTCAACCTGGCTTGCGGTTTCTCCTTATTCCGCCGCCCCTCCAAGGCAGCTTCAGCCCCTAATCGTAATGATCATGGCTCTCCAACGAAAGAGCACAGACCATAGCCGCAGAGAGATGCAATCTACAGTTCGTCAGTGAGGAGGCTCTGCCTTCTTCCAAGATCCTTCTGTCTCAAGCCTATCTTCCGGAGTGTTGGCTATTCCTGCCAGCTTGATGTCATCTGCAAATTTGATGATTTCCCCATCTATCCCCTCATCCAAATCATTGATGAATATATTGAAGATGCCAAAGAATATTGCACACTGCTTTAGGATGTTGCTGCAGATGTTGAGCTATAGCCACAGCAGGAATTGTTGCATAAAATCAGGGCTGAAAGGAACTTTGGAGGTCTTGGCCCAGTTCTGGTTAGGCTTTTTAATTATCATATATTTTCAGTTTGTAGCTTTCTCAACTCATGAATTGGTTCCCAAATTCCAAATAGTCCACCGAAGAACCATTCTTTGATTTCTTCATGTTGATATTTTGTAAGAACTGAAAAGGTCCTGAGTGGGACCTTGGAGGGGATTAAGCTGCATTGCTTGAACTCATCCTCCTATTATACCCTCTAGTTATGAATATTATAAAGCCAGGAAGCTGTTTTTTGGCAGAATATCCACTTGAAAGATCATTGTACCAAAATAATACCCTTTCTTTCACCTTTGTAATAACTAACCAATTCTTTAATTAATTAGTGAGAAAACAGCTTCCTCCTGATTTACCTCTGTTCATGGGCTTTTTCAGTTCTGATGGCTGCTTCTGCTGCTTAAAGATCTAAAGGCCACCTGAGCATGGATTAGGAGTGGTCACACCTCCATTCTCCCAGTCTATTATTTTTCCCTGTTAAGAGTAGTTGGGATAAAATCCCTTTCGTTTAGGCTGTGTCTGAATCACCACTCAATTTTAAATCTTACTGTATGCTAATTCATATAATTTATGAATTATAAATTAATAAATATATATAAATATAATATAAATATATTAGGGCATTAATATATTTGTGACAATTTCAGCTTTGTTCAGCTATGAAATTCTTTTTAAAAATGTTGTAGTAGGATGTGAACTCTTCTAATGTTGAGCATGGAAAATAGCATACAAAGAAACTAAATGCTGAGATGTTTTCCAGCTGCAACTGTACTAGGGATGGGCAGGAAACGAACATGATAAATGCCTGGAAGGAAAAAGAAGTTCATCTATTTCAGTTATCATGAAGTGCATTTTTATTGAGGTATTTTTAAAAAGCTTAAGAGGAAAATACTCACAATGGAGAAAAAGCAGCAGCACTGCATCTTCAAAACTATTTGAAGATGCTGGAAATTACACAAAGTAAAAGTTGTTTATCTCTTTAAATCTGTCATAACTTCAAGATTTGTTATTTTTCTGACACACAACATATTCTGCATAATTTTGAGATGAGATGTATAGAGCATGATAGTACAGAGCACACCATTTCTTTTGGCTTGCATTAATCATGGAAGAAAATGGATGATAAACATTTATAGAAAAGGCTTCAAAGATATGTGCATTCCTCTGCTCTCTCCACCTTCCCCTAATTTTTATGCTGTGCTCTGTAATTTAACAAAACTATCACAGTGCACTGTATATTTCATAATTGAGATACAACATGAGTCTGAAGTTTAGATATGGAAAATTGGTATACAAGTCAGATGACAACTCATTGTCATTGTCCAAGCTAAAACATTCCAAGTCTGCCTCCATAAAATATATATATTTGACAACTAATTAACTCCAGACTATGACAGACAGAAACATTTCCATTTTAAAAAGCAAACCTCAAATTAATCCTTTGTGATGGCTAATATAATGTGCAAACCTGTTGAAGTTAGCTAAACCAGACTTCAAAATAAGTGTGGCAGAGTTTTGTACAGCCTTTTCACATGCCCTTCTCCACCTGCTTTTCAATCCTTGTTTGGGCTTTTTCAATTTGCTGAATGTCAACTATTTTCAAAGCAAGATTTAAAAAAAGAGTCATACTGGATTAAACCAACAGCCTGTCTCGTCCAGTACACAGGATTAGATTGTGGCCAACCAAATGAATTCAGGAAGTTTGTCAATGCAGACAGGAAGTGATTTCCCACGTCAATTGCTGTTTTTTAGCATATTGTATTTAGCATATACTATTACATCAGTACTAAATAGACAAAAAGCCTAATAGGCAGTGATAACTAACTCTACATGCATATTTGTAATGCCATCAAAGCTGGTGTTTCTTATTGCACCTTATCATAGCAAATATTATTTTGACTATCCATTGTGTAAAATACTGGTTCTGAATCTCATTACTTAAGAGCCATGGTGTCAAAATAGTTAGAATGCAGTACTGTAGGCTACTTCTGCTGACTGCCAATTGACACCAGTTCAGCAGTTCAATTCTCAAAGGCTCAAGGTTGACTCAGTCTTCCATCCTTCCGAGGTCGGTCAAATGAGGACCCAGATTGTTGGGGGCAGTATGCTGACTCTGTAAAACCGCTTAGAGAGGGTCGTAAAGCACTGTGAAGCGGTATATAAGTTTAAGTGCTATTGCTACTTGAAGCTAGCAAAGAAAGTAGAGGGAGCTTTTCAAAGGCATTTTATTCTGCAGAATAATATTGGGAAGGGTATAATCATTTTAAGATTAGGCTCAGAGATTCCAAAAGTTGCATGATACCAAGAGCATTCCAAAGCAAATTAAGATAAACAATTTCTGTAATAGGTTAGAAATGGCAAGCAAAATTCCAGATTTTTAAAATAACAGAGGTGACATCCATCTATTGACTGACTTTGAATCTAGCTATGCACAGGTCAGGATTTTGCATAATGACAATTTATAGGTCTTATTGGCTTTGGTTTAACATGTAATATAAATACATTACATTTGTCAGCCATTCCATATGAACCCAGTCATTATAGATTTTTCAACAAATTAAAGTTAAAATAGCGGATTAATGAGGAATTTCTCAAAAGATGGCGACCATAATGGCCGCTAATCAGAAAACATCAGAACGCAAACTGATACGATTGCTTCATAATAAGCCACCTACTCTGTGGTGTTGCCTTTTTTCTGAGTAGGTTGCCTCACTTCCATATCAGGGTGAAATTGTCTATCGCATTATGAGTGCTGCTGAACACTATGCAAGACTTAGAGGAATTGTTGAAAATACAAATTAGGCTTGAATTTATTGCTCTGCTTCTCATTTATTTATTTTTAATGAAATCAAGTCAGAGAACTTGGTATACAGAGAGTGGCATTGACAGGTAGATTGATGCCTATATCCTCATACTGAGACTTTTAAATATGCCATGTCTATAAGGGAATATGCCGTTGATCAAATTTACAGGATCTTATGTCAAACAACATTGTGCATAAAAATATATCACTATAGTATTCTGTATGCTTGGCTGTCTTGTTCGAAAAAAATCATTTTTCATTAGGCACTTCCATGGTATGACTCCAAGACCAGAATACTGATCACCATAGTAAATTAATACTAGATATAAGTGGGTCAAGGAGCCAACTTAAATTGTGACAGGTCATACAGATAGATCGTTTTGCTCGGTCAGCATCAACTTTAACTGGATCTGGTCAGTGTAAAGCAGTATCTTCCTGTCAAGAAATGTGAAACAAATCACTTGCAGCACCAATTTTATTTCATGATTTCATTAATTAAGAGTTCTGAAGGGGTTTTTATGGTTGAGCTACATCAGCACAGAATTTATTATGGCAGTTGAGCCCAGAGCTGAGATTTAAAAACAATGTGGCTATACAGAAACTTCACTAGCATTTCAACAATCGGGCTCTCTGTTAATGCGACTGCATACTTTGAATTCCTTTAGATTCAGTTGGTGCCAGGCACAGCCTGAAACAGCCTGTTCTTCCTCTTGCTACAAAGAGCAACTGGCCAGAAAGTCTTTTCAGAAGGTCAGCTGTGATGAAGTGAACCCACCCACACCTTTTGCCACTTAACAGAAGTGTGATGCAGGCATCAATATGCAGCATGTGATATTTGCATTCTCAGAAATTGTGGAGGGAATGGTAACAGGTGCAAGTGCAAAGACCACTTCATGTCATATTTGATCACACTTGCTAAAAGATAATCCTAGGCTAGATTTGAGAATGCCACTGGAACCATCTCTGTAACAAGAAAGTACCTGAGGAGATTCTTCTGGCTGTTTGAAGTGAATCTATTGATCTATAAAATGCTAAAATAGCTGGGGAGGGGGTAATAGCTGGGAAAAATGAAGAATAGCATGACACTAGGATAAATTCTATGCAGAAAATGAACTACAGAAATTGAGAGGATTTAACAAATTATTGGCAGATATTTATCAAAATAGCTTTTACAGTGGCTTTATTTTTCTTCTTCCATAAAGGACAAAGTGCTTGTTAACACTAATTGGTGGGAAGAATGCTGTTATCCTCATGAATTTTCAATACCATCTAGTTGGTCACCATGGGGACAGAAATTTAGATTTAGTAATCCTATTGTCTGATGCAAATAGTGATTCATATCTCTGAAGTGGTACATGGCCAATAGCTTTTAATAAAAGTGGGCTCATAACATTATATCAAGTCATTTATTCTACAGGCAATTTGGGATTATAACAATATTATTTAAAAAACAGACTGGAAAAGAGAGGCTAGCCAAAAATCACCCAGAAAGGCTTGTTGCTGAGCACGGACTTGAATTAAGTTAAAGGTTCTATCCATTATGCCATACCGAATGCTACAATGTATATTTGTAAAAGTACTATCAGTGACAAAAATGCTGGAAATGATTGAAAAATGTATTTTGAACCAGGAGATTTCCATGGAAATTTGTTTAGCTCACTATGCCTCTACCAGAAATCAACAGTAGGCTTCATATTCCATTGAAATATGTGCATCTTAATATAGTTTTATAGTTCTAGAATATAGTTATGATTAAAACAGTGCATTCCAATGCTATTTATGACAAAACAAGCTCTACTGAAATCTTAAGACTTGATATGTGTCTTATGTGTGGCTATAATAGACTGCAAAGCATAATTTTTTTTTTCATTTTCTATCATAAATAGAATGAATAGAATACAACAGAACAGAATATAGTAGTTTTGCTTGCCAAGAGTGATTAGACACTCAAGGAATTTATCTCCAGTGTTAGAAGTTTGGAAATACTCAACTCCTATAATTGTCACATTGTCTGCTGCTAAAATCTGTTAATAGTATGTTTTTCTCTTGAAAGAATCTCCAGCAAGAATGGCTCCACCTTTCCAACTCATTGTTACAGAAAGGAGGGAGTATTCTTATAGGCACCACATGGATGCTACCAGAAGCCTATAATGTACATTTTAGATCCTGTATGAACTGACAATTTTTTATAACTACTCATTATAACATTTGCAAAAATTCTGAAAAATGTAAAATTTTCAAATTTGTGTGTTAATAGGTCTCCAGCTGACTAATTAGCACCTGCAACAAGGACTTTTACGAAATGCTTTAGCTTTTCCTCTTCTCCAATTAGTTTTAGCAAAAGTGAACATGAAAAATTTATTGTTTTTCTATTATTGTTTTCATCTGTTTTCTAGTAAAAATATAGAAACTAAAATATATAAACAGTACTGTTGAGGATGAGAACAAAGCACAATGAAGAGACAATAAAACACACAGATTCTCAAATTGTAAAGTGTGCTTGTTTTGTTACTTTGTATTGAACTTGTAATAGGAAAGGAGCTTGTAGATTTTCAGTTTTACTTGAACTCAGCACTTCCTCATATGCCTTTTCTAAGAAACAAACATTTCCCAAGAGGTGTTAACTAGCTCACACTGAGTGTACAATTGAAAAAATTAGCAGCCCTAATTTAATGTGCTTACCCTCACTAAGAAAGTTGGAAGAAGTCTAGCATGAACAAATTGCTGGTATTTTTTAGCAAAGTTGTTTTATTACTGTCAGAAACATTCCATAACATGAACTGTACTTTGTTACACACTGAAATCCCCTTACATTTGATCCAATCTGTAAGTAAAGAGACATATCCTTTGGGCAGCCCAATCCTAGTGTTTTCTAAAATTACCCAGTTCAAGAGAATGATTTCCAATTTACATGGGACTGTAGTCATAATTTCTTTTGTTTCATATAAAAAGACTGCAGGTTTATTTGCAGTATTTTTCAGTATCATTTTTAAAAGGGAGAGAAATTTCATCATAAATGATAAGAAAGGTGCTATATGAAGTCAACTTCACTATCTACTGGGTGTAGACTGATTTTGCACAATTAAAACACAACAGGATACATGAATATTGCCAAAAGTCATGCCTGGGCATATCCATGAGGTCACCAAGAGCTGAGCCTGATTCAGAGACTTCACTTTTCCTGTCCTAGTGCCTTAAATTAAAAGGAAAAAAAACATCATAAAAGATCTGGAAGATACTCTGAGGCATTCAATCATAGAGGGATTAAATTTACAGTCTCATGGAAATCATTTGGACATGTAGCATGATCTCTTTTCCTTTTTTTTGTGGTTTTACATTCTAAAGCTATAGGAGAAAGGGCTGCTTCACATTTTTGCAAAATCAGCATTAATACCGTTCACATTTCAAAATAGAGGTGAAGACCTGTGATTGAATCCTGGCAAGCACATTGCCAGCTGTTCAAAAACACTTCCTATGGAATGAAAGTAGGCAGGTCCTAAAACTAAGATATCAAAAGAAGCCAAAGATTAGCTATTTCTCCCTCAAATGGACAAACGAACAAACTCCAGAGACACGAAGAAATTACATTTATTTAATTAGACATTTTAAGGTTTTTTTTGCATGAGTACAGTCATCTGCTATCCAAGTAAAAAATTTCAGAGATTACAGAAAATTCCAGAATTCTTAGCTCATTTTTCTTCCAGGCTTGCCTTCTTCAAATCGGGCAAATAGCTGATGCAAGAAGAGTTTCAAGGTCTCTGGCCCATCTTCTTCAGGGTACGATTCAACTGAAAAAGACAGACATCTAATTACAAGTTAATTGGGGGAAGGAGGAGATAAATACCCACATAGTTAAGCACTTCAGTATCATTGCCCCAATTATATACTCTCCAAACAAGTGTTTGCATCCTACCAAGAATGCTGAGTGCAGCTGAACGAGTAAATCAAATCCAGCCCATATGCAGACTATACTAAAGTGGACAGATTTGAGGTCAGACCACCAACATATTTGTAAAAAGAGATGGGCACCTGCAAGTTACATGAACAACAAATAATTTTAGCAGCATTTTATCCAAATATACACTGGCAAAATTGTTTAGAAATCATCATTTCTGGAAAATGACTATTCAACTGATAAAAATAAACTTAGAAAAAGAATTTTTGGGTTATTGAAATTGGGAGATTCGTAGCAAAGATCTGGTTGTAAAGAATTAATACTCATTGATCCACTGGTTATCTCAAATCTTTTTACTTTTGGGATTGCTTTCAGAAACCTCATTACATAGTATTATTTAATCTCCTGCACTATTTTCCAAATTTTTATACAATTGTTGGAAGAAACATCCTTCTGGGTTCAGTTCTAAGTGGGGAAAAAGGCACTAGAATCATGGAAGTTGCTTGGAAAGAAAGTTTACTGATGAACAGAATCACATGCCTTGGAGCTCTGGACAAAGAAAAGGGAACAGATACTGAGAGTCCCTGGGTTTTATACTCTCTCTGTCTTTGAACTTCCTGGGGCACAGGAAGAGTATCCCAACTGGCTGTTGTCAGAGGCCCGAGCTAACTTTTTAGTTTGTCTGTGTGCTAAGTTTGGTTGAAACTTGGTGGGTGATGCAATGAAGAGCTATTAAATGGCTCTGCCTGAAGGAGGTAGATCTTTGTTATGTAGAATAGACTAGCCCTTGTTTTAATGGCCGATTAACAAAGGGGGGGGGGGCTGAGTTTCTGCCTCTCTGAGTTTCTAATTCTCTTTTAGGGAAAATATTCTGCCTTTTTAATATATCCTAAAATATTTCAATTTTCTAGGAGAAGGGTGATTTTTAACTTCCAACACTATATTATGCATTTCTAGATACTTTCTTATACTTTCTTATTCCTTATTCTCTCCTTCAGGAATCATGTAATTCCCACACATATAAATGTGACCAACTACTGGTAATCATGTATTCTGAAGGTGAGTCAATACACTACACTTTATCTCCTAGTTGGTGGGATGCAGGGAATTGTACTATACATGAAATGTGCAGAAAAAACTAAGAGGTGATAGAGATGTATATGGAGAAAGATTATTCCATATAAATGAAAATCAGCTGCTTCCTTTCTCTTTAGATCAGAGCTGTCAAACTCCGGGCCCATGGGCCAGATGCGTCATGTGCTGGCCATGCCCACACCCAGTTTAGCAAAGAGGAGAAAAAGTTCCAATGTGTCACGTGACACCTCCATGACAACATGAGTTTGACACCCGTTTTAGATGTTTCTTTGGTTTATTGGTTCTTACTCCATTCGGCTCCTTACACAATGATGACAGGGAACAGCATTAATAATAGGGCATGCATCTATACATATGTAAGATTTTTATGATCAAGAAAACTAAGAGAAAGCACATATTACAGAAACTATTGGAGTAAACAATATGGAAAATAGACCACAAATATTTACCATAGCTCAATTATACACAATCTATTCAAATAATTTAGCCATTTCTGTTTAAACCATTTGTTGTATCCTTTACTTGATAGACACTAACCTTAACCCTTATGATCTTCATTAGACAACCCAAAATTAGCATCTTCAAAATTAATTTGCCTGGCATTATTTGTAACATAAGCTGCTTAAATCTTGGGAAGCCTCTGCAAAAAAGCTGCAGTTTGGAGAACATCTTTCACCAACTCTGACCTTTCATTCTTATGAGGGCAAACTCTTTGTGTAGTAGGGAATCCCTTGACCCCAACTTTTCAACATAACTACAATCACGCTCACTCAAGGCAATATCATTATCTACAATGGCGAGGATTAAGACGCCTGAAAAGCATAGGCCATTTTAACCATGCACCTTCTTATGAAGCTGGCTAGCATCTTGGTTTTATTTTAAACATGATGATGATAAAGTGCATCACGCAACTCTGAATAAATCTTGTATTAACATACAATTTGTTGATTACAAATAATCAGGAACTCAATTCTGGTGGGATGGCAAAGAAGGGTTTTAGCTCTCAGTTCTTGCTCTTCTATCCAGGATAAAAACAAAGCAGGCAATTTAGGGAGGGGAGAGCCTTTCACCCTTCCAGAAGAGACTTGCCAACTGCCAGCAGTCTGACAGTCTTTGAGGGCTTAATCACAAGGCAGCTTTACATGATACTCATCTGATAGCTTCCTTCCATTTTCCCACCATGATCCCATGTTAAATAACCTCAATAGAGTGTACCAAGCCATTTCAGTTTTTAAAAACAAAATAGGAACTAGGGATAACCGCATGCATGCACATCTTTACTCCTTTGGGTAGATTTCTGGGTAATGCAGTGACCTCTTCAGGATACTAAAATGGCCACATTTTGCTCTCTAGGCAGCAGGTTGCAAGGGATCTTTTTGACAACTCCCTTTTCTCACAGAAAGAGGGCAGCAATGCCAGCAATTGCTTCATTTTGGGGTTACAAACAAATATTTTTTGGAATAACTAATGGTCTTTTCATATTTGACCACCTTTGTATGGAAAGAAGCCCAGACTGAAGCAAGAAAGACGTTTAAGTTTCATGGCCACCAGGTTTTGGAAACTATGCCATTTATTAATAGGTTTCTCCTGTGCATTCAGCCATTAACTTACCTCTTCAAATTTATGAATCTGACGGATGAAGAAATCCCCATAGCGTCGAGCGACTTTTGTATCTGCAATATGGATCATGTCCTGCCAAAAGGCAAATAGAAGTTAGCAACATATCCGAATTCTGCTAGGAGACATCTGATGGGTATTACGTCTGCTCTAGGCTGGGATTATAGGGTTTCATTTTTATATTGCCTTGTATCATGCTAAACTTGATACATTTGTCCAGATAAGAATTTGCTGTCATGAAAACGAAAACAGACTTGTCATGTTACTTCCTATTATCTTAGTCTGGATTTAGTCTGATTGGGGGTTTCTATCTGAAGCTAATGCCCCTCAGAAAGATGGCCTAGTGATCTGGTCTCACAAGGAAAGGGCTTCAGAGAAGGACTGGGCCCCCATCTCTACTACTATATGGCCCCTGAGAAACAGTCAAGGCAAGGGAATGGTGGGAGTATCTAGTTTTTACATTAGCTTCCAACACAGGTTCATCTCTCATGTATAAAGGAACTCAAACTCAAGAGAAGATGCTAAATAAGTTTGATGATGATACATTCCAGCCATCCTGTTGACTTGAGTTCAATACATCTAAATAATATCAAGTTCAGGTACTATGTACTATTGTCAGAAAGGTTGGAGAAAAGTCAAACCTTGTCAATGTAAAAGTCCACCTCAGAAGCTGACTGGAACTCTCCATCCAAGGCAGAGATGCCACTTGTCCAGACCAGATTTTTCATTTTGTGCTTGAAGACCAGCAATTGGATGCAGAATTCCTGTTCTGTGAGATCCAAGAAGCCAGCCAGTTTAGTTACAGGCATAGTAGTGTAGAGTTTTAGGAAACTGCGGATGGTGGACAGCTGAGCTTGCTGCTGGACTTCATCAGCAAAGACTTTCAACTGCTGCAAGTATGGTTCTTTATGATAATTGGGATGCACATTGTCATAGTTGGGTACCACGGGTGACACAAATTTGGGACAAGCATAGCTGAACAGCTCCTCATATACCTGGGGGTCTCCCTTCTGCATTCGGAGCATCTTATCCCCATATTTCTCTCTAAGCTGCAGGTGAATGCTTTCATCAATGCGCATTGGATACATGGCAAGAGCAATGGCCAGAAGAGCATGCATCTGCTCATTTTGTTTGTTAATCTGAAAAATAAACAATTTTCATGAGAAAGATAAATTACTCTTTCCATCTAAGAAGACATATGTGTAGCAGTTACTGGCCAAGTAACACATCAAGTCTCACTTTTGCCATAAATTCATGTAGCTTTCCAAAGTAAAAACTAGATAAGCAAACATAGTGACACACTAATGGAAAGTAAAAGCTGTCCTGATCCATTAAGCTCCTTGAACATACAGTTCTAGTTCTGCATTTCTTTGATTAATAGACCAAGTTCTTTGGATTACAGGGTCTTGTTCATTAATATAAAGGGATTTTTAAAAAGCGCTTTGAAATATATGTATATTGTATGCTGCCTATTTTCCCCCTGCACCCTGCCTTTGCCTATTTTCCCCCTGCACCCTGCCTGCACCCTTTATTTGAACACTTCAAAAATAAAATCCCAAAGAGTTCTCAGCTCTTTGAACATTAACTCTGAAGACCAACCCAATAAGGAAAGCTACCTATTAGAATTTATCACAGAAGTGATTACCATATTTGAGAAAATACCAGCAAAAATAGGAGGAACTGAGATACCATCATATAGGCATATGCTGGTGGGAATGTCACCAGACAGGATATACATTAACAAAGAGTACAAAGCTTTGCACAATAAGGAGCCGGTCCCATAGAAAATTTTGAAAACAGTATCACTATATATGAAGAAATGGGAAGGGGAGAGGGCATCAGCAGAACAACAGCAGACTAGGGAAATAGACAAGTTAAATCAAATTATCAAAAGTGTCTAAAAGTGAAGATTGAGGTTTGATATACCTAGGGCAAATGAAAAAGATCAAAGGATAAATAGTCTCCTGAAAGATTTAATCAGTTACATACTGGATGCATCTAGTGGGAACTATTGATGCCAGGAAGGACAATAAGGATCAGCTAAACCACAAAGCATTTGCAATTTTTTAAACAAATTGACTTGAACTGAAAGCTGAAAGCTGAATACAACATACTTCTTCATATCAGTGAAACAGATTCTGATAGAATTGTGCTGAAAGATCATTAATGCTATTAGCAAATAGGAAAGAATTTTCAAGGACAACTCTTAGAAAGGAGGATAGAAACCTTACTACATTTTACCATTTCATATTTGTAAGTTGTTCTCTGGAACATGCTCTTGGTCCTCTGAATATACAGCAGAATATTAGCAAAGACACGGATTGCATCTTGGTAGCGTCGCATCATGAAGTATGCAAAACCAACATAGTAATAGGTGGTAACCTGGCATTCTGGTACTCGTGAGTACATACTCTGAGAAGGGAAAAGGGAGATATTGTTCAGTACACAAGACAGGAAAATGTTACCAATCACTACAAAGAGTGAATAGAGTCATTCCCAAAGCTATAATATAAGGACTTGACTCCACATGCCTTCAGTCTATAAATGAAGATCATGTAGGTAAATGCAATTTAATTTCAGCAACTTTAAGATGTGTGGACTTCAATTCCCTGAATTACCCTTGCCAGCACGTTTTCAATTTACAACTATAATTAAGCTCAAAATTTCTGTTGCTAAAGCCCATGTCACACTGGCCAACGGATGCAAAAAGGACACAGCGGACGAGCAAAATGTTCCACCCGTTGTTATCTGCTCTCAAAAGGGGCAAAAATTTGCATAACCGGAGCTGATAACACGGACGCATGGAGGACGCAGGGCAGATGCAAAGCGGATGCGGAACGGAAGCCCAGCGGATGGAAGCGGATGGGAGGGGATGGCACATCCGCAGGGCTTCCGGGGGGCCTCAGCGAAGCAGACGCGGAACGGAAAGAGCGGATGCAGAGCGGACGCCGAATGGATGAAGCGGATGCACAGCGGAAGCCTAATGGATGCCTGGCGTTAATTGCGCATGCGGGGAGGATGCATTGCGTCAGCCCCGTGGATATAACAGAAGCAGCTCGGAAGCAGGTTGCCATTCAGAGGAAAGACCTGCTGCCGGACACATCGACTGCCTTGCCTGCCCTGCCTGCATGTCTGCCTGCCAGCCTTGCTGCCAGCCTCCCTGCCAGCCGGTCTGCCTGCAAGCCTTGCTGCCTGCCTCGCTGCCAGCCTTGGTGCCTGCCTCCCTGCCAGCCTTGGTGCCTGCCTGCCTGCCAGCCAGCCTTCCTGCCAGCCTTGGTGCCTGCCAGCCAGCAACCCCACAACCATGCGGAAGCACAGCAAGCCTCAGCCATCTGCTGCCAGCCCTGGCAAGAGGGACAGGGCTACCATCCCCCCCCCCCCGGCCCTCACTCTGGTTCTGCTGGGGCTTCTGCAGCACGGGCTCGCTCTTCTGGGGCTGGCGCTTCTGCTGCTTCTGGAGGAGCTGATGACAAGCACTCCAGCACCAGCCACCTCCACAGCACCTGCACCCTTCACCCCTGGGACTGAGCGACCAAGAGGAGGATACCTGTGGGATGGGTAATAGCTGTGGGATGGGTTAGGATAGCAGTGGGATAGATAAACCTCCAGTGCAAGCATAGTGGGACTGCATGGTCCACCCTCCCAAGTGCCACACCTACGGTCCTTTATTATCAATAATAATGTAATAATTATCCACACATGTCAACATAAACACAACTCTTTATTAAACGCCCTGTTCATTGTAGGCCAACCCAACATACATGGCCCAATCTCATCCGTGTGATGAGACAGGCTGAAGGAAGCATCCATTAAGCATTTACCATCCTGTCTTGCCACTCCACTGCTCCAGCTGGGGAGTTGCACCAGTGTTTCAGGAGGTTGCGCTGCTTCATCACCTCACGTGAGGCTCTGTTGGGGCCTTGTACATCCTGAGTGTCGATCAGATTTTGCCCTTGCCTCCATTCCCCAGCCTCCATGTCCCCATTGCCTTGTTGACGGTCCACAAGCCTGTTCTGCAAGACTGGGTAGCGGGTGCCCATGAGATTGTGCAGGATGCAGCAAGCTTCCACGATCCTCATGGTCTCTGGGCTATGCTGCATGTTGGTCAGAAGTACCTGGAACCTGTTGGCCAGGATGCCAAAGGCGTTCTCCACCACCCATCTTGCCCTGAACAGCTTGTAGTTGAAGATCCTCTCTTCACGGGTGAGGTATTTGGAGGTGTAGGGCTTCATGAGGTAGGTTGTGAGAGAGAAGGTGTCATCCCCCATGATGAAGTAGGGCACATCTTGTGTGTCATTGGGTAGCGGGTCTGGATCTGGGAAGCCCACCATGAGGTTGCATTCCAGCCCCTCCTTGAGGTGACTGGCGTTGTATACCTGGGCATCTGAAGATGAGCCGTTGCCTGAAGCATTGATGTACATGAACTTGTAGTCAGCATCGACCATGGCAAAGAGGATGATGCTGAAGAAGTCCTTGTAGTTGTGATAAGTGGACCCTGAGTTGGCTGGCGTTTTGCAGGCCACGTGCTTGCCATCGATGGCTCCAACGGTGTGGGGGAAGTTCCACCTATGATACCATTGCTCTGCAACTTTCTTCCATCCTTCTTCAGTGGAGGGGCACTGGAGGAGCTCCTCCTTGTATTATTCGATGATGGCCTGCACCACTTCTCTGACCACAAAGCTGATGGTGCTGGGTGGCACCCTCCAGCCGTACTGCATGCTCCTGTAGGTGGTCCCTGAGGCCAGGTGGCGCAGAGTGAGTGCCACCTTGAGCCCAGGTTCCAGGCTGGGCGGGAAGTTGGTGTTTGTCTTGGTCAACCTGGGTGTCAGGCGCTGCACAACTTCGTCAAACATAGCTGGAGGTATCCTCATGAAGTTCTGGAACGCCCGAGTGTCTTCGCTCCTGAGCTCCACCATCAGCTTGTTGTACAGTCCGTCCTCTGCTCTTCTGGCGAACCATCTTTGGACCCAGACTTTTTTTGGGTGCCTCCTTTTCTTCCCGTAGTAGAGTTCTCAGAGCCTGTAGATGGCTTCGCACTGTTGCAGAACGATGGTGGCTGCCGAAAGGACTTTGTCACAATCCACGGTGGACATGACTGGATGCTGTGGAAGAGGAAGAGGCAGATGAAGGCTGCAGAGTTCTGCACCGCTGGGCTGCTGTTCTGAAAGTGAGATGTAGGCGAGTTGCTCCCCCTTTTTATAGGCAGTATAGGTTTTCCGCTAGGCATCCTCTAGGCATCCTCTAGGCATCCTGTAGACATCCTAAATATCCGAGATAGCTCCCCTCTGCGAACATTTTTTCCATTTTAAACGCTTTGTTTCCGTTCTGTATCCTCTAGGCATCCGTTCTGCATCCGTTCCGCTTCCTCCCTGCATCCGGGCGGATGTGAGTTGCGCGGATGCGCAGCGGATGCCTAGCGGATATAGCAGATGCGTAACGGATGCGTAGCGGATGCAGAACGGACGAACTGGATACATTTTCCGCGCAAAAGTTTTAGGCAGCCCAAAACTTTCGGAGCGGATGAAACGTCCATTTACGGATGCTGGACGGATAGAGAGGAAGCCAAATGGAGGCAGTGAGTACATCGCGTTTTCGAATGAATGGCAAGGTTTTTTGTCCGTTTTACATCCTCTTTGCATCCGTTGGTTCAGTGTGACATGGGCTTAAGTAAGACCATTGTTAAGTGAATTTTGCCCCATTTTACTACCTTTTTGCCACAGTTGTTAAGTGATGCAT
Organism: Laticauda colubrina; assembly: GCA_015471245.1. Taxonomy (NCBI): domain Eukaryota; kingdom Metazoa; phylum Chordata; class Lepidosauria; order Squamata; family Elapidae; genus Laticauda; species Laticauda colubrina. The sequence continues at coordinate 45,981,393 of BLBF01000022.1, forward strand.
GGCAGTTGTTAACTTAGTAATGCAGTTGTTAAGTGAATCTGGCTTCCCCCTTGAGTTTGTTTGTCAGGTATAAAAGATGAACACATGACCTCAGAACACTGCAACCATCATAAATATGAATCAGTTGCCAAGTGTATGAATTTTGTTTATCTGACCATGGGAATGCTGCAATGGTTGTAAGTTTGAAAAACGATCATAAGTCCCTTTTTTCAGTGCTGTTGTAACTTCAAAAGGTCACTAAATGGACTGATGTAAGTGGAGGACTACCTGTACTGCCCTAGTGTCTCTGAAGTACTGCAGCACAGTACCTCCTTATTCAGTCTTTATGTAGCATTTTCAGAGAGATAAGCCTGTTAAGTTCCTTGCAGCAAACAAAATGAAGAGATATAAAGTACCTTAAACTTGAGCAATTAGACATTGTTATTTTAAAGCAATCTATGATTTTAAAAGCAAATGTATTCAGCATGTTTAACCCAAACGTGTTCATAGATATTTTGAAATAATTATCATCAGCCAGCTAGCAAAAAAAAAGACAAAGATACAATTTTTTCTCTGATTAAAAAGGTACGATGTAACAACTTCACCACTGTAGAGATCTTATATTACAACCTTCCCCAACTCTGTACTTTCCAGATAAGTGATTTGATTCTTGACAGGAGAGGTCAAAAGGGTGCAAGTAGCTGTCAAGAGAAATCATGGCAATCCTGTTTATTTTCAGCTCAAACACAGCCCAAATTAGATGGGGCTATATATCTATACAGATATACGTTACTGATTTTCTTCACATTAGCTTGTTTTTAGGATATAACCTATATGATTTATTTGGAAATCAGGGAAACAGTAGATTTGGGGAAAAGTAGGTAGTGTATGAGGGGAGAAGCACAGCTAACAGTCACCAGAGAAAAGAAGTAATTTTGGAATCTCATCGTAAGGTTCTGAGACATTCACCAGGCTGACGTCTATTGTTTAGATAAAAATTCTGCAGAACATTTAGCATCCTACCAAACAAAGTTTATATATTTATATAAATATAGCTGTCTTGAGCCACATTCAGGAGATGGATGGTGATATAAATCCATGCAAATAAATAAATGTTCCAGAAGAGAACTATTCTTTTTAAAAAGTGCAATTTTTAAACCAAAGGTGGCTCTATTACCTTCTTGTTAAGCTCAATATTTTCCAGAACCTTAATGGCTTGATAATAATCACCCAGCAATGAATGAAGGCGCAGCAGACCCACAAGGCTAAAATAGCCCAACATCTTATATAAAGAATGGCGACCGTATTCTCCAGCAACGCTCTCCGGGTCCCCTAAGGGGAAAAAAAATAATTTGAAACTATACATGTGGACTCTAAATGCAACAGTGAATAAAAATGCAAATTTCAATCTGCCTGCTTGATTCCTGATCAGAATGAAATAGCTGAAGATTCACAATCAGAATTAAAATGGCTAGACCTTCCTCATGAATAAACTACTGGATAATTATTATTGATAATTGACAATGGCAAAGCCCACTCATTTTAAAATATTTATTTCCTTACCTCCGCTGGTATAGACTTCCAGTTGCCTGTTGATGTTGGATTTGTCCACTATGGAATATAACACATTAAGAACACTGTGGACATTCCAGATCTTAGGATTTAACCTCAAGAAATCAATTTCTTCCTCAGATTTCTTGGCAGTCTTGCAGCGATACTGACTGTAGGACTGAAACTTTACAAGGAGATAGAGAAGGCAGGAGAAAATGAGGGTGGCATTATTTTTCTCCTTGGATTTTTTTTTTACATAACCAGAATAAAAATGAAATTACTGAATAAACTGGGATTACCCAAAAGCAAACGTGAGAAAGAAAGAGCAATTTATCAATGAGTACAAATGTTATGCTGTATTATAACAAAACCAAACTATATACTATTTTACAAATGAAAATAGTAAAGTTTCCTCAGTGCTAACCAGAAACCAAATTGCAGCCATAACAATTTGTAGGCGGAAAGACACATAGTGTGAGAACACTGAATAAAATTACAACTCACCACAAAATATTATTCCAAGTCATTAACAATAGGTATATTCCTATCCAAAATATACAGTATACAGTATATGTCAAATTGAGCTGGTATTAAGCAGAGTTTAAATTCTGTCCATCACACAAAGTCCCATATAAATTGCAATCTTACATATCAATATAGAAATAAACTCCTCTTTCCATGCATATATATAACTGGATATCTATAGTGTTCCAAGACCCAAACAGAAAGATATAAGCATTCCAACCATAAAACACCTGGAAGTCTTAGTGCTTTGAAAAGTGTTTTGCAAATTACTTGCATGCTTAGCATTTGATTCTAGTCATCTTTGTAGATTTTCATCATTATTAAAAAAGGCATGTGGAACTGACTTAAGAGAACTTTCCATTTTTATACCTGATATATAAATTCATCTATAATATCCCAGAGCCATTGATTGGGTAGTTCTAGAGGAGCTGGACCATCTGCATCTAGAAAGGAACATTCATATAGAATATATGTAATGAATAATACCAAGCAAAAAGTCTATGTTTTTATTCTCCCCGCATCTTACCGATAAAAAGATAAAGAGGAAAGCCTGGATTGCTGACTGAGCAGTTCCAAAAACAAGTTAGAACCTAACTTTATAGTATTATTCTGCATTGTGCCAAAACCCACTTCATAATATAATTTATTTACCAATTTTGGGAGGAAATCTGTATATTGCTGCAATTTCCAATAGACAGTTACTTTTAATTCAAATTAGATCCCACCTTTAGTTAATAAATACTGAATATTTACTAATTTCACGAGAGCTTGCACTGTTGCTTGTTTTAATTTTACGTACTTGCATTGTTTTCAAGGCATTCTAAATATTGCATCATACAAATCATGTCCTTAATAGAACAAAATGTAAAAAGGAGAGGAAAGGCCAAACAGAGATTAAAAAATCAGAATGAAGACTTGGATTTTTCTTTTAAAAAAAAAAGATATACAGTATTAAACAAAAGGGGTCAGAGAGCTTCAGAAGGTTCCCCCCACCCAAAAAAAAAACCCACACTTGGGAACAGAGTTATATATTAGGATGGTAACTGGCTAAGTATTACTCTAAATATAGAAGATATATTCTTATTACTCCTTGTACAATACATAGAATTATATAATTTTAGAGACTCACTAAGAATGTAGTTGAAGAGATTACAGTAATTGTAATAAGATTCAAATCTTTGTTCCAGGGTTGGGCCACCCTGCAATAAATGAAGAAAGAATAAAGTTGCCTAGATTTCTGAAATGAATGATACATGATCTCAGAGTTCTACGTAAACAGAACAATTGAACAAAAAGGCACTTTTCATTAAGGACAATCTAAATCTGATACTCACACTGACTTTGGCATAGATGTGTCTATAATACAACTCCTTGTACAAAATCAGGAACACAGCATCTACAATTAAAGAAAAGCTATAAATCATTGTATCTGAAGTATTTGCCTTTGAGTTTTGCATTCAATTGGTCAAGTATTTGATGCGAGTGAAAATAATAAAATATATCACAAATCCAAAAATTTCCGATAACAAATAAAAGTCAAAAAATTTGCTGCAAAAAGCATATCAACATGATTCATTGGCAAATGAAATTTCATACACTATCTGAAAGTTAACAAATACGATATGTTATGGTAGAATATGCCACAAATACATTTTCATCTGAATACAATCTCTCTTGCGAATGAGCAACTGAGATATCTCAGAATTGGTGATTGTACACTGTCATTAAGATCCATTCACTGCAACTATAATAAAAACAGGCTATCCTTATTTTGATAAAAACTAATTGTGTTGTATATTTAAAAAATACAGTATTGTACTAAGCTCTATAATCTTCAAGCATGGAGTGGTATTGTTAAAAAATTATTCAAGGATACTGAGTGATGCAAATAGGAAATATAGTTAAGATTGGAAATTTCTTCTGGCAATAAAGACCCTCTAATTTTTTGAAACTATAATATCAACAGCTTAATACAATAGGGTAGGATCCAAAAGTTCAAGGACAATATTTTTTTATACCACCTCTTAAATTTATCACGAGTTTCAACATTTCAGTACAAAAAAACAAGCCAGGTATAGTTACCATAAAAAAGAATAAAATCTTCTGCTGAATCTTATTTTTAGGTTTATTATATAAATGTTGGAAATGTGGATCAAATCAGATCGCAAGTGACATATCCTGTTACATTAAAGGAATCATTTGGAATTAAGAGAGTTCAATGCAATGCAATTCATAATCTGTCTTCTTCAATATGTACTAGTTCCCTTCCTTTCCCACCCTCCCCCCCAAAATTACTCTTCCAATACGGAACCAAAGTCAGAATAACATTTTCTATTAAAAATTCTTACCATTTCCAACCTGTGGTGCAATAGCCTCTGCTTCTGGCCACGGTGTGTTTTTAAAGAACCTTTCTGTTAGTTTGGTCCAACTGCAATACACATCATTATTTAGAAAATAATGGCATGACTGACTATAATAAACCCATATAACAAACTACCACAATTTACACGCCCCCATCTCACTTTTTGCCAACTCTATATATGTAAAGATTTCTATGAAAAATGTGGTATGATGCTAAAAAACAAGATTTTTCAACGGCATGTGTTATCATGTGGGCAGATAGCATATGTCACTGAAAAATCTTGTTTTTAGCATTTTTCTTACCATTTTTCTCATACCTGCATAATCTTTAATTATTTCCCATCATATATTCACAATTATATAGCTATGTATCACTTACATTAATATTTTATGCCTTTAAATGTAATTGAACACAATAAGAACTAGCCATACTGATAATTTTTGCCCTGCCCTTTTCTGAAGCAAATGAAACCATACCTGTTTTCATAGATGTCTTGGATCTCATATACCTTCTGATCAATCACATCACTAGATATGCGACTGGCCTGAAGCTCATACACTTTCTGGTCAATCAGATCTGAAACAGTCTTATGAAAGTACTGTATAAAATTTTTAATCACTTCTGGAATCACCTGATAGGTTTGCTGTTCATATTGCCGTTCATAGGCTAAATCCTGTTTTGGATCTCCTATGAAATACAAGTTATAACAACTACATCAAAACATAGTATCAGGAAGATATAGAATAGCAACATTAGGCCACTCAACGCTGGCAACATTAAGGTTACTGTGGAGGCCAACAAACATGAATATTACTAAACAAGACAACAGAGGTTGGAGGAAAAAAGGAAATAGAACAAAAGGCCCTCAAAAATGTTTTTGGCCAATGGGTTTGGGGATTCCATGAATTTGGGGAATCTATTAAATGTGATAGTTGACTAGATGCATTCTTTGTATGCTTTGCTGTCATTCAGTTTTATTTCTTGGTTTTTTTAACCTTGCGTTTACATTGTCTTTATTCTAATTTAACTTGGGCTTTTTAATAGCATTTAGGTATTTTGTTCTGTTATGGATGCTATCCAAAGTCACAATGTGACGAATGTGAACTTAAGCCATAGTATTATTGATATCTAAGTCATTAATTCAGAAACATTTTTTCTCAATTAAAAATCACTTTTCAACTGGCAGCTTCAGAATACATATAGGGTTCTTTTTTTCATCATATTCTTAAACTATCCAAAGAAGTAATTTATTTTGGGAGAGAATAACTGCTCTATAATTATTCAAATGAGTTCCATAACTGAGTGGACATTTCAATTTGGATCTTCCCAATTCAGTCCTGATAACTTTAAAAATATTAAATTAAATCCCATTATTCTGAAGCAAGCCAATCTGAACAAAACACCTACAATAGATTACAAGAATGGAAAGTACAAGAATGGAAACGCCTAGCTGTTTTCTGGAGCCATATTTTTTAATATTTAGTTTCTGCTCAATTTTTTTTTTCACATTTTAAGCCTATACCTGCAAATTAAAAGTAATTGTCAAAGAAACAAACAAGGAAGAATTAAAGTTGCTAAACCAAATATAGGTCAAAGTACTTTCTTTCCGTAAGAGACAAATATCAAAATACATAGTTTAATACATAGTTATCCATTTTTTGGTAGAAATTGAATAAAGAAATGGGCTGGACTGAAAGCACTTCTGAATGATACCGCCACTGTGTCTGTAGCACAACACACATCACTTGGCCTCCAGTAACATAAACTCGAAGTAGCTGGACCATCAACACGAAAGTGTACGGACTCACCTGTGTGTAAATCATAGTCCCCTGTATAAGCATATGGGTCGTAAGAGCCCTGCGAAAAGAGAGCGTGGAAAGGGAAGGCTTGAAACTGGTACAGATAACACGGTGCAACATGCTTAATCGTTGCCCCACCACCACCTCATATGTGAACATCCACGGCTCTGCTTTTGGTGACAACTCGGCAACCTCTCTCCCTTCCGCGACACTGAGGCACACGCCCATCCCTTTTATCCGAAAAGGCCAAGTAAAACCACCCTTGAAGGTCCCCAATTCTCACACGCCAATCAAGATCGCAGTGAACAGATACGCAAAGTTTGTACCTCATCGTAATCGTCCACCGGATACGACATGGCGGGCTTAAGAGCACGAAAAAAAGAGAACGCACACCGCCGACCGGGCTGAGGAAGGTGCAGCAAAGAAAGTCTTCCGGTCACCGAATTGGTGGGACTTCCCTCGTAAACCGGAAGCCGCCGGTATAAATTGTCCGTTTGGCGGACAACTTAAAATACTGTAGGAACGAGAGGGACCGTTGTTAATCTGCTCCTAATACGACGAAGTAAACATACATTTAGTGTGCGTTATCACGTGACGGCAACCACGCTTAGAAAAAGTAGTGCATTTGGTACACTACTGTTAATTGTGTTATGAAAGAAATGCGGGTTATAAACCTATTGAGAAGAACTGATCTCTTGTCCGTAGAGAACAAGAGTTAGTAGTAGAGAACAAGAGTTAGCAGAGAACAAGGGGTCCTAGTAAAGGACCCCTAAAGCGTTATCTGATCTTCAACATTGATCATCGAGTTGCAAGCAGCGTGAAAATGTCACAAATTTCCGTTGGTTTTGTGACCAAAATTGATGGGATTTGACAAATGTCTAGAGCAACATTAATTACCACTACACAAGAATATTGCCTCCTAACCTGAAGTCAATTTTGTTTTCATAAAACATTAAATAAAAACAAATTTCTCACTCACAATTGCGACTCAAATTAATTCATAATTATAAGGAATGATAAAAAAATATAAGAAAGTATAAAAGTTTAGTCACAGCTAAGACATTTCTGTACCACTATTTTTATAAAAGTACATTCTTTGCCCCCAGTGAGAAGCAAAATAATTACAGAACACTTGTTTCCTGAGAATGTTCCTGTACAATTTCAATAAGGAAAAAAAAAATCCTCCATCTACAGAGGAAAAAATTTAACAAATGACACCAAAAGTTAAACCAATTGAGTTTCTGTCCTGTGGGGTTTACTTGTCAATGCTTAATATTACATTTATAACAACCAATTGTCCTTGAATGTAAACCTTTTATTTTAGTTAGAACAAGATGTACACATTACAATCTTAATGCCTGGAAATAATATCTTCTCTCAACACTGAGGTTTAAAATTTGGAAAATAGGTGTGTATAATTTATATCTGTGGCAGTGTGCTTTGCTATTGTTTCATTTTGGGGGTCTCTTCCCCTCTGAAATGCTTTCTTTTCTATTTTTGCTGCCTTGAACAACATTATTATATTTCTCAGAGTTGCACAAGTACTATATTATGCTGGGTATAATTGAGGCTTCTAATGAAATGTTGGTATGCATTCTGCACTTCTGCTCAGGATGGTTACAGTAAAGCCTCCCCATTTGCAGATTGTGGTTTCACTTCCTTCCCTTGAAGGAGTAGCACCATCCTTTTCTGCTACTTGGGATGTCCACCTACCCTTCTCCCTTTTCACATTCAAATGCCTCTTAATAGGTAAGGTGTGCTGTTTTGTCTATGTCATGATCCACATTCGAAAGTGCATTTTATTCTAATGTATAATGCTTATACCCTCCCCAAAGGATGTGCTGGGTTGCACATCATCTTCGGCCAGTAATCAGCACGGACTGTGAGCAAAAGCCCCTCCATCTTTCCAAGCTTGCGCACAAAAACACCCGTTCCGCATTCGACTTGGCCGTAGACCGAACTCTCTCACCTTTCAGGACAAGATGAGGGAAACATTTGGGGGCGGGGGAAGTACGCTCCCTTTCCCGTCATTCTTAACCCGTCGCTTAGGGCGTCCGGCCGCTCCTATTGGCTGCTGCTTGCCTTGTTCCCTTCCTTTCATTTCTATGGTTACGCGAATTTCCCCGCCTCCCGTCAGCGAGCTGGGGCTTTCTGGGCCCACACTTGAAGGCGAAGGCTTGGAGAGGCGGTGGGGAGGTTGCGGGTAGCCGCAGGGATGGAAGGCAGTAGCCCCGGCGAAGCCAGCCCGGCCGATGCCGCCAACTTGTTTTCCCTGGCGGGTCTTGGCGTCGCCTTGCAGACCATCCCGGAGACCCCGGACCCGGCTGCTTTGGGTTACTTGCAGCTGCCGTGGCAGAGGGAGCACCGCGTGTGCAAGATCATCAGCCGCCGCCGCAGAGACGCCCGGCTACACCACAAGGTGGGCCCGCTGGGCAAGGAGATTCACGGTGAGGTGCTGGCTGCGGGGCTAGGCGGGAAGGCGTTCTGTTTTTTTTTACCGGGTGACCGAAAGGCCGCCCGTCCTCTCCTTACCGATCAAGGAGAGTTCAACCTGGAAATAAGAAATTTTCAGACTGTGAGAGCAATCAACCACGGGAACAGAAGTTGTGGGAGCTTCATCATTGGAAGCTTTCAAAAAGAGACAGAAATGGGGTAGGGTCTGCTGCTTGGGAAAGGGGGTTGGACTAGATGACCTACAACCGCCCTTCCAACTATGTTAATCTGCAGTCTACCGGATTGTCTAGGAGCGGCCCTGGGAAGGGGGAATTGGAGAGCTTCAGTCTGGGGCTTTGTCAGGAATTTAGAGCTCTTCCAGGTAAAGGCAGCAGGAGTTTGCTGTCAAATACAGGTAGTCCTGGATTTACAACAGTTTGCTTAGTGATTTATGATCCTTTTTCACACTTACATCGCCATAGTCACATGATCAAAATTCAGATGATTGGCAAGTGGTTCATATTTATGACAGTTTCAGAATCCTGGGGTCATGTGGTCAGCTTTTGCAATCTTCCGACAAAACTAAGTCAATAGGGAAACTAGATCCACCAAACAATCGTGTTACTAACTTAACTGCAGTGATTCATTCAACAACTGTGTCAAGAAAGGTCATAAAATGAGGCAAAGCTCACTTCAGTGTCCCACTTAACATAAATGTTGGGCTCAATCATGGTTGTAAGTTGGAGGACTATCTGTAAATACGGATGAGGGACTAAACATTCAAGCAAACACACTTAGGAGTGGACACATAATTGTTCCCTTGATAATCCAAGGCAGCCTTCCCCAACCTGATCTGAACGCCCAAGCTGGTGTTCATAATAGTTGTCCAACAACCTGCCCTATTGCCAGGGTAAAGGATAGGACTTTTCATGATAGCTTCTGTGTTTTGGAACTGATTGCTCCTGCCAGGATGCTTGGCTTATTTTAACAAGCCAAACTTCTTACAAGAATTAATTGTACTATTATGGATGGTATGATTTGTTTTAATGAGGTCTTATTAATTTTTGTTTTTCTATTGTGTGTCACCCAGAACATGTTTGATTGGATTGCCTATAAACATTATAGATAAATAAATGGTACTGGGCTGTATAAAAGAAAAAAATGCAATACAAGCATGGCTCAATGGTGTGCATTTGAAATAATTTTGCCCATCAGACTTGAAGTCACCAGAATTCCTGATTTTGTATTAAAAGAATGAATGTAGTTTAAATTGTGAATAAAATGAGGTAGCTTGTGTTATAAGTGAAGAATTAGGAGATTTGTGATGAGTAAATGAGAGTAAAGCAATCCAGTTATAGCAGTATAAATTGCAACTTACTGCCAGGAAAATTTATAATGTATTGAAGCCTGAGAAGTTTGTTTTGTTCTGTTTTATGTATTATGGATAAATAGCTGCAGAAATGTAGACAAAGTTTGCTCACTTCTCAGAGTAAAATTTTGAAGAGAAGCAAATTATGAAAACTTTGTAGACTTGTGTTCCTCTCTTTCCAGATACAAAAGAATCATTAATTCTTGAAAGATCTTTTCAGTCAAAATCATATCAAAATCCTCAAAATTACAAGAAAAGAAAAATCAAAATTATTGGGCTCTGCCCTTCCAGGAACATTGTTGAAAGGCCTCCTGTGGCCAACTAGCCATGCCCTACTTGTAAAAGATTATAAATTCTTTCTGCCAAGGCAAAGAGAAGGTCTGTTTTGTTGTTGTTTGTACATCTAAAACGAATTTTAAGAGGTAAAAGATACCTACAAAAAGTCATGCTATCCGAATAATTATGAGTCCACTAGCTAGAGTAACATCACAGTTCCTAGATATAAAACACTGCATTGCTGCCTTCCCCCAGTAAAAGATCACCCTTGAGGAGATGGTGTGGATTGTGCATAGTAAGAGAGTCACAAAATCTTTGTTTAACCAAACCTGATGTGGTTGTGGTTGTTTTGTTTTTTATAAAATTAAATTGAGAAGGAAATAATTCACTCTCTTTTTCCACAGCTTTAAAAAGATTGAGAGAAGCTGCTAATTCAAATGATTTGGAAACAGGTAACATTGCATCTGTCAAAATTTGATCTTTAGGCCCATGTATTTTCCCCTACATAGGTTCTGTTAGAGAAATAGGGGTCTTATAAAATGACAGGCTGTAAACAGGAACGGATTATTTGAGATGAGAATGTTCAATACACTGTATTAGATTTCTAAGAATTCCATTGATATGTAAGCTTTTATATATATGTGTGTGTGTATTTGTGTGTGTGTGTGTGTGTGTATATATGTTTGTGTGTGTGTATTTCTATCTATCTATCTATCTATCTATCTATCTATCTATCTATCTATCTATCTATCTATCAGTAGCTTGGAGGAACCTCAGGTAGAGGCTTGAAAATGGGTCTGTTAACAAAATGTTAGTTTCATACACATACACTTCTTCTACCCAGGTATTCTTTCATTTCCTAGTTCCAATTAAGTCTTTCCTAACCAGTTCTATCTTATTGTAAGACACATATAATCATTTTAAATAAATTTGTTTATGGAAATGTTAGCTAGAAGAAATGCAGAGGGCTAGATTTCAGTGCTTTGGTAACACTCCATCTTCACTCTCCTCACTTGCCTGCATATTGAATTTCTTGGCACACAGTTCCTGATTGCCAGTCAGGATTACAAGATGAGTACATTTACTAGAAGGTTACATTTGCAGGAATATGAAATTTTTCTACATCTCTGATTAACCTATATTAAATAATCTCCTCTCTCTAAACTTTAGCTGAAATTAGAAGAAGTTTAGACTTAAATTTGTCTGAAGAGTGTAGTGAGATATTGGAATATTTGGCATTTTGTCATTTTTTTTCAATTGAATAAGGAAGTAAATTTTAAATAAAAATATAGTTCTGGGAGAGACAATGCCCTAACAAACTGATGGATTAAAATTTGCATTTAATGTTTTCAATAAAAGAAATATATATTCACATTGATTGAAGTAATTACTATGTACAGTTTCTTTTTGTGGATGCTTTAATTCTGTTGGTTCACTTTGAGCTTGAAAGGAAGTAATTTACTGATACTGAATTGCTTGAAAAGATCTGAAGGAATTTGTGCATGTATCTTATTTGTTTCTTCTAAAATGAACTTTAAGTATTAAGTATTGTTTCTTGAAAGTTTTGCAACAATTTATTACATTTTAAGCTAGGATACTGATGGTGACTTTTAGCCAATTAAATCTTCAAGTTATTAATGCTTCCTTTTCTTTCTTATTTGGTCGCATCAGTAATGCAACTTCTAGAAGATGGGGCAGACCCCTGCGCTGCTGATGACAAAGGTCGAACAGCCTTGCACTTTGCTTCTTGTAATGGAAATGATCGAATTGGTAAGCCAATTTAAAGAATGGGGGATTTTACTTTGGATGCCACTTCATAGGGAGATAATGCTGATTATTTTCAAAAGCATTCTTTGTAGATTTCAGTCAGGTAGTCCACGGTTCCTAGCAGGTGGAAGGAAACTGGGCAAAAGTAATGGACGTAGATCAGTGTTTCTCAATCTTAGGAAAGTTAAGATGTATAGATTTCAATTCCCAGAATTCCCAGGCCAACTGTGCTGGATGAAAAATTCTGGCAGATGAAATCCATGTATCTTAAATTGGCTAAGGTTGAAAAACACCGATATAGATTATTACAAGATAGAATGAAGTTAGAAGTGAAAATACCATTATGAAGTATACTTCCTAAAACAGTGTTTCTCAACCTGATCAAGTTTAAGATGGATGGATTCCCAGAATTTCCCAGCCAGCAAAGCAGCATTTAAGGTGGGTGGGTGGCTGGGGAATTTGGGGAATTGAAGTCAGCCCATCTTAAACTTGCCCAGGTTGAGAAACACTGTTTTAAAAATCAGTATTACAGAGATTGCCTGGTATCTAGAATTATTCCAGGAGGTTTTGTGGTTTTATAAACAAGTTTTGGGTGTGTTCCTTGAAAAGTTTGGTTAAAAATATAAGAATAGGGGCAAAAAAACCCTGAGAACATGGGTAACACCTGCAAATTAGGTGTGACACCAGCATCCTTAATTAAAACTTTTCTGTCCTTTCTAGGTTGAATGAGGCTTGGATATTGGATAGAGGACAGATTCAATTAAGCTAATATCAGCTCACTGTAGTCATTTTTGGTTACCAAGAGTTGAGCAAAGTGTAAGTTGGCTTCTTGCTTCAAAGATGAGCAGTTTGAGATTGTGAGGTTCTATAACTCAACTTTACATTCTTTCCAAAGTGCCCCTGAAGGTTGATAAATAAATATGTGATATTATTCAATAAGATGTACTTAAAGTTTATTGGCATATTCTTGGAGTTGGAGTGATTAAGAAGGAGCTGAGGGAGGTAATATTCTCACTGGCAAACTATATTTGGGGGGAGGGATCTGCTTGTGTTGTGAAATGGCAGGTACTACTAGGCAAGTAAAGCCTTGATCCATTTTATGGGTACACATTGCATGCAATGCAGGTTAAAAGAGATTTGAGCTTTAATCCCCTGATCATGCCCATTATCTTGAAGCCAGTGATGCTCATTATGGACATCCCATTACTTTTGAACAGCCCCCCAAATGTGGCAGATTGGCTCACATTGTGTTGTGGCAGTTTATTTTGCAGGCAATTTTGGATAGTGTGAACTTGAGATGATGGGGCCCAGAGGTCCATTCAGTAGCACTTCATATGCAAGCTTGACTGTTTCAAGGGACATAAAAGCATCATTTTATTATCGAGACCTCTTCCATTAAAGTACTTAGGAAAAGAGGTTGATTTTGGTGAGATGCAGCTAGGACTGGATACTATCCATCTCCAAAAGTTGCTAGGAAAGAATGAGTTCTGTAAAACTATATGACCATGGGCTAAAATTTGGGATATTTCTTTATGGTTTTCAAAGTGAACTTGAGAGATTCTTTGTTTGTGTTTTAGTGCAGTTGCTTTTAGACCATGGTGCTGATCCAAACCAGCGAGATGGATTAGGGAACACTCCCTTGCATTTGGGTAAGCATCATTTATCTGAAATGCCATCTTTTTTTTTCCTGAGAAAATCTGCTGAAACTGGATTTGGTTCAAGTTCAGGCAGCAATAGCCTGGGACACATGGGAACATTTTTTAGAGGAAACCAGGAAATTACCCATTCAAATATCACCTCAGCAGAGAGTGAACATATGCAAACTTTTGCCTTTGGAACTGAACCCACATCTGCCATATAAAGCATAATATTTACTTTTCAGGACTAGCTTAATGTTTACTGTGATAATTTCTATAAAGTATACTTTAGCAATATTTGCAAAGGGAGCTTTTTGGAAATACAGTCTTCACTGTATAAATTAGTTGTGATTCTGATCAGATATAATATATCCCCGCTGCTTTACTGCAAAGCACTCCTTAGTTCTATGTTTTGTATTTCCCCTCCACAGCTGCCTGCACGAACCATGTTCCTGTCATCACCATGCTGCTCCGCGGAGGTAACCTTTCTTTTTGGCAATGCTAAAGCTGCCCTTTCTTCTAGTGCTCTTTCAACCTGTTTTTCTTACTCTGCATTTGCATATTTCAGGAGCTCGAGTGGATGCCTTGGATCGAGCTGGAAGGACCCCTCTGCACTTGGCCAGGTCAAAGTTAAACATCCTGCAGGATGGCCTCTCACAGAGCTTGGAGGTTGTGCGCCTTGAAGTAAAGCAGGTACAGGAAGGTTATCCTGGGTTTGAGAGGCTGCCTGGTGTTATATATTTAACAGTTTTCTCTGCGCTCCACAGAAGACATTTGGGACTGAGGAATGTATGTGGACATGAGAGTTTGGTATCAGTGGATTTTGAGAGAAAGGCAAAGGTGTGTAAACCTGATTCGCACGCTAGACTAGGAAAGGAAAAACATCTTTGGCTTAGAGGACTGAAATTCTAAGGCATAAATGGCCAATCAGATTAGTTGGATATGGCAGAAGTCTTGATGAGTCGAAAAATGAATGTGATCTTTGAAAAGTTTTAGATCAAGGAACAGCCAGGGTAGGATATTTTCTTCCACAGGCTTCAAAATGTTTTGGCCTCTGAAGGTCCCAAGATATATTGCTGGTAAGATCATGAAGTAACCATACTGAAGAGAGCCAATCTACTCTCAAGAATGTATAATACAAAAATGCACAGTTTTTAAAAGTATATATTGCACTTACTTACCTTTTATTTTATTTACTTTCTAGCTCTTTATAGCTATGGTATCTTTAGAATCTGCATTTTGCCAGAATGATAGTTCATTTCTATTGTAATCCTTCTATCTACTGCTGTCCAAAATCTATGGCAATGTATTTGAAATGTTACATTCTGATCGAAGCGCACTAAGTGCATTCGTTTAACAATCACTGCAAAGTTTGGTCCATCTGTTCATGTGGATCCAAAATGTTATTATTTGGAAATGTTTATCGTAGCAGTGTAGCTTTCTTGCTACTGTTGTCAGCATCCATACCTATAAAATAGAGATGAATTCTGATCTAACAATGGATTTTTACATATAGCAAACATGCTTTCCCTGCAAAAAAAGGGTGGAGCTTTGATTGCATAGTTGTGGTCAATGTGTACTACTTTTTTGCCCATCCCATGTCACCTCTTGAATGTGCCTAATAAAACTGTTGATTAATATAATTTTTAACCTACCTGTTGAAGGCTGATGGATTGCCTTGCGTTCATCATTGGTCATTTTTTGATGGCGATAGGACTAGTAGGTCAACATTTGTTTTAATGGTTTTTGTTGCTTGACTCTGTATTGCTTATTGTATTTTAACTTTATTAGCTGCTAAGAGTCACATATGTGAGATGGGAGGCATTGTAAACTGAATAAATAATAATATTGTTGCTTTTAAAAAAATGAAGTGCCTTGAGTCCCAGTAAAAATTAGTTTTATTCATTTCCAGTTATTATTTATGTTTAATTCTTACTTTTTTCTCCCAGGTAGTTAATGTACAGTTGTCAGTCACCTTCCACTTTACTAAAAGCTTATAGTAACTCTACAGATTTGCTTCAGAATTGGGTTTTTAATTAAAAATTTGGGCTTTTTTCATTGTTTGCTGCAAACCACATATTTCCATGCTGTTTGTTTTAGATTATCCAGATGTTGCGGGAATATCTTGACCGTCTTGGACGTCATGAACAGAGGGAACAATTGGATGACCTTTGCACCAGGCTACAGATGACTAGCACAAAAGAACAGGTGAGGGCTAAATAAAATTTTGTACTAGCCGAACAGTTCTACTGGGAAATCCAAAAACTATGTTTCATGTCACTATGAAATATTTTAGTTTTGGCAAAATACATATATCACTTGAATTTAGGATAAATACATTCAGAATAATTGGTATCGTAGGAGAGTGTCTGATTTTAAGGATATTTTAATTGTATTTTGTGGCTATATTGTTTCATCCCTGGTGAAGATGTCATTTCAACCTATTTTTCATTTTTTGGAGTGAGTTACAGGTCTGTTAAACAACTTCATGGGAATTAATGATCCAATTATGGTCCATTTGTTCTTGCCACTATAGGATGGTTTGCTGCTGCTGGATTTCAGCAGAATTGGGTTGAGGGACTTCAGCTGCTTCAAAAAGGGGTTGGGCTGCAAGCTGCCCATCTTTGTAGGGTTCTTCTTCAGCTCCTATATAATCATCTCATGTGCTTCCCTGGCAGGTAGATGAAGTTACTGATCTCTTAGCCAGTTTCACCTCACTCAGCTTGCAGAAGCAGAAGATAGACCAGAGGTAACCGGTTTTTCTACTGTCTTCTCACACCAAAGGAGAAGCCCTGGAAGAAAAGATAACTGGAGCACCATTGCAGGATTGGAGCATTGTTGTTGCCAGCATCAAACTTACTTTTCCTGCTGCTTCTATGTTGAACAGTTTGAAACCATGGAACATCAGGGACTGCCTTCAATACCCTTTCTTTGGGCCAAGGATTTTTGCTGTGCAGCCTTCAAAGGCATTTTTATTATTCTTTGTTTAAGAATCAGGAATTACCTTTCAGCTAATGAATTCTGGTGGAGCTGCCCTTCTTTAAGGACACTGTCTTCAGGAAGTATTATTGAAGTCCTGCAAGTAGCATCTTCAGTCTGCTCTGGATATATTTGGAGAAATGGCAGCTATTAGCAATTGCTCTGCTTTTAATACCCAGTATTTATGCACACAATTATTGAGCCTTTGTAGAAGGTGACAAACTTTGACAATAAATAAAAAATAGGATGGGTATATTTTAAATGGAGCAAAGTTTGAAGGGCTAGTACTGCTGCCTATGTCCATTGTTGGAGGAGGGGAGATATTTTATTGATATCACACACATGTACACACGTGCACACCTCAGATTTATTCACAAGGGCCATTTCCTTTATGCTGATTCTATTTCCAGAATTTTGAATCCCCAAAAGGCTGGTATAAGTAACTCTATGCTCTGCCCAAGTTTCTCCTGCTGATATTAATTGCATTAAAGGAGCAGAGCAAGAGTAGCTCAAGTCTTTGGTTGTCTCTTAGCCTGCTAGTACAAGAAGACATTTGCAGGAATTGGGTGCTTTAGGGTGCTGCAATGACTTGTTAGATCATCAACTGAATATTCTTATTGTGCCCTTTTATTACTTTTCCAGAAGGGGGAGAAAAGGAGGAAAATAATGTGAAGTACAATGGATGACATGCTAGTTCACTTTTATATGCTGTTTTTCTTCCTACAAAGGGCATAAAATTGGTTTACAGCTCATGCCAGATGCAGGTACTGTAGCAAATCATCTGTTTTAAATTTTAAAAAAGTCTCACTGTGATGGTATGTAGATTGTACTCAAATCAAAATATGGTTAGCTTTATTGAATTAGGCACAGGCTTTATCTAGGATAATGTAGATGAGCAGAGAAAAGTGTTTAGAGAGAGAATGTAGATGAGCAGAAAGAAGTGTTTTCCCCTGGTGCCTGTGAGTTCCTTGAACATGTAAGACTTTTTTAACGATGCCATTTTAATTGGCTCTGGCTGAGCAAGTTTTGGAAATTCTGCTTCTTTTATGGAAAAGGACTTGCTTTTTCATTTTGATGTTCCAAATGAAAAAAACAACAACCTTATTCTGAAGTTCAAACAATTTTCTGCAACCATAAATGTGTTGAATAAGAGCTGGTTCAGAGGAAAAAAAACCTCAAAGCTGTTGTTATGTCCTAACTGGGTGTTTTGACTCTAACCAGTCAACAGTAATTAAAAAGGAAAAAAAGTTGTAGCCATCCCAGCATCATCAAAATTCCAAGGTTGTTTTAGTTCCTTGAGATTTGTATCTTATGACTTTATTTTTGGTAAATATGCAATGTTTGTGGCAGAAGAGTTATTGGATGCCTAACTTTAAAAGAGACACCGTTCTTGGATCTCTTGAATGCAGCAGCTTGATCAAGGAATCTTGAATTCTTTCCTAAAGAGGATTCTGTAGTTCTGAATTGGCTCAGACTTTGCTAGAACTGTCACTGTGAATACAATGAATTTTATTCTATTATACAAGGAGGATGGGAAGCAAATTTATCTTTTCAATAAAACTCTGTTTTGCTGTCAGAATGAGTTTGGGATGTTTATTCTTTCCTGCTTTTAGGTTGTTTCCCCTCCTTTTTTTATCTCAACCTGATGCCATTTCCTTACTGAAACTAACCGCAGTGAAATGAATTGTGACAGTGTCCAGTGAAAGTGAGCTCAGATGCTGTAATCTTGAAGTAATTTCCCACTTTTAGCATGTGACTGAAAACACATTAAGTTCTCCCTGACTCCTAATTCACTGGGAACTGAAAACATGTAAACAGTGTTTGGAAAAGGGAGGAGTTGATGGGGGCAGAGAAAGTCTCCAGTGAGAACTGCTTGTTACTTTATTTGATCAGGTTGTAAATAGGATAGGGCAACATATAAAAAGCTGTTCTGATAATTCGGAGGAAACTATAAGAATTATATAAGATCTCCAAAAACATATGGAGGAGAGGGAGGAATGATCAAGTACACTTCTTAGCAGCACAACATAAACTACATGATATGAGTACTTGCCTTCAACAGTGGGATGCACATACAAAAGTGGGACTTATGATATATGTATGTTTTGTTATTTTCATAGTATGGCTATGAATATTTCTTAAACTTAATCAAACTTGCTGGAATACCTTACAAGGGTATGTGTAAGTAAAAGAAGCAATAATACTATGTTTATACATTATATCAGGGCTGTCAAACTCAATTTCATTGAGGGCCACATCAGGATCCGGTTTGACTTTGGAGGGCCAGTAGGGGCATGGGACCACACCTCCGCAGACATGGTTTTATAAACTTATAAAAATAGGGAGGCGTACATTTCTGTGATTTTGTTTTTTTTAACACTTACTTGATCTACTTGATCACCTGATGAGAAAGAGACCAGATCAAGAAACTGACTCCATAGGAAGACTAGAACTACAAAATTATTGACATAGGCTACAGTAGCAGAATCCTGCAAGCCTGAAAGGTAAAATATGTTACTTTTCCTTCCTTTAATAACCATCTGAGTCAAGGACAGCCTCCTGGACCACTCCAGAGGCCCCATTTGGGGCCTGGAAGGCCTGGGCGACTCCGGAAGCCAAAAGCAGTTACGGGGGGGGGGCACCCTGTCCATGCCCCATTTTTGCTAGCAGAGGCACCGCAGGCTGGTCCTTTGCTATTTCCAGACTGGCCCCATGGGCCAGATCTAAGCACCCCACAGGCTGGATCCAGCCCCTAGGCCTTGACACCCCTGCATTCTATTAATCCATTTGGTGATTAAACACAATTTATTGGCATAATTTGTTCATTTAACACATTATGCCAAACAAAGAGGAAACCATATTTTGACTTTTCATAATATACAAATACATATATTGACTTTTTCTGCTTATTATACCTGTCCCTATCTGAAAATTTTGTAGAAATTTGGAGTTGAGTCTATCAAACAATCTCCATCTCAAGCTCCTTTGGAAGTGTGGGGAGCTGCTTAAAATATAGAAGGATTAAATTGAACTCATATATTGCATGACTGGTTCATATTAGATTAAGCAAACTACATGGCTTTATGTCATGTGTAACCCAATATTACTTTCGTTCAAGATTGGCAGGCTTGGAAATACCACAGTTGTAATAAAGTTTGCTTCTGCATAGCTAAACACTTGTAAACAGGAAGGTCTGCAGAAAGGATTTGGCATATAGTCTGACTTTTGGGGTTCCTCCACGTCACAACAAATGGCAAAAAAAGAAAAACATAAATTACGCAAAGCCTATCCATCCCCTATAAAATGTCTTCCAACTTTCCAAAGGAAAAGTTTTTTCATCATCTCTATCGCTATTTTGGCATAACCATCATTTTCTATTTTTTGTTTACGACATCTATTACTTCTTGGTTTATTGATTTCAAAATCAATCCGGCCTACAGTGTCATAGAAGAAGCAGGTGTTTTATTTCTCACAAAACTATTGCCACAGTTACTTTGTCCCCAGTTCTTTTTTCGATCTGGAGTCTGTAAGTGTTCTGGGGAGTTTCCACATCTGCCTCATAGCACTGCCAATAAAATAATAGCCAGTCCAGTATTTGTGTATGTTTTAAGATGGCTGATATCTAACAAACATCTGATCATCCAGAATAATCAAATCACTCCCATGTAATATTATGATTAACTTTTGGGGAGAGATGTAATCACCAGGTGATCAAAGACTGTCACAGATGATAGGCAGTGTTGTTTTTGTCATGCCACAATTGAGAGTTAGTTAGTGGGAATATTATTAACAGATTTTTCATCACATGCACACCCCTCTCTGTGTGCAAACACCTGGCTTCTATTTTGCCCACAAGAAGAAGACTGGGCTCAGGTGATGTTACTGGAACTAGCTCAAAAGACACTTTGCCAGCTTTCATGACTAAGGGAGATCTAGAAATCGCATTCTGGTTTCCCTAGCCCAGCACCTTAACCACTATACCAAACTGGTTCTTCCTAAGATCTCCCATTAAAGTATCACTTTTTGCAGTAACAGCAACACATGCAGTTATAATCCTGGAACAAATAACATGAGCTCCCTTGGTTACTTACATATTTAAGCAAAACATCAGGCAACTGTTCCAGAATCTCTTACTATATCTTCATCCTTTTTTCCTGTTTCCTCATTCTCTATGTATACATATTCATTATTACCAATCTCTAACTGTGGTTGTGTGTGTGTGGGGGGGGGGGGGGGGGTTGGAGCTCCAGCAATTTGTCCTAGCTTCTCTATTGTATGAATGGAAAGCACTAGGTTATTCTCCTAGTCATCTTCAGAAAACGCCTGTAAAATCATGTTTTCATTCTTAATTATGAGCAGAGCAGGGTAAGAAAAAACTCAACATCAGTAGAGGAAAGGTATATGATCAACATGCAGATAAATGAGAATCAGAATACAGAATAACAGAATTGGAAAGGACCTTGGAGGTCTTCTAGCCCAGGGGTCTCCAACCTTGGCAACTTTAAGCCTGGCGGACTTCAACTCTCAGAGTTGCCAAGGTTGGAGATCTCTGTTCTAGTCCAACTCCCTGTTCCGGCAGGAGATCGTATACCATTCCAGACAAATGATGTCTTATCTCTTCTTATCCCGCCCTCAAGCTCTTTGGGCAATAGGCTGACTCCTTTTTCTTTGTGATAGCCCTTCAAATATTGGAAGACTGGCAGAGAGTTGCCGGAAGCTGTTGCAGCCGAAAACGGAGCTCAGGAGCCCGCTTTTGCTGGCAGAGCGATTAGGCCACCACAGGCACCCCCGACACAAGTGACGTCAAGCAACCATGTCCATCCTGGCTCCCCAAAGTAAAACACAACCCTGATGCGGCCCTCAATGAAATCAAGTTTGACACCCCCGCTCTAGCACATCTGAATGGCACCAGAGGTTAAAGCATATCTGTCACTGACTGCAAATCTGGAAACTGATAAGAAAAGAATTGTTATGGCTATGCATTCAACTGTATAGACTCATACAGAACAATCCTGAATCTTAGTAGCAATTAATATAAACAGGGTTTTTCCACTATCTGAATAGCCGATGTGTAAAGTCTGCAGTGGGTCATCCTAACCCCGACCATGCTGTATTATAGTAAGTTATCATAGCAGGGAGGGTGGGGGGAAAATAATCATTTATATGATGAAATGCTAGGAAACTTATATTTCAGAAACTGTAAATGACTGTCATAAGCTGATAAAAAGCTAAGTCCCAAAAGGCACTAACAACAGAACATTAGCTAGGACTTAGTAATAAGTAATCTATGAGTGGTTTGATTTTTGCATAGCGTATTATGCAAAAAAAATTTCAACTGCTGTTTCAAAATATTTTAAACAATAAATTGTGGTATGGACTCTTCCTTTGAGAATTTCTCCACTTCATGCTGGTCAAGCAGATGTTAATTTGGGGCACCAATAATGTTTATTTATTTTAACCTGTTGAAAACACTCTCAAATACAATAAATCATAAGGAAATTACAATAAAACAAAAAGGCAATTTCATGATAAAACTAACAGTCACCTAATGAGATATAAAATTCAGCTGAGTGCCCAGGACAGGAATTGGTTGTAAGCTCACAATCTCTTCCATTTTGCAGTTCCCTTCAAATTTTATTCAATATCTAATCTACAGGGAAAAATATTCTTAGAATTGCTGCTGGAATTCAAAAACAGATGCCAATTTATAAATGAGATTTATAAGACGAGAAAGGAGAATATGTCTTCTACTCCTTTAATGGGTGCACAGAAATGCATATCCACCTATTACCTATGCAATGTGCAATTAGTGTCACCAATATCAAGAGAAGGAGAAGTAATATAGGTAGTCCTTGACTTACAACAACAGTTCATTTTGTGAACGTTTAAAGTTACAACGGCACTGAAAAAAGTGACTTATGACCATTTTTCACAATTATGACCATTGCAGCATCCCCATGCTCATTCAGTTGCTTGACAACTGGTTCATATTTATGACAGTTGCAGTGCCTGGGGTCATGTAATCTCTTTTAGCAACTTTTTGACAAGCACAGTCAATGGAGGAAGCCAGATTCCCTGAAATCTAACTGCTTTTGCCATAACAATGGAATGGTTAGTGGAATGATTCTACCCATAACAAATTACATGTCTTCTTGCTGTTTATATTGGTGGAGGGTGGGGAGGGGGGGAAATGACAATATTTTAACATTGGAACAGCCAGAAAATTTCAAACTGCTTCCAGTATGAATGGGTGTAAGTTGAAGATGTTGTCAATAGGAAACACAGCAGAAAGCTTCATGCTGGTGTGTTGGGGAACATTCATCCCATGTTTTGATATGAGGAAATGGGTATCCTGACTACAGTCACAGCCAATGCTTGTAATCTTTTCTTTTTCTCCCTTTTAAATATTGTTGAAAGAAATATCTATCTGGTTCAGTTCCAATCCAGGAGAAAGGCACTGGAGACAAATTGGAGACTAGAGACTGATTGGAAAAAGGGTTTATTGATGAAGCAGAACCACATGGTGGTTTGTGATTCTGGGCAGCTGACCACATGGAGTTGAGAGTGGGTGGCTTTTATACCTTCTCTGGGATTTGTATCTGAGCTTCCTGTTCCTGTGAAAGAACATGTTTTCTATTGGCTGTTATCAGACTCCCATGGGGCCATTTAGGGGTTATATAGGGGTCTTAGCTGGCTCTATAGGTTGTCTGAGTTAAGTTTTGTTGAGATGATGTAATGAAGAGGGTTGTGTTCTGAAAGGATGTTGGGCAATTCCTATTATGGATGAATGATTTTTTTTCCTGTGTTGGATCTTGGGTATTTGGGTATTTGCTTCTGAATAGAGCTATCTGTCTCTTTATCTTTTAAGTGCTGACATCTGCTGTGGGCCATTAAGAAAAGGTAAGGGCTGCTTTCTCCCTCTAAAAGAACATGTTTCTCTGTTTCTCATCCATGGAAATATAATATTCTGCCTTTTTAATATTCTTCAAAATATTTCATTCTTTTAGGAATGAAATAAATCTAAAAAGCTTCAGCTTGATGACAAGTAGATGTTTTGCCATTTTGAATATTTCCCCCAGGATCTCATTTGAACAAGTCACTGTCAATAGGAATGCAACAGAGCATCAATTTTAGCCTGGCAATCGTGCGGTTTTAGATTGTCCACTTTGCTCAGCCAAAGTGGCATCCTATGATAATTAAAAGCTGTATGTGTGTATTTACAGGCAGTTCCATGAATTAAAACATAGATATGAATCTAATAGCTTTGTTTCAGGTTTCCTTGGTATCACGAAATAGAAGTTTTAATGAGTATACACACAAAAAAGCTTCCATTCATTAGATCTTAAAAAGAGCTGACATGCCATTTTCTTTGAGAAATGTATCTCACAAGGACAGTTTAGCATGGATTGTTCCTTATGAACAGGCCATTACACAGCATTTCTTTATTTTATTTACAATAGCTACTACATTGCAGTACCTTCTTGGTCTGCTTTTCTTACAAGAATCCTTATTTCCAGCTTCTGTTCTTTCTTCATTCTTTCTTTGGCCTTTTCTTCTTTTCTCAGACAAGGATCATATTTCATTGCCCAGACTGAGTCTGTTCAGAGTATCATACTTGAATCCAATTTTAGTACCTCTGTTGTCAAAACAAGCACAATACTTGAATCCTTTTCTCTTTCCCCTTTTTTGACAGATAAATGGTTCAGTAGATGGTAAATATGCAAAAGCTGGTGAAGAGATAAAATAGATTGATGCCTCAATTTTATCAGCATGGCAGATGTCATGCAGCAGAAGTCATTTTATAACATTTTGGAGCTGAATACCTCACTTTACTTAAATCAATCAAATCAAATGCCTTAATTATTTCATGAATAACTCAAGGGTAAATCTACATGATACTCATTCTGTTCCGTCCGGAAAGAAGCACGTGAGACCGGGTTCCAACAATAAACTCTTTTATAAAACTCGCTAAGCAATAATAACGGAACAACAGTCCAAGCCGCGATAGCCCTTTTTATAGTGGCTTGCCTGAGGCTTGTGGCCAATGATACCACTTTAACTGTTCCCGCCGTTTGGCAGGTTAACCAGATTAGTTTTCTAATAGCCAATCCGCAAATGGCCTTTTCGGCCAATCAGAATAGGGAACTTGGAGCCTACCAAGTTCCATACAGAGCACCCCTCCCCCCTTGGTTTAGTCCAACATGCGTCACCTAGTCACACAGGTAGTGGGGCTTTTTCAAGTCCTGATTGACCTGCGCAGTTCAGTTTCTGAGTGGTCTTCGAGCGATTCGGACGGGATCGCTGTCTCTCTGGTCCTTCTCCATGGAACCTCCTGGAAGTAGCCTTGCTACTCCCGCCTGAGTCTCTCAGGCCGGTTGAGATGGCTCCACCGCTCCCTCCTGGCTTGACCGGGTTGGTTGAGCTGGCCTGGCTGTTTCCTTCCAGGAAGGCCTCGCTTCGTTCTCCTGCTCCTGGACTTCTCATTTGGGGTTCATTTAACCGTGAGTGCTCTTTTTGTTGCGTTTGTTGTCTTGTTATGGGAGGTTCGTCTCTCCTTTTTTTATTATTTTGTATTTCCTCCCCCTCTTCGGTTGTTTTTTGGTCGATATTTATTTTTATTGGTTCTGTGGTGTTTTTTCGTTTGAGACTGCGAGAACGAAGCTGGTCTATGTGCCGCTTCCATTCTCTGCCATCATCTAAGAGTATTCGGTAAGACCGGGGGCCTGTAATTTGGGTGATTGTGGCTGGAAGCCACAATGGTTCCCCGGTGAGGTTTCTCGCATAGACCAGGTTGCCAATTTCAAATGTTCGGTATTTGCTGGAGGAGTCGAGGGGTTTGTCCCAGGTGTAAGTGGGGTGCAGTCTGTCGAGGTAGGAACGTAATTTCCTACCCATTAGCAGTTCTGCTGGGCTTTTGTTGTTTTGTGCTGCTAGGGGTAATATGCTGTGGAATTAGTAGCTGGTTTAGTTTGTCTTGCAGGTCCCCCTTGTCCATTCTATCTAGGCCCTCCTTTGTGTACCGAACCATGCGTTCAGCCCTGCTGTTTGCAGCCAGATGGGCCAGTGCTGTTAAAGTATGTCAGATACCCTGGGCAGCCAGATACTGTTCGAATGCTAACGCTGTAAACTGGGGCCCATTATCTGGCACTAGTACATCAGGCAGCCCATGTGTAGCGAAAAGTTTGTCTAGCTGTTTCATTACTGCCCTGGTGGTTGTGGAAGCCATAAGGATGACTTCCAACCAGTTCAAGTAGGCATCCACAACTATTAGGAAGGTGTTTCCTTTTGTCGGCCCAGCAAAGTCAATATGTAGTAGAGACCATGGACCCCAGGGAGTTTCCCATTCTCTGACTGGTGCCTGTGGGGGGGGGGGTAGGCCTCAATTTTTGACAGTCATGGCATGTTGCCACCCATCGTTCAATGTCTTTGTCCAGCCCTGGCCACCAGACGTAGCTCCTGGCCAGGGCTTTCATTTTGACTATGCCCGGGTGTCCCTTGTGCAACATGCACAGAACATCTTCCTGGAGACTGTTTGGTATAACCACCCTGTCACCCCATAAAATGCAACCTTTTTCTATAGACAGTTTGGTCTGTCGGGTGAGAAATGGCTTAAATGTATCAGTCTTGTTCTCCTCCGTCCAGCCCTTACCTACCCAATTCAATGTGCACGCTGTCAAAGGGTCTTTAGCGGTGGCTTTCGCGACGTCCACTGCGGTTAGCGGCAGGTCCGGGCAGGTCTCTAGTTATAGTGTGGAGATGGTTGGAGCTGGGTCCTCTTCCGTGATGGGCAGCTGGGAACGGCTTAGGGCATCGGCATGTGTGATGACTTTTCTGGGGTGATGAATCAGCATGTAGGAGTAGGCAGTGAAGAATTCAGACCACCTCGTTATTCTAGGTGACAGAATGTTCAGGGTTGGCTTGTTGCCTGCTAGGATTCCTAAAAGGGGCTTGTGATCAATGATGATCGAAAAAGTTCTACCGTAAAGATACTCATGGAATCTTTTGACTCCGGCGATGATTGCGAGGGCTTCTCTGTCGAGTTGGCTGTAATTGCGTTCTGACTTGGAAAGCGTCTTTGAATAAAAAGCGACCGGTGCCTCTCTGCCATCTGGTAGCTTGTGGCTCAGGATGGCGTCGATTCCAAAAGGTGGTGCATCATAAGTGACCATCAAGGGCAGGGTATTGCTATACTGGATTAAAACGGTGTTAGACGTTAATAGGTCTTTGATACCCTGAAATGCTACTTGTTCCCGGTGGCCCCATGTCCAAGTAGTTTTTTTATGTAGCAGCTGATGTAGGGGTTCTGCTATGGTTGCCTTATGGGGCAGGAACACATTGTAAAAATTTATGAGACCTAGGAATGCTTGAAGGTCAGTTTTGTTCCTAGGTCTTGGAGCGTCTTTGATTGCCTTTATTTTTTTTTTTTCGGTGGGGTGTATGCCTTGTTCATCGATTAAATAGCCCCAAAACTCAACCTGGTTGGTGGCTAGATCACATTTTTCTCATTTTACTTTGAGGCCTACGTCTCTAAATCTAGTTAAAGCTGCTCTTAATCTGTTCTCTAGTTGGTTGGCGTTATTTGCTGAGACCAGAACGTCATCAAAATAAGGGACGACTCCCTTGAAACACGCCTGGGGCAACGCTAACGCCAAACTGGAGACGGTTACACTTGAATGCCCCTCTATGTGTCACAATAGTCTGCGCCTCTGCGGTAATGGGGTCAACGGGTAGTTGTTGATACGCCTGTGTGAGATCAAGCTTCGCAAAAATTCTTCCTCCCCCTAGTGAGTGCAGTAAATGTTGCACTACCGGTACTGGGTATGCACTTTGTTGGAGCGCATGGTTCAGGGTTGCCTTATAGTCTTCGCAGATGCGCACTGACCCATCTGGTTTCACAGGAGGAACGATGGGTGTTTCCCACCTGGCATGGTCGATTGACTCTAAAACCCCTTCAGCTATTAATTTGTTCAATTGTTCATCAATTTTTGGTTTTAAAGCAAACGGGACGCATCTGGCCTTTAAGCGGATGGGGGCTATTTTCAGGTCTAGGCTGAATGAAATTGGGGTCCCCTTGTACTTGTCTAGGGTCCCGTTGAAAACATCTTGGAATTCTTGTAGCAGATTCTCCTCCCAGTTTGCTGCGGCAATGCTGTTGATCCCGGTCATCCCGATTCCCAGGGACGTGAACCATTCGATCCCAAGCAGACTAGGGCGATCATGGTTGACGATGGTCAGAGACAAGATTTCAGCGTGGTTCTTGAATTTGACGAGGAAATGTCCTAAGCCTACTACCGGAATTCGATTTCCCTGGTAGTCTTTTAAAATTAGTCTTTGTTTCTGTAATTATTTTTGTTTAATGTCCGGTATCAGGCGCCGGATGGTATTCCAGGATACCATAGATAGGAAAGACCCTGAGTCAACTTCCATCTCACAGGGCTTCCCTTCAATGCTCACCTCTATCTGGACCTTCTTCCCATTTTCTGCCCTGGCATTTCTGATGGTGACTGTCTGATGCGTTTCCTCTCTGTCACTGATTCTTTTGCTTTGGTTCCATCTGCTTCCGGCTTGTCTTTCTTCATGTCTGGGTGGTGGTGGTGCTGCCGTGTCTTTTTGGACAATAGCTCTTTTTGTTGTGGCAGACCCTTTCGATGTGCCCCCATTTGTTACAAGCCCTACAGATTGCGTCGAGAACCGGCATTCAGCTCGCGGGTGGTTGCCCCCACACCTCGTACATTTAAGCTCCTGCCGGTTTCTCCTCCTTTCGCGCCATTTCTTGTCTGACTGAAGTCTATGGAAATCTTCATTTTTGTCCTTGGTATCACTCTGGGATTTGAGATCTTCGTAGTGTGCTGTCGCTATGGGCTGTTTCTTGCTGCCCTCTGCCTTCTTTTCTCTGGCTTGGTTTGGCAGATCAGGGATCGCATTCATCTGGTGCATGGTGGCTGCTGACTTCTTTGCTGTTTTGGCGGCGGTTGCCTCTGCAATGGCCTTGGCCACGGTTATGTTTGGTCTATTCAGGAGCTTGCTCTGAAGGGTAGTGCCCTTCAAACCGAGGACCACGCGGTCCCTCATGGCCTCGTCCATGTTCTGGAACTCGCAGGGTCCTCCAATGTGTCTCAGGGCTGCTACAAAATCTCACACAGTTTCATCTTCCTTCTGGTCCCTCTTGTAGAACTCGTGTCTTTTTATCAAGTTGGAGACCACAGGTGTGTAGTGTGCTCGGAGCATTCTGTTCAGCTTGGGCCAAGTCATCTGTTTGACATCTCTGGGTTTAGCCAGCGCCTTCGCCATTTTAAAAACGGCTGGTCCGCAGTGTGTGAAGAAGACAGCCCTCTTTCTCTGGTCAGAGATTTCCTGCAGTTCATTGCTTTCCAAAAACATAAGAAAGCGATCGATATACAACTCCCAATCCTCCTCATCAGGATTGAATGGTGCGGGCTGCGCGTTGTTACCAGCCATCTCTCTCACTCAGTTCAGATTGCCACGTGCTTTGGTCTCACTCTTCTACGCCGATCCCACCTTCATCGCCAGTGTTCCGTCCGGAAAGAAGTGCACGAGACCGGGTTCCAACAATAAACTCTTTTATTAAACTCGCTAAGCAATAGTAACGGAACAACAGCCCAAGCCGCAGCAGCCCTTTTTATAGTGGCTTGCCCACTGCTTGTGGCCAATGACACTGCTTTAACTGTTCCCGCTGTTTGGTGGGTTAACCGGATTGGTTCTCTAATAGCCAATCTGTGAATGGCCTTTTTGGCCAATCAGAATAGGGAACTTGGAGCCTACCAAGTTCCGTACAGAACACATTCCTCCACCTATTTTCCCCACAACAACCCTGTGAGGGGGTTGGGCTGAGAGAAAATGACTGGCCCAAAATCACCAGCTGGCTTTCATGCCTAAGGCAGGACTAGAACTCACAGTCTCCTGTTGTTTAGTCTGTTGCTAAAACACCATACATTTGGACCCAAGTCCACAATGTACTGTAAGTTCCTGTGCTAGGTTTTATTTCCATGCAAATATGACTATGGTTTTATTGCCAATTGTATATTAAAATATTTGTTGTAATTCTAAAATGAACGAGAAGAAAGTGTTCATTATAGAAAGAAAAGTAAGCAACTTGTAAGCACAAAAGTAAGCACAGCCATACACAATGCTTGTGACACACCCAGACTGGTTCCATACCTGCACAATCCCACAACACAATTTCCACTTAGAACTGAACTGGTTTACTTTATTCTCATGTGACACAATATTGAGGAAGGAGATGACCTCTTTCCAGGATAGAAGTACTGTAAAATTCCCCTTCCCCAATCAAAGCCTTTAACCCAGAGAGAAATTGCTCCAGGTCAACACATGCAATGAAGAATATGTCCAAATGTTGAATAGTTTTATGGAGGTTCGAGTAATAATCTGATAAAGACCATCTTGATTTTCATTGTAAACTTTCCACATATTCTACTTTGTCATAATCTGTATCTATGAAAGAAAAGCACCACTAGCTTTATCATGGATTCTTACAGTAGGATAGACTTGGGAAAGATATAGGCAAGAGACCAAAAGAAGAAAAAGAAGAAGCAAAAATATAGTGTAGGAAGTTAGCACCCACCCCACTCCTAGGAAAATGAAATATCCTAGGAAATATTAAAAAGGCAGAATATTTCCCCTCAAAGGGAAGTAGAAACTCAGAGAGGGAGAAGCTCATCCTCCACCTTTGTTAACGGGTGGACCATACATAACAAAGGCCTCTACCCATCTCACCCCCTGGCCTGGGAAGATTACATCAGCCAGCACTCAAGTGAAGCCATGTGGTCCAGACAAAGCCTACAAAGTTAGCTAAGACCCCCGCCCCTGGGAGTACGACAGCCAATCGGGTACATTTCTTACACAGGAACAGGAAACACTAAGATGCGGCCCAGCAGAGGGTATAAAACTAAGGGTCTCTCAGCATCTTGGCCCTTCTTTTCCTTCACCCAACTTTGGAGCTCCTAGCCATGTAGTCCTGTCCACCATTAAACCTTCTTTCCAAGCAACTTCCATGAATCCAGTGTCCTTTTCCCCACTTGGAACTGAACCCAGAAGGATATTTCTTCCAACAATAGATTTCAGGCACACAAATGAACCTTTCTTCACAAGTGACATCCAGCTCTATCAGAATAATAGTTTGATGGGAAAATAATATGTTGTCCCCATTTATGTTCTGTCCTCAGTGGCGAAAAACATGTATTGTCTTCATGGAAGAAGACATTTTGAGAGGAATCCCTTGGAATCCACCAATGACTGATCAAAGCTGGCCCCTCCCTCCTCCCCCACCCCCCACACACTGAGAGAATGACCTGAAATAGGGCTAGTATAATAAAGATCATGTGACTGATGGACCAATTGGGCTTGTAAAGAAATATTGGTGTGGGGGGGGGGGAGAGAAATGACATTTTATATTTATATTTGCAACAAACTGAAGTTGATTTGAAAGAAGCGAAATTCATCTTCCTGTGGTAAATAAGTACTGCTTTGGTAAATAAGTTGCGCATTGATTAAAAACCAGCAAAGCCTATTTGAATGGTTGCAAACATTTTAAAAAATGAATATATCAGCAAAGGTTCTTTTGTGGCACTTTGGACTACCTTAAAAACTCATGTGAGGCTTTGATGAACATGGCCCTAGAAAACTCATCCTGGGTGCAAAGTCAACCTCAGAAAAATCTGGCAGAAAAATCAACCTCATAATAGCTCCCATGATTCTGGAATTCATGGAAAAGTGGAAAGAAAAAAACGGACTGTAATTGAAGCAAACTTGTCAGATATTCTCACAGCTTTTCAACAATTCTTTGGAGAAACAAATGCTGAAGGGAAACTGAAATAATAAGCTATTTATATGAGTTATCAGCTTTCTTTGCTGTTGGGTTTAAGGTGCAAGATTGAAAACTGTTTTTTGTTCTGATACAAAGCCTTGAAACTAGGAGGTGGAGGATTAATTAATTAAATACTCCTGGGCCAGCTGTAATTTTCAGAATCCAGCAACAGAAACAGAGTTCCTGCACTGCATATTTATGAATATGAAATCATAAAAGTTAAACCTTGATCAGGCCTTTGGGGGAGTCAGTTTCACTGATATTAGTGTGGAAAATACCAGTTTATCATTTATTAAAAAATGTATTCTGCTAATTCCTTTTGTTTGTAAATAATAGCGCGCAGGACCAGAGCCTATCATGCTGATGATTCTCACTGATACTCATGCTTACTCAGAAGTCAGTGCCATTAAATCAGTAGAATCAACATTCCAAATAAATATGTAAACAACAACAGTTTTAAACATAAAGACATTGGGAGAAATACATGTTCACTGATATCAGTAATGTAGCAGTTTGTTTCTAGGTTACTGCTGAATTCAAATTAACTGCTCAAGGAAGAGAAAATTGCAATTATCAGGCAAATAAAAAGGCTTCTCTAATCTCTAAAACTCCTGCTGAACTCTAAAATAAATACACAATAACTTGGGCTCACTTGTCATATTTTTGTTTCTCAATCTAATTATGATTTCATCTGATATGCTCGGCTGAAACCAAACAATCATATTATGGTTGAATACAAATAATAGAATAGAATAGAATAGAATAGAATAGAATAGAATAGAATAGAA
>BLBF01000022.1:46013712-46104247 GCA_015471245.1 Laticauda colubrina
ATAGAATAGAATAGAATAGAATAGAATAGAATAGAATAGAATAGAATTCTTTATTGGCCAAGGGTGATTGGACACCCAAGGAATTTATCTTGGTGTAAATACTCTCAGTATACATAAAAGAAAAGATACATTCATTAAGAATCAAGAATCATAACGTACAACACTTAATGATAGTCGTAGGGTACTATCAGCAATCAAATCATACTAGGAAATATAAATCGTAAGGATACAAGCGACAAAGTTACAGTCCTACAATCACAAATGGGAGGGATGGGCGATAAGGACTCATGAGAAAGTTAGTAGTAATAGCAGTGTAGACTTTGTAATAGTAGAATAGTGCTGAGGGAATTATTTGTTTAGCAGAGTGATGGCTTTCCAGAAAAAACTGTTCTTGTGTCTAGTTGTTCTGGTGTGCAGTGCTCTATAGTGTCGTTTTGAGGGATTGAAACAGTTTATGTCTGGGATGTGAGCAGTCTATAAATATTTTCACAGCCCTCTTTTTGACTCTTGTGGTATACAGGACCTCGATTGAAGGCAGGTTGGTAGTAATTGTTTTTTCTGCAGTCCTAATTACTCTCTGAAGTCTATGTCTGTCCTGTTGAGTTGCAGAACCAAACCAGACAGTTATAGAGGTGCAGGTGATAGACTCAATAATTCCTCTGTAGAACAGGATCAGCAGCTCCTTGGGCAGTTTGAGCTTTCTGAGTTAGATAGAACATTCTTTGTTGTGCTTTTTTGATGACGTTTTTGATGTTAGGTGTCCATTTGATAAATGGACAACATTTGATGTTAGGTGTCCATGTGATATAGTAGAACCTAGAAATTTGAAGATCTCTACTGATGATACTGTGTTGTCTAGTACTTAAGAGGTGGTAGTAAGGGAGGGTTTCTTCTAAAGTCTGTCACCGTTTCTACGGTTTTGAGTGTGTTCAGTTCCAGATTGTTCTGGTTACACCACAAGGCAAGTTGTATAATCTCCTGTCCGTATGCAAATTTGTTGTCTCAAATGAGACCAATCACTGTTGTGTCATCAGCAAACTTCAGTATTTTAACAGATGGATCATTTGAGATGCAGTCATTGGTACATAGGGAGAAGAGAAGTGGAAAAAGCACACAACCTGGTGGGCCCCCTGTGCTGATTGTACAGGTATTGGATGTGATTCTGCCTAGCTTCACCTGCTGCTTCCTGTCTGTTAGGAAGCTTATGATCCACTTACAAGTGTGTTCAGGTGCTGCTAGTTGGTTTAATTTACATAGAAGAATGTCTGGAATGATGGTATTGAATACTGAACTGAAGTCTACAAAGAGGACCCTTGCGTAGGTATTGGGAGATTCAAGGTGTTGTAGGATGTAACACAGAGCCATATGGATGTGTGAATTCCATCACAAATTATATAATAACTCTTCACCTTTGAGATGGTAAGCAGGGTCTTTTGGGATTGCAAAAGGTTCAGTAGCTACAAGCCCCACATACAGAGGGACTTCCACCCCAAAAATGTTTCAGCATTTGTAATGTTGAAATTAAACCACACACTTCTTCAAGGAATAAAACAAAATTCAGCTCCAAAATGATTCTATAATTCAGTGTTTCCTCTTATATACCTGTTTACTAATTGTAAATAACAGAGACAATGTTGGAGGGGAGCTACATTGACATTGAAAATAACAAGAAAAAAAGGAGGAGAGACTGAGTGGAAAATTTATCCTTAGGTTTCCCAGATTCCTAAAAAGTTTTGAATCAGAGCCACCTCTGAACTTGAGCTCACATTGCCAAGACACCAGCGAGTACAGTTCTTTGGATTATCCTTGTGACATTCAAAACAACAAGTGTCTATGGAGATCTTCAGTCATCCAGGTCATGGTGATCCCAAAGGTGCTTTTTCAAGAGGCAACTGGACTTTCTGGTTTTTCTCTGAAGACATTTCATTTTTCATTCAAGAAGCTTCTTCAGTTCTTATTTCTCCTCTCTGAGAACAATGCTTAAGTGCTTTAAAATAATGTAAAGTCCTTTTTTTAAAAAAAAAAAAAAAGCAAAAACAAATTCAAAATCAAAAGATAAAGAAATCCAAACATAAATGTCTTCATTACAAAATGAAAGGAAAAGGAGAGAGTCCAACCACTTACATTTATCAATCTGGGTCCAGAGGCTAAAAAACAACAACAAAAGCAACAATCTCTTTGTTTATAGGTATATCTTCAAAACTCTAATTCCTATGCAGCAACCCAAGAACTTTGAAGCTTTCATTTATGCTTTCTATAACCACTCCTGGAAGAGTAAATAAGAAGTATTAAAATGAACTTCCAGGCTCATCTTCACATCCCTCTAACTGTAGCACAAGGAGCCTTGTGAACCATTTTCAAGTTACACATCTTCATGACATTGTCTTGGTCTCATCCTCAGCCAACTGTGAAGATGGACTAAGTAATATCAAGCTGTTCTCTAAAGAATTGGGATACTTTGGTTGCATTGAGGAAAATTAATTTGAGTTAACCTATACTCCACTGACCCAAGCCTGATTTGAATGAAAATATGATAGTTGTGCTGAGAAGGGATAATTGATATCACCTGC
This sequence comes from Laticauda colubrina, assembly GCA_015471245.1. Taxonomy (NCBI): domain Eukaryota; kingdom Metazoa; phylum Chordata; class Lepidosauria; order Squamata; family Elapidae; genus Laticauda; species Laticauda colubrina. Next base: position 46,016,283 of record BLBF01000022.1, read on the forward strand.
CATTAATTTTTAAAAAATTACTGTTGTCCATGTTGCACTCAGTGAAGTGACTGTTGATAGTTCCAGAATTTTCTTGGTCCTTTTGTAATTTCTGTTCAAATATTATGTCTTATAAATGTTAGAGACATTTCTCAGGAAGAATGTCTTCCCATGTTCTTACCAATAGATCTATGCAACAGCTCATATTTTCCTCATTAAGCCATGCTACTTTTGTGTTTCCTCCAAAGAAACCTGCAGTCTGATTGATGAAACCATCAGCAGCATTGGCCACTTGGATTTATTATCAGTTCATTTCTTCTTGTTCTTGTCTTAGACAAGAACACAAGTGAAGACTTGCTTGAACTTCTTGCGGAAGTGCTTGGAAATGAGAGCATAAACAATTGGGTTGAGGCAGGAATTGGCATATGAACAGCAATGAGAAGCGAGGCGTAAGGCAAAGGTAGCTTGGTTAAAGTCGAAATAGCCAAACCAGAAATACAAGATTAATAGATGGTGGGGCAACCAACACAAGCAGAAGAGGACAGTCACTGCAATAATCATCTTGGTGACCCTCCTTTTGGACTTGCGGGACTCTGAGATTCCTTCCAGAGGGTCTACAGCAGTCCACAAGAATTTGATGGTTCTGGCATAAGCCAGGCTGACAACAGAGATTGGGAGGATGTAACTAAACACAAAAGTGAGGATGTCTAATATCTTCCGGTGTTGGTCCTCCCAAACAGGGGCACATATGAATGTATCCTGATAATGAATGGTTTGGTAATAGCTGAGATAGGGTCCTGCAAAAAGCAGGGAGAGGGACCAAATCATGATAATAGCAAGGACTGCATTGCAAGTGGTACGGAGATTCCGAGATTTCAGTGGATAGCAAATAGCCAAATATCTGGAAACAAGACAGAAGTTGATAAATTCAATATATTATATATACATACATCGATCATTACTTTCACCTTTATTGCTTAAATGTGTTGCACTTTCTTCCAGATTCAGACTCTACTTGTGACAAGCCTTTTTTATGCCCTTTTCAGCATGCCACCCAAACCTACAATTTGAAAGTCTACTGAAATTGGCGTAGGTGTTCATAATTTCATAATCCCATAAATGCAGAGGTGGGCTGCTACTGATTTCCACTGGTTCAGGTGAACCGAATGTTAATTTTATGGTTAATTTTATTTACCACTGAAGTGGTAAATCCCACCCCTGGCTGGCCCTGCCCATCCTGCCCCTCCCCTCCCAGGAATCCCTACGCAGCCCATTTTGGATCTCAGGTAAATGCAGGGCACGTGTGAAGGCTTGAAGAGGGCAAAAAATACCCCCCCCCCCATTTCCAGCCTCCAGAGGACCTCTGGAGCCCGAGGAGGCAATTTTTGCCTTCCTGGAGGCTCGAGGAAAGTCTCCGGAGCCTGGGGAGGGCAAAAATAATCTCCCCCGGTGGCCTCTTTTTGCTCCCAGGCCTGTGTAGTGTAGGATCTGACTAGGCCACACCCACCATGGTCACGGTCACCCAGCAACCTGACAGAGAACCAGTTGCTAAATTTTTGGAAGCCCACCCCTGCGTAAATATAATATGGATCTTTTTTCCCCTGATATAGGTAGAAAGGTTTTGGAACCACATAGTTGAACCATGCTAGAAATTCATTCTATGTTTGGATAGGACATTTTCCTGAAAGAATTTATTCATATACATTTGACAGGAAACATAAAGAACTGGTAAATATGCTACAATTATTAAGGGGAAAGAGAAGGGAAAGCTTGAAAAGGGTAAAGTGATAAAAATAGAAATAATTGTGGACTTCCAGTTTGAGCTTCTTCAGCAACAGACCAAAACCTCATCTCTGCGAGGCTTTGATCCGTGCTCGCTGCTGGAGCGCCTCAAGCTGGCTGGTTTCAGGGCTAAGCCACCCCATACAGGTGGTGAAGAGGGGGGAGAGGTGGTGAAGAGGGGGGAGACTCCCCAGATGGCCATTACTCCCTTTCCCAAAGGCGGTTGCAGCGATGGTGAGAAATGGCCACCACAAAGAAGAACTCAACCGGAAAAGAATGTGCAGGAGGAAGATAAGAAGAGAAAGTTTTGGTTGACCAGGTCAAACAGCAAAAGCAACAAACAGGATACCCTGGAATTGAAACTGTTAAAAAACAATAACATTGTTCCCTAAAAAGATTTTTAAGCTGCGAAGGAGAGAGAAAAGGGAAAAGATTTGGTTTTCTCCTTTTCCTATACTGATAGCTAAGAGACTTAAGCAAGAAATTGGAAAAAAATCCACTTTGACATCAATAGGCATTTAATGCTGAAAATAAAAAGTCAAAGGGATAATAAATATTTCTGGATAATTAAAAGCTTTTGAAAACAGGAAAGGAGAGAAAAAGAATAAAAGGATAGGATCTGGAAGGGAGAAGACTGCCTGGAATTTAAAAAGAACTTACAGCAAAATCTCAACAAGACTTCCAAAAGATACATTCTAACTGAAATATCGGAACAAAAACCCCAGGAAGAGAAAGTCAAAAAAGAAATAAGAAGATATAACTTGGGACTATCTGGATTACTTGATGATTTCTGGATTCTTGGTTTTTGTTTTGAATGACTAAAATCAATCGGGTGGTTGTTTAAAACTTTTTAAAATGTCTCCACTTTTAGAAGAACTGAAAATGGAACTTAAAAAGTACAAAGAAGATGCACAAGAAGGGAGAGATTCTTTTGGCTTCATATTTCAGTTTTTAGAAATGGAGATTTGGAATTATGAGAAACAACAAGAAATGCCTGCAGAACAAGAAGATTGCGACAAAGAAGAAGCCATCTTTAATGAACAAGTAATCTTTGATGGGGGGGAAAAAGGAAAGGGAGGGAAAGAGAATGGAAAGTTTAAGATTGGGAAAAACAACTCCAAAAAAAAAAAAAGAGTGAAAAATAAGTGTAAAATCAGAAAGCAACAGAAGAGGGAAATGCAGAAGAGAGAATTAGAACTAGAGAGACAAGGGGGTAAAAAGGGGAGGGAGAAGATGAGAGGGAAGAAAGAAAGGAAAAGAAGTTATAAAGGACAGAAGCAAAATATAGAGAAACAGGGCCTATTTTGAGATAATGGGTGAAAACTTAATGGAAAAAGGGATTCTGCAAAGGTACATAAGATAGTATGGTTATATGAGCATTAGAAATAATTTTAGAAAATATGAAACAATGTATGATTAAAATGTCTGATAAAATAGCTATTGTAATTCAGTGGAATGCTTGTCAATAAATAAATGTAACAAAAGGTATATTTATTGATTTATAAAACATATATGAAGGGAAAAATTAATTATGGAGATTATATGTGTTTTTAAAGCCCATGTCACACTGAACCAACGGATGCAAAGAGGATGTAAAACGGACAAAAAACCTTGCCATCCGTTGGTTAACGTGATGTATCCGTTCTGTACTCACTGCCTCCGTTTTGCTTCCTCTCTATCCGTCTAGCATCCGCTTATGGACGTTTCATCCGCTCCGAAAGTTTTGGGCTGCCTAAAACTTTTGCGCGGAAAATGTATCCAGTTTGTCCGTTCTGCATCTGCTACGCATCCGCTACGCATCCATTACGCATCCGTTACGCATCCGCTATATCTGCTAGGCGTCCATTCCGCATCCGTGCAACTCGCATCCGCCAGGATGCAGGGAGGAAGCGGAACGGACGCGGAACGGATGCAGAACGGATGCCTAGCAGATGCAGAATGGAAACAAAGCATTTAAAATGGAAAAAACGTTCGCAGAGGGGACCTACCTCGGATATTAAGGATGTCTAGAGGATGTCTAGAGGATGCCTAGAGGATGCCTAGCGGAAAACCTCTACTGCCTATAAAAAGGGGGAGCAACTCGCCTGCATCTCACTTTCAGAACAGCAGTCTAGCAGTGCAGACCTCTGCAGCCTTCATCTGCCTCTTCCTCTTCCACAGCATCCAGTCATGTCCACCGTGGATTGTGACAAAGTCCTTTCGGCAGCCACCATCATTCTGCAACAGTGCGAAACCATCTACAGGCTCTGTGAACTCTACTACGGGAAGAAAAGGAGGCACCCAAAAAAAGTCTGGGTCCAAAGATGGTTCGCCAGAAGAGCAGAGGACGGACTGTACAACAAGCTGATGGTGGAGCTCAGGAGCGAAGACACTCGGGCGTTCCAGAACTTCATGAGGATGCCTCCAGCCATGTTTGACGAAGTTGTGCAGTGCCTGACACCCAGGTTGACCAAGACAAATACCAACTTCCCGCCCAGCCTGGAACCTGGGCTCAAGGTGGCACTCACTCTGCGCCACCTGGTCTCAGGAACCACCTACAGGAGCATGCAGTACGGCTGGAGGGTGCCACCCAGCACCATCAGCTTTGTGGTCAGAGAAGTGGTGCAGGCCATCATTGAAGAGTACATGGAGGAGCTCCTCCAATGCCCCTCCACTGAAGAAGGATGGAAGAAAGTTGCAGAGCAGTGGTATCAGAAGTGGAACTTCCCCCAAACCATTGGAGCCATAGATGGCAAGCACGTGGCCTGCAAAGCGCCAGCCAAGTCGGGGTCCACTTATCACAACTACAAGGGCTCCTTCAGCATCATCCTCTTCGCCTGGTCAATGCTGACTACAAGTTCATGTACATCGATGCTTCAGGCAATGGGTCATCTTCAGATGCCCAGGTATACAACGCCAGTCACCTCAAGGAGGGGCTGGAAAGCAAACTCAAAGTGGGCTTCCCAGATCCAGACCCGCTGCCCAACGACACACAAGATGTGCCCTACTTCATCGTGGGGGATGACGCCTTCTCCCTCACAACCTACCTCAGGAAGCCCTACACCTCCAGACTCCTCACCCGTGAAGAGAGGATCTTCAACTACAGGCTGTCCAGGGCAAGGCGGGTGGTGGAGAACGCCTTTGGCATCCTGGCCAACAGGTTCCAGGTACTTCTCACCAACATGCAGCATAGCCGAGAGACCATGAGGAGGATCGTGGAAGCTTGCTGCATCCTGCACAATTTATTGCGCACCCGCTACCCAGTGTTGCAGAACAGGCTTGTGGACCTCCAACAAGGCAATGGGGACATGGAGCCTGGGGAATGGAGGCAAGGGCAAAACCTGATTGACACTGAGGATGTGCAAGGCCCCAACAGAGCCTCACGTGAGGCGAAGAAGCAGCGCAACCTCCTGAAAAACTGGTGCAACTCCCCAGCTGGAGCACTGGAGTGGCAAGACAGGATGGTAAATGCTTAATGGATGCTTCCTTCAGCCTGTCTCATCACACGGATGAGATTGGGCCATGTATGTTAAGTGGCCCTACAATGAACAGGGCATTTAATAAAGAGTTGTGTTTATGTTGACATGTGTGGATGATTGATTATATTGTTATTGATAATAAAGGGACATAGGTGTGGCACCTGGGAGGGTGGACCATACAGTCCCACTATGCTGGCACTGGAGGTTTATCTGTCCCACAGCTATTACCCATCCCAAAGGTATCCCTGCCCATCCCACAGGTATTACCCATCCCAAAGGTATCCCTGCCCATCCCACTGCTATCCTTACCCATCCCACAAGCATGCAAAGGCTTAAACCATTTGTAAAAGTTTCCACCAAGACTTTATTAAAAAAAAGAAATGAAGCAAGTGTGTGAATCATAAATAGACTTTATTAACAACAAGCTATAAGACAAAGATGAGTCTCTGGCACTCCTCTTGGTCGTTCAGTCCCAGGGGTGAAGGGTGCAGGTGCTGTGGAGGTGGCTGGTGCTGGAGTGCTTGTCATCAGCTCCTCCAGATGCAGAAGCAGCAGAAGCGCCAACCCCAGAAGAGCGAGCCCATGCTGCAGAAGCCCCAGCAGAACCAGAGTGAAGGACATGGGGTGGGATGGTAGCCCTGTCCCTCTTGCCAGGGCTGGTAGCAGATGGCTGAGGCTTGCTGTGCTTCCACATGGTTGTGGGGTTGCTGGCTGGCAGGGAGGCTGGCAGGAACCAAGGCTGGCAGGGAGGCAGGCACCAAGGCAGACAGCAAGGCTGGCAGGCAGACATGCAGGCAGGGCAGGCAAGGCAGTCGATGTGTCCGGCAGCAGGTCTTTCCTCTGAATGGCGACCTGCTTCCGAGCTGCTTCCGTTATATCCGCGGGGCTGACACAATGCATCCTCCCCGCATGCGCAATTAACGCCAGGCTTCCACTGTGCATCCGCTGTGCATCCGCTGTGCATCCGCTGTGCATCCGCTTTATCCGTTCGGCATCCGCTCTTCATCCGCTGTATCCGTTCCGCGTCCGCTTCGTTGAGGCCCCCCGGAAACCCTGCGGATGTGCCATCCGCTCCCATCCGCTCCCATCTGCTTCCATCCGCTGGGCTTCCGTTTCGCATCCGCTTTGCATCCGCCCTGCGTCCTCCCCCCGTCCGTGTTATCTGCTCTGCTTATGCAAATTTTTGCCCCTTTTGAGAGTTGATAACAACGGATGGAACATTTTGCTCGTCCGCTGTGTCCTTTTTGCATCCGTTGGCCAGTGTGACATGGGCTTAAGGAAGTATGATGTTTAATTGAAAATAAGTGTTAAAGATGTTAAGATTTTGATGATTAATAATGATAGAACTGAACTGGAATGGAATGAGGGTTTATAATTACATATATTTACAATCTTTCTTTTTTTTTTTTAAATGAATATAGTGTGTATTATAAGAATGTACCAAGCAGAATTTGATTGGAAGTTATGTATTATGTATTATATTGAAGGTCATAAACTTAAGGTATATATTGAAGTTTAAATAAGAGTTGAATGGATGTAATTAAAAGATATAAAGGTGTCATATTCCAATTAGTAACTACAGGAGAAAATTTGTTTAAGGAGAAAAGATAATATGAAATTGAAACAGGACAGACAAAAGTATAAATATAATGATTTGAATTGAGATGAGATAATCAAAATAAAATTGAGAAAATTAAAAGAGGGAAAAAACTATATAGAAAATGTAAAATAGCATAAGATATGGAATAGAATACAAAAAGGAGCATGAAATTGAGTTTTGTGTCTGTATAAAGAAGTTCAACCTGGTACCATGCTATTTTCAAAAAAGATGTTTTACTTGTATTTTGTATGTGTGAAAACCCAAATAAAACTTTATTAAAAAAAATAGAAATAATTATGTGGAGAACACAAGGCATTTTCTTTTTGATTGACTGTGACATAGGTAGAGGTTTAGAATGAGGATGCAGATCAGGAGATCAGGCCGAAGGCCACAACTCTGCATTCAGTTGGATGGAATGAGAAAGTTTGGGTAGGGAAGAAATGGCAGGTGAGCAATCCATGTAAACTCTGTTGCCAGGAAGATTTTTGCTAGCAAGTAGAAAGCTAGCAGAATGTAGAGACTAGATCCTACCTTTCTGATGTGTCATATTTTTATTTAGACAAAAATGTTCATGGTTGATTTTAAATATATCCTTCAATCTGATTGAAAACCATCTAATCTAATCTAATCTGGCCTCAACCACATAAAGACATTTCTAAAGAGACAAATCAATTGGGATGCTTTAGTTATGGGAAAATAGGAAGTACATTTTTTAAAATAAATAAAAATAGAGCACGTGAGGGGTCCTTGGTGCTCTCTAAGCTCGTTTGTTTTTTTGCACGTTTTATTACTGAAATTAGGTAACATCATCGGTGCTGGTAGGGAGTGGAGCTTACCCTCATTTTATATTTTAGTGCAGGGGTGTCAAACTCATGGCCTGCAGGCTGGATGTGTCATGCAGTGGTCACACCCAGCCCGGGTTTAGCGAAGGGGAGGGGAAAAAAATCACAATACATCATGTGACAACAACGTGACACTGTAAGTTTAACACCCCTGCTCTAGTGGCTTTCCCTATCAATGTTGGTGGGAGTGGTCTTGATGGTTCTTTGGTAGGTTGTTTACTGTTAGCTGATTTGTCAGTTTCTTGACTAGGGTTTTGTTTGCTTCTTGATTGTTAGGTAAAGGTAAAGGTTCCACTCACACATACATGCTAGTCTTTTAGTCTAATGTTAACCCTGGTGTTAATCTCTGCTCATTTGACTGTTGATTGCTGGTAAAAGTTTTGGTCTTTTGGTTCCCTTTTTGGCTTGTGGATTGTCTTCTGAATGGCACGTAAATGTTGTTTATGTCTATGTGCTGTTGATGGCTGCTTTGTCAGAAGATCTACATACCATTCATCTACATACCACACAAATCTACATGGCTCAGAGAGCATCGGACCCCTCATTTCAACCCTGAGTTACAAATATTCTCTTCTAATAGGTCACCTGTCAGGTAATTTAAGATTTTGGATAAAAGATTAAAGACTCTCCTCCTTCTCCTGTTTAGAAATAAATAGACTGATTTCACATATCATATTAAGCAATTGTTTCTTCTGTTTCTTTTCTTTAAAAAAAAATTGTTTCAATGCCTGAATAAACACAATATACTTTGCCAGAATCAATCAAGCCACATTAGTGCAATGTCAGAGCAACTACACAAGCAATGTTTTGTTATAGGAGGAGATAAGAAGTTTTGACTTTTGGAGGAAAGAGAACATTTATATTTACCTGTCCACAGAAACAGCTGCCAGGGTAAAACTGCTGGCATACAAAGTAAGGTAGATGAAGAAATGCACAGCTTTGCAGGCAATGGCACCAAAGAGCCATCCATCCAGAGTATAGATGGTGGCCTGGAATGGGACACAGAAGACAATGAAGAAGAGGTCTGCCACTGCCAAGTTGAGGATGAACAGGTTTGTGGTATTATATTTCACCTCTCCATTGTGTAGCAGCACAGCCAATACCAGGCTATTCCCGACTGTGCCTACAAGGAAGATGAGGGAATAGACTATAGGCACAATAATGCCTATAGCTCTTGCTTCTAAGCTGTCCGAAGATATATTCCAGCTGTCTGGCATCTCTCCATCAGAGATAATAGACCTGGAAGAAATAGAAAGAGAAGTAAATGATGACCTCTCCTGAAAGATGGTTTCATTCCTGGGTTCAGCATATGCTCTTCTTATCTCTCAAAACTACCACTTTCATTTTCTATCCCAGCATTTTCCAGCTTGAGGTGAAGGATAACATGACTCTTGTTCCCTACCATTCCATCTAAAGAACCCAACTGACTTCTTTACATCTTATTTCACTTGACCACACCCGACAGCTGAAAGCCCATACAGGGGACACAGGATAAGGTGTTCATTGCTGCTACTAACTCTTGACAGCACTCAGCATCAGTGATCTGGGGCACCATCTTACTTCTGCAATTTTCCTATTCTAAGCAACCTACCACTCAAGCCCAATATACGTGCTGGTCGTTTCCAGCTCTAGGGGCCAGTGCTTATCTCTGTTACAAAGCCGATGAACCAACACTGTCTGAAGACGTCTCCGTGGTCATGTGGCCAGCATGACTAAACGCCCAAAGGTGCATGGAACATTGTTACCTTCCCACCAAAGTGGTCCCTATTTTTCTATTTGCATTTTTTATGTGCTTTCAAACTGCTAGGTTGGCAGAAGCTGGGACAAGTAACGGAAGCTCACTCTGTCATGCAGTGCTAGGGATTCGAACCGCCGAGCTGCCAACCTTTCTGATCGACAAGCTCTGCATTGGCAGAGTTGTGGGAAGCAAGAGGAAGAGGTGCCACATTTAATTTACATGAGTAAAAGAATGGAGGGGGTATGGTTAAAGTGGGTAGGACAAATAATGTGCAAGGCTTCGAGGTCAAAAATATTGTGTCCTCCCACTCTTTTCAGTGTTGCTGTATGCTGATATTGTAGGAGGAGAACCGTGTTAGTCTATGGTAGAGTCTGACAGCACTTTTTCTAAATAACACATTTGAATAAAATCAGTAAGAGAAGGTGCTAGAAGACTCCTCCTGATTCATGGGGGAATCTAAGAATTGCAAAAATTGGGCTGGACTGGCTCTAAGTGGCTGTCAGCCCTTTGAGGTAGACCAAGAAAAGAAGCAGACTCAACAAATGTAGTTGGAACTATACTTTATTAAGCTTAACTATGGCAACAGAATCTTAAAAGCCTGGCCTGAGTTTTTCCCTCCCTGCCTTTTATATCGTAGTGCTGTGTTTCTCAACTTTGGCATTTGGAAAATGTGTGGACTGCAGTTCCCAGAACTGCTGGCTGGGGAGTTCTGGCTAGGGAAGAATGAATCTAATGAATCAAGGAGGAATGAATCTCATCCTCTTACTCACACTTTCTCTACGTCTGTGTTAAAACACACTTTTGTTTTTTCAACCTTTGTCTTGCTTCTCCAAGGCAATCTTCTTCAGCTGTACAGTGACCCAAAGCTTGTCCATCCCTGCCAAACTATGTCCTAGATCATCTACAACTTGAAGAACTGAATATACTGTATGCACATCCTGACCAAGCTAGCTATTATTTCGTTTAATGTTTGTGTTAAAGTTTACATTATAAGCTCCCTAGAGCAAGGACTATATGATAACATTTGTGTTAAACTTTACATTATAAGCTCCTTGAAGCAAGGACTATACACTTGTTCTAAATTTGTATCTTGGCATTACTATATATACATGTTTGTGTTTAATATTTTCAAAGGTAAATCTATACACAGCAACCATCGATTCAAATAAGCAGGACAAAAATGTTTGCAACTTGAAACAGCAAACAGAAACAATTCCATACTCCTGAACTATACAAAACAAATGGGAATCTGATTAGGACTAGCATATTATTTTATTTCTTCATTCAACTGACCAGTAATCCTCAACTTATGACCATAATTGAGCCCCAAGTTTCTATCACTAAGCAAGAGTTAAGTGAATTTTGCCCCGTTTTATGACCTTTCTTGCCACAAGTGCTAAGTGAATCTCTGCAGTTGTTAAGTAGGTAACATGGTTGTTAAGTGAATCTGGCTTCTCCATTGACTTTGCTTGTCAGAAGGTCACAAAAGTTGGCCCTGGGACATTGCAGCAATCATAAATATATGCCAGTTGGCAAGTATCCAAATTCTGAACATGTGACGATAGGGATGCTGCCACAGTTGTAAGTTTGAAAAATGGGCATAAACCACTTTTTTCAAGTGCTGTTGTAACTTTGAATGCTCACTAAACGAATGATTGTGAGCTGAGGACTACCTAAACTGTTCATCATAACAAGTGACTCTGTGCAACAATCAGAATTAAAATGAAATAAAACAATTACAAACATTAAATTTTTTTAAATATTTGATGACTCTGTATGTATACTGTACATAGAAAATAGATGCATTAAGAAAGGCACAGATAAAATTCAAGCGTGTAAAATACATAGCTAATAATAGATAAAGATCTCCCTTGGTAAATAAAACAAGTATTTATAAAATGTCTAGACTTTACTTAGTACCTAAAAGACAGAAGTGGGGACCACTCATACAGTCTTGAAGAAAGCATCCTGTACCCAGGACACCGTTAGTGAATGAAAAGTCAGCTATGGAGGCAATTGCTTTACACTGCTACTTTCCTGCTTTGTCTTTGCAGAAATCTGACACATGCATTCAACAGGTTAAGCTTAGCTTATAGGTAGGGAGAAAATAATCTTTGGCTGAAATGTATTAATGTGTGACAATGTTTAAACACAGGAGCAGAGGAAGAATAGAAATATGACAGTAGGGTCCACAAAAAATGAACATAGCAGCTTTGATCAACATGCAAACCTGTTAATCTGAATGGCACCAGCTGGAGTTTTGGCACCCATCTACTATCCAAGGACATACAGAATTGGGTAGTGCTACTGTATGTTAGGCTCTATCTGAGGGCCTTGAATTTGACATCTTGGTCAGCTGGCTCTGGGGTTTGTTTTTGAAGTAACTATATCCTTCTCCTGCATCATGAGTTTGTATGGTTGGGCTTTGTATACTGTGTGGGAATCCAGCCACTGCCATTTGTAAGCTCTAGTTTGTTGCAATGTCATGTCTTAATCTAGCCACTGTGGTTTATTCAACAAATCATCATTAAAATAAACCACAGCTTAGTATATTTCATGTATCCAACCAATATCTTTTGGATGCCTACCCTAAATATGCTAGTTTAGTGTGGTGATATTGAGCTATAAAGCTCCTTCTTCTCGGGGTGTGAGTTCAAAACATCTTTCATTTTATGAGGGTCAAGATAAAAACATCTGGCTTCCCTCTTTTATCTAGCCATTTTCCTCATAGCTGTTAAATCTTTTTTTCTTTGTTCATGATCCTGTATAAATTGCTAGGTTTTGAAGCAGATCCTCTCTTTTACATTTTCCCTATGAAAAATTGAACTTTGGTTTCCTCTCAATCTTGGGAATTATAGGAGTCCTGGCACATAATGTATGGATGAAAAGAAAAAAAACCTTTCATTGATCATAATAATTTGATTCACGTATGACTTTAGGTTCATACATCATACTAAACCAAAACCAATTATATAACATTATGGCTTAGTTTAATGAATGAACTCAGTATATGATTTTAAGAAAAATTGGGTATCTGCAGGGACAGTCAATATCAGTCAATATTCTTTGGTCCTTGTGGACAAATAGATTTTGTAGTTTTTTCATAACTTCATATTAGAGCTGAGCATGTGGAATCATTGAATAAAATTATTGTTTTTCTCTAGCTCTAACTTGATTTAACCTGGTTCAGCCTTTAGGCTTGTTACTGATGCATACAATTGAGGTTTTTACATCTGACAGTCTTTTTTGTATTTCTGCAGCCTCCTTTCCACTGTTCATGTTAAGTGAATAATTCTGATTTGCATAGAATAAGCAATAGTGACAGTTTGCACCTCCTGCTTATGCTGCACTTAGCTTGTTTACAGTATGTACTGTTCCAAAAATTGGTTGTAAAAAAACCTCAACCTTGATGCCTTAAACAAGGGGCCATCAAGTTATTATGAGTACAATCCCACAGCTGTCTACGTTTGTTTCATCAACAGAAAGAAATTCTGCCAGAGAAAAGAACCTGGAGATTGAAAGTTACTAAATCCCAATTGGAGAAAAAATGCACCAGGTTTGTTTTTATATTTTCAATTTTTAAATCTGTGTGATAATAATATATTCTAAAGTAAGATTATTGGGAAAGCACATAATTGGTATGATTAATGCAGGATCCAATCTGGGTCTATCATCAGGACCAGAGGTTTTGTTTTCCAAGCTTTCGGACTCTGCTAGAAAGAAGTTCCCAGATGAGGAACTCCAGCACAAGTCTAAAATTTCAGAAGAGAAACCCTCTGGTCCCAGTGACCAACCCAGATTAGATCCTGCCACATTATCCTGGGACATGCATATTACTCTTTATTCATGTGTGATTATTATTTAAAATAAACTCCACATGACTTTTTAAACAACACTTTGTCATTTGACTAATATGTCCATTATGCTAGCAATGTCATTTGACTAATATGTCCATTATGCTAGCAATATAAAATGTAAAACATTTTACAATATAAAACGAAGCTTGCATGACTTGGGTAAGATTACTCAGAGCCACTGAGGAAAGAACATAGGTTAGCTTTCCTGAAGGTCAGAAAATTTTCTGAGTGACAGAGAGGACTGTGCCTTATTCCAGAATCAAAAAGCTTCTTGAAATGCACTCTTTCTACTACTTGCTTCTGGAGTGCTTTGAGGTTCAACACAAAGACCTGGTATTCTCTGCAGCTTTATCCTTGGCAGAAAGGTATCATTTATTTTATTCAACAAACAAAAGTTATTATTATGATTAAAATTATTGTTTATTTTATTCATCAAATAAAAATTACAAAGGTGAACAAAGAGAATTGTCAAAGAGAAAAAGCGTTATAATACTAACAGAGCACAGTACCATGCAAAGTTAATAAAGCATAAAACAAATGCTGTCATATCTGCAGCCATGCGTCACTTACCTAAAGAAAACACCTTCAAAAAGCACTGAACTGCTACCTGTTCTTCACCCCCTTTGACCAGTAATGGAATATACAGTTTTATTCGTCTGTGGCCCTCCAGCTGGACTGGTTCTGAGCTTCACCCATCCAGTCATTGTCCACTGCCACATGCCCTATTTGGAGATGGTATGCAGCTCTCTGCATCATTTTCTTCCTCAGATTAGAGTTATTTCTTCTTTGCCTTGCCTGAACATAAAACTGTCATGGAAGAAAACACACCTGCTGAAATTCTCCCCACTAAAAGTAGGCAGAGCTTGCCTCCTGAATCTGGTGACTCCAGCAACATTTACTCCCTCCTTCTGTCTCTGTGCAACCTGCAGAGCTCTGGAAAAGCCACCCTGTAACTAGCTGTCTTCTCCCTTGTAAGCTGCACTTACTCACTTTTATTAGACTCTTCCTGGACCTGAAGAGATGGACTCCTCCTGGACCTGAAGAAGCAGTAACTGGAAACATGAAGAAGCCCTCATTCCCTTCATTCCAGAGCCCAAAAAAACAGACCAAGTAGAATTTCTGAAGTTGAGATGAATGATTTGGCCTGCGATTCACCTCCCCTCTCCGTAATCTACTTTCAGTACATCTATCCAACTGTTCTCTGCCTCTGCTTTCCTCTTTCTTCTTCTCATTCTATAATTTGCCTTTGCTCTTCCCCCTCCTGTTTTTACTGTGCCTTTGTGTTAACCCTCCAATAGCCAGAACTGCTTATCTAATGTCATCCATCCATCCATCCATCCATCCTTATTAGCCTCTTCCCTAAACGCAATTATGCCTGTACAACAAAGAAATATAGGATTGTAGTTCAGGAAATATATATCTTATATATTGCTCCCATCAATGACAGAAGAGCATATTTTTCCCACTCAATATTTGCAGCTGCAGCTAAGTAGGGTCTTCTGAATGACCATACAAATAATGACAGCCCGGAACATAACCAACTGATGTTAAATATCTGCTGGAAAACAGAGTTTTCCAGATTATATTGAGAAGTTTCCTTTCTTTTCCTTTCTCTGGAGCCAAAAGAGCCATCCATTTACTATGGTTTAGCATCATAATCCAAACAGATTTTTCAAAGATTTGTTTCACAGGCAGAATTTGCTTGTATAATGATGCAGGTTTCATTCCAGTGATTAATTTCCTTTGGATTCATAGAAGACTTGTATGTATATGAAAAAAACAGTTTCAAAATCTGGTGCCATGCTTTAACTATACTATTTATGAATAGTAGAATGCACACTTTAAATGTGGTATATTCACACATCAAATTACAGATCAAAGGTGAAAAAAATATTATTTTCATAATGATCTAAAATTACAGTTTGCATGTTGGCAAAAAAGTCTCCAGAGCAGATGAATTATACTGAGAAAAAAAATGCTAGTAAAATTTTGACAAAATAGTTAATAATTATCCATTTAATATTCTGCAGACTGTTAGGCTGGGGTCAGACAAACATTATTACTCTTCTGAAGTATGTTCAGTTGCAAGAGGTAGAGTGAAACACATCCTTTATTTAATGGAAACCTAAGCATATATGAGATCATGCTTTATGTCCAGAAAACTATTATCATAATTATGAGCCCTTATCATTGGGTAGTTTTATCTTTACCTATATTTCCTGTCACTAACTAGTCACATTATTTTCATCTGCCTGGGATTAAACTGACACATCTCATTTATTTTCATCTGCCTGGGATTAAACTGACACATCTCATCAAGGCAGAGGTGGCATTCAGCAGGTTCTGACCAGTTCTGGAGTACCAGTAGCAGAAATTTTGAGTAGTTCGGCGAACTGGCAAATATCACCTCTGATTGGCCCCACCCTCATCTGTTCACTGTCTCCCTAGTCCTAGCTGATCATCTGGGTCTTCTTTTGTTGTCCTGCACAGGAGAATGGAGCTGGAAAGCAGGTTAGTGGGGTGGGGAGGGAATGGGATTTTGCAGTAACTTTCCCCTGCCATGCCCACCAAGCCACAACTACCAAGCCATGCCGATAGAACCGGTCATAAAAAAATTTGAATTTCACCACTGCATCAAAGTGTCATTTTTCATTTGTAAAACATAGGATATTCCTCAATTCTTTTGTTCCCATATGTCCTATAAATAAAGACAGTTTAAGATTTATACAAAAGAACAATTTGCAATTTTCTGAATGAATAACTCAATAACAATACTATTTTAAAGCCTGCCATTCTGGGTCAAGCAGGATCATTCGGCAAATCTGTCTTTGGCATATAAATCTGTAGAGTTGTAATTGCAGGAATGCTCCAATTTCGGATGGCAAACCTCAGATGAAGAATGTTTCCAAGCAAATACAACTCAGGCAAACAAAGTCACTAATTTATAGCTAAAGGAGGATTAGAGAAGGGAAGTAGACATATGTTTGACTTTAACTAGAGATAATTAATTGTATGGATTACTGTAATAAACAGTAACCAAAGTTAAGCAGTAACCAAAGTTAACCAATGATGGAGGATAACTAAAAATATATATAAATGCAAAGACTACTCCAATAATCATCATCATAATTCAGTTGTTCATGATCAAACAACTCGACTGCCTCATCATTACAACATTAATCATCCCTCCATTTTGATTAAAGTACAACATTATTTTCATGGCAAAAAGAACACCATCATACTCAGAAACTTATAAATAGTACCATTTGGCAGCAGGCAATAGAAAGGATAATGGTCTTCAAGATCTTCTGCTATTGCTTTGCATCTTTTCGACTGTCATAAGTAATGGGGGGGGAAGGGAGGTAGGAATAAGTTGGGAAGTGAGCTGGAGGTGTTACATTCGTCTGTTGTATAAATGGGAGGGGGGAGCATAAAATAGAGTTAGGTTTCTATTTCTCGCTTAGCTTTCTTCTCTCTGCACAACTGCAACCCGTTATCAAAATATGCCAAGGTCAACGGACAGAGGCCTCATCATCACCTGAAGATGCCACATGATCATATCCACAACTTCTAATTGGAAGTGTCATTTGAACTATTGGGGGTGGGAACATTTCCATCACTTTCTATATGTGAATTGCGTGCCTAAATTCTCAGATTCAGAATTCTTTGGTTGCTACCACTTCACTTTCAGTAAAAGATATCTTTTCTCTAAACTAAAGAGTCTAAGTATTTCTTTCCTGGATTTTGAATGGAGCTCTGCCTGACATTATTCTGAATCTCCTCCACCTGCCCACTCGGAGAGAATACCCAATTTTCTTCTGAGGGGGCCTGGACATCATGTCATCTTCAAATAGTGACCAGGAGGATCTGGGAGCCATTGGAGGCCAAGATTCTTTGCTGGTGCAGGAAGCCCAATCGCTAGCAGAGCTCAGTCTGGAAGAGGATCCAGCTGTGAAGCCCAGATGGTCGGTGGGAGTTGGTTGGAAAGATCCGGAGAAGGACCCCCCCCCCTGGGGTCACAACTATCCGCTGGCATGGAAAAGAGGAGCCTTGGCAAGAGAAGGAAAAGAGGGAACTTTTGCTGGATCAAGCCAGGAAACTCCTGAATGAAGCCTTTGAACAACCTCAAGCTCCACAAAGGTATGAAGGGGGAGGGGAAGTAGCCCCAGCCAGAAGAAGCAGAGCAGCTCCCTCTCCCATAAATCAACCCGATCCAGCAGCAGCCCCGGGGCCTTCAGCGGGAGGTGTGATTCCTAGAAGGCGTAGAGCTCCTAGGCTGCCTCCGTTAGAAGTAAAATACGGAGGGGATCCCAAAGCCTTGGGATTTTTCTTAGCTCAAGTTTGGAGCCATATGGAGGAGTATGGGGAGGATTTTCCCTCAGAAGCAGCCAAAGTGAGGTGTGTTACCAGGGCTCTGGAGGGAATAGCAGCAGAGTGGATGGTGACTTTGCATAATGATAATGCTCCTCAGTTGCTGAATTATAACCTATTTATGGCTGCACTGCGGGCTAGGTTTGAGGACCCACTGGCGGAGCGCAAGGCCCGAATTAGGATGAAAACCATAAAACAGGGGCGGAGGTCTGTGGCTGATTACACTCAAGAATTTAGACAGTTAGCAGGCCATTTCCGAGGCTGGCCCCAAGAAGCCCTGATAGAACTGTTTAAAGATGGTTTAAATAAAGATGTGTACCAGAGATGCACTGCTAGAAGAGACCCCAATGACTTGCAGATGTGGTACCTGCTGGCAGAAGAAGTGGAAATTGATTTAATCCGAAGTAAACGGCGGGGAGGTTATGGGTGGAGCAAGTTTTCCCCCTCGCGCCCTCAAGAGGCTCCTAAACCTCAGAAGGGAGGAGTGGCAGCAAGACCCAACCCCTCGGCCTGCTTTCGATGCAGGAAAGAAGGTCACTGGGCTGTGAACTGCAGAGACAAGTTGGAGCCAAAGGGGGAGCCAAAGGAAGGAAAGAAACCTGAAAAGTCCCCAGCGAAGCCTCGCGAAACAGCACTAAAGTCGAAAGAGACAGCAGAGGTCGCCCCTCCCGCAGGAGAGGAATCAGAAGCCCCAGTGACCCCTGAGGAGGAGGATTCTGACTCGGAAGACGACTTCCTGGTAAGTCCAAGCGTGGGCCCTATGACCATTCCGGTGAAGTTGAGGGTACCCAATTCAGGGGTCGAAGAGGAAATGCTAGCCCTGTTAGATTCTGGGTGCACCAGGTGTATAATAAACACGGAAGTAGTGAAGAAAATGGGCCTAAAGTTAAAACCTTTGAAGATGCCCATTTCCTTTTGCCAACTAGATGGATCAGTGGCTGGAGGTTGCCCTGCACGTTTTGTCACGGAACCTATAGAAATGATCATGGGAGAGCATGATGAGACCCTGCATTTTATTGTGGTCCCTGGGATGGAGCAACCATTAATACTGGGATTGCCCTGGCTCCGGAAATAGAACCCTCAGGTTAACTGGAGAAAGGGGTTGTTGCGCATACGCACAAAGCAGCGACCGGGAGGAGGGGCCAGATCTCAGCCGAAGCCTGGGGGCCTAATTGAAATAGCTTCCACAGGTACTGAGCCCGTAAAAGATGAGGAGAAAATTCCCAAAGAGTATTGGGATTTAAAAGAAATGTTCAGTGAGAAGGCCTCGGATGAGCTTCCGCCTCACCGACCAACAGACTGTGCTATTGAGATTTTGCCCGGGGTGAAGTTCCCGAAACCAAAGTTGTACTCAATGACCCCACAGGAATTGGAAGAGCTAAGATTATTTATTGATAAAAATCTGGAACGTGGTTTCATTCAACCTGCTAGACCCCGAGTAGTGGCCCCAGTGTTGTTCCGGGAAAGGAAAGATGGTTCCAAACGCTTGGTGGTGGATTACAGAAATTTGAACGCTATTTCTGTGGAAAACGTGTACCCCCTTCCTTTGATGAAGGACATGTTGGCCCATTTAGCGAAGGGAAAGATCTTCACGAAGTTGGATTTGAGAGAAGCATACTACTGGATTTGAATTAAGGAAGGGGATGAGTGGAAGACCGCTTTTAACTGCCCAATGGGTTGCTTCCAATTCAACGTTCTTCCTTTTGGTTTACAAGGGGCCCCAGCTGTATTCATGCAAATGATCAATCAAGTGTTACATGAACATTTATACAGGGGGGGTTTGGTTTATTTGATGATATCCTTATCTACACGGAGACCCTGGATGAACATGTGAAGTTAGTGCGGTCGGTTTTACAGAAACTGTGTGCCGCTAAGTTGTATACTAAATTGTCAAAATGTGAATTCCACCAAGACAAAATTGACGATTTGGGATATCGCATTTCATCCGAAGGCATAGAGATGGATCCAGAGAAGGTGCGTGCCGTTCTGGAGTGGGCTCCACCACGCACCAGAAAACAACTTCAAAGCTTTTTGGGATTTGCAAATTTTTATCGGCAATTCATCCTGACATTTGCTAAGATAGCAATGCCCATCACAAATCTCTTGAAAACAAAAGGGGAGGTGAAGCCAAGGCCAGGAAAGTGGCTGGAGTGGTCCATGGAGTGCCAAGCCGCTTTTGAAAAGCTAAAACGACTGTTTGCTGCAGAACCAGTGCTGAAACACCCGGATATGGACACTCCTTTCGTGATTCAAGCTGATAAAAGTGATGTAGCTATTGGAGCGGTATTACTTCAAATCAACGAGAAAGGGACCTTACAGCCTTGTGCGTATACCTCCCGTAAACTGTCTGAAACAGAGAGAAGATGGGCCGTCTGGGAGAAAGAAGCTTTTGCAGTTCGTTGGCCTTGCTGACCTGGAGACATTTCCTGGAAGGAGCAAAACACCCGTTTGAGGTATGGGCTGATCATAAGAATCTGGAAGCCTTAAAAACACCCCGGAAGCTGTCCCCTAAACAAGTTCGCTGGGCCCAGTACTTCAAGCTATTCAATTTCTCCTTGAAGTACATTCCAGGAGGGAAGAACTTCATGGCGGATGCTCTCTCTAGACTACCTCAATATAATAGTATGCGTCAGGAGGTGATAAGCCCAATTGTCTCAGCCAAACACCTAGCTGCCCCAGTGGTCACCAGAGCCCAAAGGAAGAACCAAGAAGTGGTTTTATCGAATGACCTTACCGAACAATTAAAATAAGTTTTAAAACTGGACGAATGGTTCCTGGCTCATTCAAGTGACTATACAATTAGAGATGGTTTGGCTTGGGTGGGGGCCAAGTTGTATGTGCCACAGGTACTGAGGAGCCAAATACTACAACAGGCTCATGATTCTAAAGCAGCTGGCCATTTCGGATTTGTGAAGACCTTACATCTGGTTAAGCGGCAATTCTGGTGGCCTACTTTAAAGAAGGGCATTGAAGCTTATGTAGCTAGCTGTCCGATTTGTGCTTCGGCAAAGAGACCTCCTGGTAAGCCAGTAGGATTGTTACAAAATGTAGCTAGACCAACGGCTCCCTGGAAGGAAATCTCTATGGACTTTATAGTAGAATTACCCGAAAATGGTGGAAACACGGTCATCTGGGTAGTGACTGATTTGTTTTCCAAACAAGTACATTGCATACCTTGTTCCAAGATTCCCTCTGCTAAGACGCTGGCTAAACTATTTCTATCACATATCTATAGGTTACATGGCGTCCCGGAACACATAATCTCTGACAGAGGGGTCCAATTTACCTCAAATTTTTGGAAAGAGTTCCTGAAGTTAATAGGCTCCTCCCAGGGGCTAAGCTCCGCCCACCACCCCCAAACCAATGGGGCCTGTGAGAGGACTAACGCAGTGTTAGAACAATATCTCAGATGTTTCATAAATTATCAACAAGATAACTGGTCCGAATTACTACCATTTGCGGAAGTGGCATATAACAATTCCGTACACAGTAGTACTGGATTTACTCCATTTAAAGTGGCTTCGGGACAAGATTTCGTTCCCATACCTGAACTTCCTCGTGAAAAGCCCAACATCCATTCATTGGATGAATGGATAACTCAACTCCAACTTAACTGGCCAGTAACACGCAAAGCTTTAGATGAGGCCCATCAAGCTCATAAGAAATTTGCAGACAAGAAAAGATCCCCACAGAAAGAATATAAAGTGGGCGACAAGGTTTTCCTGTCCACCAGATACTTGCAGACCACTCAAAAGTCAAAGAAGCTTGGTCCTAAGTACGTTGGTCCATTCACAATTGAATGGATTATAAATCCTGTAACAGTCCAGCTGAATTTACCCAAAACTCTTCGACGAATTCATCCGGTTTTCCATGTTAGTTTGCTAAAACCTGAACGTACTTCTGACCTAAGACCCATCCAGACTGACCCTCCCATACCAATATTGATTGAAGGCGAACAACATTTTGAAGTTAAAGAAATTCTGGATTCTCGCAAATGGAGGGGTCGACTCCAGTATCTTGTAGCCTGGAAACATTTCCCTTCTTCACAAGCCGAATGGGTTAATGAAACCGATGTTAAAGCCCCTAAGTTGATCAAAGCATTTCGTTCCAAGTATCCTGATAAGCCTTAGGAGTGTATTGTTTTGAAATTGTTTAATGATTAATAATTGTCTTTATATTTTCTCCTCTCTCTCTTCTAGGACTTCTAGGACTGATGATTTTCCTTTTTCTAGGAGGGCCGAATGTCAGTCTTCAAGATCTTCTGCTATTGCTTTGCATCTTTTCGACTGCCATAAGTAACCGGGGGGGGGGCGGAAAGGGAGGTAGGAATAAGTTGGGAAGTGAGCTGGAGGTGTTACATTCGTCTGTTGTATAAATGGAAGGGGGGAGCATAAAATAGAGTTAGGTTTCTATTTCTCGCTTAGCTTTCTTCTCTCTGCACAACTGCAACCCGTTATCAAAATATGCCAAGGTCAACAGACAGAGGCCTCATCATCACCTGAAGATGCCACATGATCATATCCACAACTTCTAATTGGAAGTGTCATTTGAACTATTGGGGGTGGGAACATTTCCATCACTTTCTATATGTGAATTGCGTGCCTAAATTCTCAGATTCAGAATTCTTTGGTTGCTACCACTTCACTTTCAGTAAAAGATATCTTTTCTCTAAACTAAAGAGTCTAAGTATTTCTTTCCTGGATTTTGAATGGAGCTCCGCCTGACAGGTGGGTTAATAAAAATGAGTGTAGGCTTAGACAATTGTTGTCTATATGTTTTTCCTGTATCTTTTTGTTTGGAAAGTAGAGTGACATTATACATAGCAAGACCCTGGAGTCTGTGTGTGTGTGTAACAAACATGGCGGAATTAATTCAAAGCGCCCCCTTGAGTTGAACCTTAGCTGTGTGACATATACACAGTCCAGCCTATCTCACTAAGTTGTTGGGAATGTAAAGATGATGACAATTTTGTTCCATGGTGAAAGAATAGAACAAAAAGTCTTCTAAATAAAGTAAATTTGTACTTAATTCTAGAGTATATTTTTAGACATAAAGTATAAAAATACACTAATAAAGGCAAAGTGCTCTGAGCTCCAAGAGAATTTTACAGCTCAATGCAACATAAGATTTATATGTTGATGATACTACTTCAGGTGGAAACTGGGATAAATTCTGGAAGAATAGTAACACATATAGACATGTTTTTAAAATTACTGACTCACGCTATGACATGTCACCTTCCTCTATAGTAGCCAAAATGCTTTTTGGAACAAATATAGACTGATCTGTCACATGGGTAAGATCTATCTATCAGCAGCTCTTAGCTTAGGAGCTCTCCATTAAGGATCTTCCCATCTCTTCCCTTCTGCTGTAGAGGGAATCCATCTTTATCATAAAATCATAAAGATCCAGGTTTGTGACTATGGAATCAAATTAGATTAGAGAAAAGCAACAAAGATGAATAGGGAACTGGAGGCTAAAATATAGCAAGCTCAAGATGTTACAACATATCAAGCTCAAGACAGGTCAAGACGTTGCCTTCAGATCTGGTGACAGACAGGCCTATAGTACATCTAGGGCCAATTTGAGAAGGGATATTAAGAAAGCAATGCGTAACTATAAGCTAAGTATTGAGGATCATTTTGTTAACTCCAATCTTTGATGCATGTGGCAGGGCATCCAGAATATTACTGACTGCAAGCCTGCCCGTTTTACTCCCTCATTTGCTAATGTCTTGTTTCTCGATGAGCTAAATTATTTTTATGCTCGCTTTGAATGAGACAACCAGGAGATAGTCACCAAGATCAGACCCTCTGTAAACTTACAGCCCCTCACACTCTGTACCACTGAAGTCTGCTCCGTTCTGAGCCGGATCAACACACATAAAGCTGTGGGCCCTGATGGCATTTCAGGAAGTGTACTTAGGACTTGTGCTGAACAGTTGTCTGTGGTTTTGACTGACATTTTCAATCTGTCTCTTTCCCAAGCAACTGTACCAACTTGCTTCAAGATCACTTCCATCGTGCCGGTGCCTAAACACTCCAAGCCAGAGTGTCTGAACGACTACCGCTCTATAGCAATTACACCTACAATCATGAAATGCTTTGAGTGGCTAGTCCTGGAACATCTCAAAACTTGTCTCCCAACTACACTGGACCCTTACCAATTTATCTACAGCAAGAACAGGAGTACCGAGGATGCTGTTTCCATAGCATTACATACCACTTTAACACACCTGTACAATAAGAATACCTCTGCTAGAATGCTGCTAGTTGACTTCAGTTCAGCATTTAATACAGTCATTCCCTCCAGGCTGATCACTAAACTTGGTGACCTTGGTATTAACACTACTCTTTGTAATTGGATACTGGACTTTTTGACAAAAAGACCACAACATGTCAAGTTGAATAACTCCACTTCATCTACTATCACACTGAGTACTGCCGTACCCCAAGGCTGTGTGCTGAGCCCCTTCCTGTTCTCTTTCTTCATCTATGACTGCAGGCCTGTGTATGGCTCTAACACCATTATCAAGTTCACAGACAATACTACAGTGATTGGACTCATCAACGATGATGACAATTCAGAGTACAGGGAGGAGGTGCAGTGCCTAGCTACGTGGTGCTCTGACAATAACCTTATTAATACTAACAAGACCAAAGAGCTCATTGTGGACTTCAGGAAAAAGAATGGTCGCACACATTCTCCTATATACATCAGCGGGAGAATAGTAGAATGGTTCACCAGCTTCAAGTTCCAGGGGATCCACCTCTCTGAGGACTTGTCTGATTAAGAAAGTTCACCAGCGCCTCTTCTTGCTGAGATTACTGAGGAAGAATCACCTCTCCTTAGCTATTCTGATTAATTTCTACTGCTGCACAGTTGAGAGCATCTTAATTAGCTGTATCTCAGTTTGGTATGGAAACTGCACTATAAAAGAAAAAAAAAGGCATTACAGAGAGTGATAAAAACCACCCAAAGCATTATAGGGATTCCACTTCCTGCCATTGTGGGCATTCAGAGGAAACAATGTCTGCGTAAAGCCCACATCATCATTAAGGACCCCTTCCATCCAGCCCACAAACTGTTTATTCTTCTTCCATCTGGGAGGAGGTTCAGGTGCCTGCAGTCTAAGACCAGCAGGCTAGGGAACAGCTTTTACCACACAGTGGTTTCCCTGCTGAACTTCTCAGTTCATTTGTCCCCACACATATGCTGATGCTTCCCTTGATAATATATGATGTATTTTGTATAATTCTCTGTCCATTTTATTTATATTCAATGTGTCTAAAAACATTTTGTACAATTGTATATGTTCATATATGTGCAGTCACACTTATCTTTGTGTGCTCATGTTCATACATTTTGTTGTGTTTTCCACTGACTTATTCATAGATGCCTTGCATATTTGCATACATATATTTATATTTTACTGTAGTTTTGCACTTCTGTTTGGATGCTAACTGCATTTCATTGCCTGTATCCATGGCAATGACAATAAAGTTGAATCTAATTTAATCAAAGAAGATGTCAACCTTTTCTCCAAAGTACCTAAGGGCAGGACAAGAAGCAATGGATGTAAACTAATCAAGAAGAGAACAAAACCTAGAAATAAGGAGAAATTTCCTGACAAAACAATTAATCAATGGATCAGGTTATCTTCAAAAGTTGTGTGTGCTCCACTAGTAGAGCAAAATGTGGAGGTTTTAAAGAAGTGATTGACAATCACTTGTCTGAAAGAATATAGGGTCTCCTGCGTAAGCAGGGCTTTGGACTAGATTTTCTAGAAGATCTCTAAGGTCCCTTCCAAGTCTGTTATTCTATTCAAATTCTGCCTTAGCAAGTAATAGGGCATGACTTTGATTTCCTTCCTTTCCTTACTCCTATTGTTATAGAATGTGCTATCAATTTGGAATTTTCCAAAAGAAGGACTTTGGATCAGTTATGAATGTGACTGATGACATTGCCAGTGCCCGAAGGCACATTATAAATTATTCTCCATAATTCATGCCTTTGTCCATACAGTACTGAATAAATATGGCTGGGGATCTTCCTCGCTATTTGCTTTATTGTCTTATATCTGCAAGATTCCAGGAAAACATCCTGTCATATGTAATGCAGCACAAAATAGATTTGTCAGAATCATAATGAAATAATTTTCTTCTACTTCTGTTAAAGCTGTGTTTTGGGGGCTGCAATTATATTTGGAGTTGTTTCTAGAGAGAAATTTGTTGAAAACATTATTTCAGACATGCATATTTATACCATATCTTGACTGGCCGTGTTTATTTTTTTATTTGATTTTATTTTCATAATTTTGTTTGTTCTGACATAAATGATATACAAATAAATATATTGCTGTACTAATAATAACAGTGGGATGTGCCCCCCAAATGCTAATTTATATTGCATCCCAATATTTTAATTCCAATGAGGGAAATTCCAGTGAGGGAACTTTTTTTTCTAGATTTCATTTCTTTCTACAGAGCTGAGTAGTGGGATGCACGCATTTTGTTAAAAGACAGTGTTTGGCATAGCACATTGTGTGAGCCTAATTATTGTTGGATGTAAACTGGAGTTGATAGTTTGTTGTACTTAATATTTGATTGGCTGATGGAGGAACATCCAGTTGACCGCAAATCCAAATGGAGTATGCTTTTTGTAATAGAGGCTAGGGAGTCACATCTTATCCCAATACACTCAATCTTATTATTCAGGGTTTCTTTTAGCTAGGATTGATTACACTATGAGAGAACATTGCAGAAGGGGAGCCTCATAAGGCTATGGTAGCCAAAAATCAGAATATGTCTGGTAGTTGTTGGGTTACAGAGGCTCCACATTCTCTTCTTTTAATGCAATATATGTCAGCATATTCCTTCAATGCCCATCTGGATTCTGCATAGGATAATATGAAACATTGCACACAAAATGATTAATGGGCACAAATTTGACATCAGGACTCAAAACAAGGACAAAGTAATAGCAAAGATTTTTAACTTCCTGGCCAGTCCATTACAGATATCATTTTGGAATGAAAAGGCAACACAATTGAATGTGATGCAACTAAACATATGTATATTGAAACATTCAGGCTGTCTCAGAAGGTCTGAAAAAACAGCCAGTGAGAGAAATTACATGTGCTACATAGCCTATTTGGTGGTTATATAGTGACTTTATATAAAACCACACAACAGAATTCTTCCAAACAAACATATTAAGCCAATACTACATATTTATCCAATATTAAATAAAACTAAAGTTGTTATGCTGGGTTTAGATCTAGTTAGTTTCCTGTCATTTAAAAATAATGGTGAGCCATTATTTTTAAATACTGTTTTTAGATTGAATTATATTGCATAGGCAGATAATCTTTAATTGTTAATCAATCTGAGCAAAATCTAGCACAAGCAAATAAACATTCTACAGTGTTTGACTCTTAGTGAGTTTGAAAACCTGTGATGTTTTTATATGTTGTAATTATGTCATGTTTAGAAGGTAACATTTTCCTCAAATTTCTATGAGCAAAACATGATTAATACAAAAATATAATAAAAGATTCAGAATTCAAACATGAGCTAATATATAAAGAACTTTGTCTTTATCAGTTATTGAGAGCAGTAAGGAGCCATGAATTTTCTTTTGGACAGCCTACTCTATTTTTTCTCCTGTTCAGCCCATGTTTTTGTTCTCTCTCCCCCCAAATTAGCCTGCCACCTCTGCCCTCTATCAGGCTTGGTTCTAATTGGACTGCTTCTTACCATTTTCCATGTATAGTTAAACCAATTACTCAGAGAATGGTGGGTTCCCTTCATGGGTTGTGTTCAAATGGAAACTAGGCACATACTCATTGAGAAAACTTTAATTTGGATTCTTGAATTAAGCAAGAGGTTGGACCAGAGGTGGGATTTTACTGGTTTGGACCGGTTCTATAGAACCGGTTGTTACAATTCTGCACAGTTCGGAGACCTGGCAAATTGTGCCCCTGGCTGTCCCTCCCCTCCATGCCCAGTCAGTCCATACTGTGCATGTGCAACATTGCACATGCCCAACATCGTTGACTGTGTTCTTCCCTGCCCAGTCACTCCTTAAGGTATTTCTTTTCTTTTTTCCCTCCTGACGATCAGCGGTTCCTAGGATCAGCTGTGCTGGGATTCCTCTTGCTTACTGCTTCACCCAAGAGCTTTCCTGAGGCCCAGGAAGGCAAAAAAAATGGAGGGGAGCACAGCAACACCCCTCCCCCTCCATTTTTTGCCATTCTGGTCCCCAGAGAAGCTTCCTGGGAACAAAAATGCCACCCTAAGAGGCTTCCCTGAGGCCCAGAAGGCCCCAAAATGGAACACAGGGTGTGTGTGTGCTGCATGCCCCCCTTCTCTGCTTTTTTCCTTTCTGAGCCTGAGGGAATCCTTCTGTGAACAAAAATATTAGAAATATTTAAGTAGTTATAATGTTTTTAATGCTGTAGGCTGTCCAGAGTCACTTTGAAATGAGACTAGATTTAATGTATTTTTAAATCTAATAAATAAAATAGCTTCTCTCAGTAGATGGTGTCATTTTGGCCACATAAAGATGCATAAGAATTGATTCCCAGACTGGTAGATTTAGGTGACTGTTATGTAAACAAGTAGCTATAAAAATTATCTTTTTGAAGATATAAAGAAGAAAGTAAGTCTCTTAATTGATCAATTAAGAGACTTACTTTCTTCCTTATGATATTTTAAAGAATCTGCTGTTGTTTTAAAGTAATATCAGAGCAGCACATCTCAAGCTCCACCTATTTGGGACATATGTGTAACATTTTGATGTAGATAGAAAAGGTTTGCATCCAATGGTGCAATGATACTTTCAGTCTCATTCATTTAATCTCTCCTTACAGATGCTGTAAACAAGAGAACCAGAAATATTTTTCCTTAAGACATATGAAGACATTTTGTTGATAAATTGGAAATCGTTCACTTATTGAAATTCTTGCCCCCATACCCTTCTTCATTTCAATAGATCTTACTGAAGAGAACTTTGTGAGAATCAGAAAAAAGAATTTCTTTTGATTTAGGCAGCATGCTCACTGAATTCTGGGTGTTAGTCCACGCATGTTAAAGTTGCAAAATTGGGGGGAACAAACCACATTGATTAAATCAGGGGTGGGGAACAATGCAGAGGTGGTATTCAGCAGGTTCTGATCAGTTCTGCAGAACTGGTATTGGAAATTTTGAGTAGTTCGGAGAACCGGCTACCACCTCTGACTGGAGATTTTACAGTATCCTTTCCCTGCCATGCCCACCAAGCCACACCTACAGAACTAGTAGTAAAAAAAAATTGAATCCCACCACTGAAACAATAGCCACTTTATGACCTGTGGACTTTGACTCCCAGAATTCTGGCTCAGGAATTCTAGGTGTTGAAGTCCACAGATCGTAAATGGGCCATTGTTCCCCACCCCTGATTTAGATGGTTTGAAGAGTACGGCACTGACAAATTTAATCTAGAGACAGAATTATTTGAAGAGTCCTGGTGCTGTTAGTAGGAGGCTTCTGAGCAGATGGGTTAAAAGGATAGGAAACCTGTTGAAGTGAAATTGAATTGATACGATGGAAGGGGACTTTGAAGGACACATGTACTGAGCTATGGTTATCTCATGGACTTTATGTAAAGGACTGCATCATATTATTTATAATCATCTTTTCATGATGAATAGTTTCTCTTAGAAATGTACAGTTAAACATTAAACAGAGAAATAAGGGAGATAACTTCTTCCTAAATGCAAATGTTTTGTTGCCATGGCAATGGGTACATTTGGAGATACGTGGCCTTGGCAGTAGGCATTGTAAATAAAGTGTTCCTGTCTCTCCTACCCATTATGTAGTTTTGCTCCAACAAGAGCAGGGTGCTTTCGATCACGCTTCTTTTGGCATACATTAAGCCAAGGACAGGGTAGTTTACTTCAAGGCTTCACACTCTCTAACCCTGACAGCCAACTGCTGATCAACCTATTAAAAAAATAACTCTCTGTTCTTATACAAGAAAACAGCAGCATTATGTCCAGACATGGAAGGACTCACAAATGCCAACAATGGAAGAATGGATTGTGACGACAATAGATTTGGAAGAGAAAGGGAAATTGGCTGCTTTTGATAAAAGAAAAGACTTTGTCCAGCTTTGTTTTTACTTGGAAACCACCTTTGGACTTTTTGCTTGACCCTAAAAGAAAACAAATTTTAACCTTGGGATTTGATGACCAGAACTGCTAATGAGTACAGAAGTACTGTGTGCTATGGTTTATTCCAGTTCAAAGGATCATTGTATTTCATGGTTGTATAACTGTAAAGAAAAAAAAACCTGGAAGTTAACATTTTTATAGATTTTTCTATAACTTGTCTGCATCACCCAATTTTGTTTTATTCCCCACTCACTTTTTTCCTCTTTCTAACCTTTCTCTTTGATCTTTTTGAATGTATATGTTTTTGACATTTAATAAAGTTTTGCGGAGTGGGGAGGACACAAATTGCCTGCTAAACTTAGCTCCAGTCTTTCTTACACTGAAAATAGGACTGAGGGTCAAGAGAACAAGTCAGAGGCCAAAAGGAAGAGGGCTGACCCTGGCAAACCCAGCAGAATCTATTGGAGCCACAAATTGGCTGACGCAGAATATATAATTTCAGTCTACCTTCTCCATGAGCAGCAATGCATTCTACCTGACCAATAAGCAGCATCTGGAGATGGAATAAGAGGGGAAAAAAATCCTTCCAGAACAGCCACATTTTGGTTGACTCAGCTAAAGATGGATGATAAAATAAAGGCAGTGGTATCCAGGCAGTCTTCTGGAACATTTAATGGATTGTCCCTGCATCAGGACCAAGAGACTTTGCAGATTCTCACTTAGTAATATGAACATGAACCAGCTTTTAGGAAGACAGTTAAGATGTTTGTACTTAGAAAAACTTTATATCTCTTGTGCCTGGATTATTCAAATTATTATTTTGGTTTTAGAAAAAAAATTCTGGCATCTGTGCCCTCCCAATTTTTGAACTGACTACCTGTGGAAAAGAAAGACAATAATTTACATGATCAACATTTAATTTGTTTTAAACTGAATTGTATTAAAACATAACATTTTACATTTTGATGGTTTTTCTTCTTTTATTAGTCGTGTATTAAATGTAAATAACAATTAAAAAACAAATAAAGTATCCATGAGCATCTGGCATCACAAGGTATCACACTGGGAACCTACCGTACCATTAGGGCATACTTTGACAGTGTGATGCTGAGGTATAGGTGATGCACTCTATCAGAAAAGCTGAATGGAGCGGACACTGAATATTTAAATGGTCAAAACAGGATAGCATCTTCCAGTGAATAGGAAAGCAGCTGATTAGCAGAAGAATGATTTAGCTTAGTTTTCTCAATCACATGTCTTGAAAACACTTGTTTTTTTTAATATTAAATTTGGAGGGAGAGGAGTTATGAGTTCCTTAGAAGTAGCTGTTTTTGTGTTTGTGTCTGTATAACTACAGAGTTGCCTTGGAGAGTATGAATAACACTTCGGATTCCCAAAATGCAGGTGGGTGGAAATTCAAATGCATAAAGATACTCCAGCTATAAAACAGGATGTCCTGTAAGTATAGGAGTTTTAAGATGTAGCATTTCTTATGAGGAAATAACTCAGGTTAATAAGACTGGTTGTTTACAGTTGATATCTGGGTATAATAATGAAGTTCCTAGCTTAAAAACTCTCCATTTCCAAGGTTAATGCTAGAGATATGTTTGAACAAACTCTTGCTTTTGCACCAGGTAATTATTGTTCTGATGTAATTATTTTTCTCATGACTGATCTATTTACTGACCAAGCATGTATGAGTTTTCTCTGTACTGACTTACAATCTATGCAACAGAATATGTTCTACTTGGAACATGTTTTATTGCTTCATTCTAATGTCAGAATGAATCCTGGGTCACAAAAAGATCTATAAATGTGGCTAATCATTGTTACCTTTACAAAGAAAGCTAGAAATTTCAGATGGGATTTTAATTGAAGAATTTTCAATTTTCCAGAGAAAATGAGGAAAATGAGGCATCTATTATGCCTGGCAATTGAACATTTGTCTTATTGGGGGACTTCTAGTGAATTGTATAGAGATAAAAAGAATCATTCCCATTTTTTGATATCTCATTGTTGGAGATGGAATCAAATTTTTGAATGGTTGCATGGTCTATGTTCAGGTTCCAAAAGAACTCGATTCCAGAACCACAACTGTTCTTGCAGAACATGCATATTATCCAAATGCAATGCAAGCAATTGAACAAAAGCTTGGTATAATCCAGAAACCGCTTTACTATTATTTTATGTGACAATAATTTGCATATATGTCAAGTTAATGGTCTACTATGGAGTGGATGGATTTAGTGAAAATCTGAGATAGCCAGGAATGATGGATTTATGATCTGACCCATCTGGAGGGCATTAGGTTGGGGAATGCTGATCTAGACTAAAAACTCAGAATTAAGTTTCAATTTGACAGTGGCTGGTGAATCCAAGCCCTAACATTTTTAAAGAATTGCTCAACTTAAAGTTCTTGAACTATTAATGCTAATGATAGCATATCATTAAAAAACTCTAGCTTAGTAAAAAAAAAAAAAAGGTCCAAATGGCTTAAACGAGGGCTATTAACACCCCCCCTCTTTTTATGTCAATGGGAACCACAGTGTTATTTGTTATCAAAGCCTGGAAGTAGGATAGATGGGAGCTGCTCAACTCTGGGTCAAAGGCTGATAATAAAAGAGGTGGAGAGAAAGAAAACCTCATAGAGTTAGCTTGCAGCAATTGAGACACATTCAAGTCCAATTGAGACACATTCAAGAAACATGGATGTTAAAGTATGGTTGGCCTGTATGCTGCTTCTGGAGCAATGGAGCCAGGAATTCCACTACAGTGGAGCAATTTTTGTCTCTCGAAATGGAGGCTTTTCCTTAAGTGGGGTTTCCCGACCATCGAATAACATCAGGGTACTGGAGCAGTCCAATCCTGACACACATCTTACCTGGAGTAAGCTGCAGACTCAAGCAAGGACTTACAGCCTCTCCCTCTCTCCTGAGGTCTACCACTATCCTGTGCCCAAGCCAAAGCACTTGTGTACTTCCAAGCTGATGCAGTTTCTGGGAACTTCCTATGACCCTTTCTGGATGTCTCCTGAGGACCCCCAAAGTTGGATCCCAAGCACTGAAAAACTGAGCACACAGAACCTAGAGCTGGCTAAACATACAGCCTGATTTAAGGAGAAGCTCCTGCAGGAGACAAACAAACTTGAGCTTCCCAAGTTGCAGCCATTGCTGCCTTTTGAGGATGGAATCGCTCAGAATTTGAGCCAGTCCTTCATTCATCATCTACGTCGATGGCTAGTGGCTAGTGCAACCTGTTCTTTAACCTCTTCCTGGGTAGACATGGGATCCGTCTTCTGGCCACGCTGGATGTGCCATACATACTGTGACCTGATGCAAGCTAGGTGCTCTTGGCCTCCAGGCATGTCTTGCCAGCCAGCCCAAATTACCCACATCAAATTCCTAGCATGGCACTGTTGGATAAATGGAACCCAGCCTCTGAATCGTAGAAAGTCTCATAAGGAATGTGCTTGGAGACAAATTCCTTATCCTGTTGTAACTGCATGTAAGTGTGCCTGCTCATGATATGGATGAAGTGAAGTTTATACTGCAGCATTGGATTTCATGAGGATTTTGTTGTCATTTCCCAGTTAGATTAAAGCTCAAGATGACATAAACTTAAGAGCAATAATTGTAATGAAAATGAGAGAAGTCTTTCATGAACATCTGAAAACCTGTGCTTGGAGGAATCTTCATAGCTATGTAAAAACAAAACAAGACCAGGTATTAAAGTTCTCTGTCATACCCAAAGAATACTAGCCAAATGCAAAACAGAAATATCAGCACCTTTCTCAAATGTGCTATGATGAAATAATAGAAACTAAATATGTTTTAATCAAGAGTTTTGGAACTCTGGAAATTTAGTAATAGTATTTCTTTCTTTTAATTGGAGATGACGCATGAGATTAACATTAAAAAATAAAGGGGGATAAAGAAACAAAAGGTCTTAATTAGAATTTGGGTTAACAAATCTCAGCAAATTATTATCTCTATGTTACTATAGATATTTATAGTCTTAGTTATGCGTAATTTAGTAAGCCTTATATATAGGATACATTTTCCATTGTGGATTCCATTAAAAAGTTTTTTTAAAAAAAGTTAAGTTCTGCAGTTTTGATCTAGGTCTTTGAAATTCAAGAACTGCAATTTAGTTTACTTTTATCTATATGAATTCCTTGCAAATTTTTAATTAAATGGAAGATTCCTGCTTTGCTAAAACTTCCTTTGGCCTGGTTTCCTTTCTATGTATTTGTTTCAAATATACCCCATGTCTGGGAACATAAATGATGCATTTGGGAATTGGGATAAGTTGTTGTATAAAATCA
Source organism: Laticauda colubrina (assembly GCA_015471245.1). Classification (NCBI taxonomy): domain Eukaryota; kingdom Metazoa; phylum Chordata; class Lepidosauria; order Squamata; family Elapidae; genus Laticauda; species Laticauda colubrina. Next base: position 46,050,388 of record BLBF01000022.1, read on the forward strand.
CCAAAGTGCAATACAAGTGTAATACTATATACATGATTCCTGGGACTTCTAATTAAACTTGGGTAGGATGATATCACAATAATAATTTGGTAACCTTCAAGAAAATTACATAATTGATGGCGTATGTCTGAAATGACATGTAAGTTGCTAAATTATCCAACCTTCTAGCATCTCAAAAGAACATTCTCTGGCTTCTCTGGAACCAGTCTGGCCAATTGTATAAAGCTGGGTGATATCTTAATGCAATTTACCTATGTGATTGAATGGCTTGTTACATGTGAGATGGATTGCCAGTATGTCATCAATTAATTGCAAAGTGTTAAAATCCTTTGTGATGAGACGTTTGGATATATATGAGTTTAGCAATCTCTTGCTCAGTGTTGCTTAGAGTAAGTTTTGTTCTTCTAAAATGGTCACTTTGAGGTCTGCAATACAGCATACTGGGATGTTGAAATGCTCTAATATTATTTTATTCTCTGTCTGTATTATTCAATGTATTTGTATTTTAGGACTGAAAACAAGGACAATGTAGGTCATCAAGCTCAAGAAGATGTTATGCAGTGTTTGATCCATGCAGGGTGGGGAATTCCTTGGCTTTTGTCTCATAAACCAGAACAGTATCATTGCTTGAAGGAATGACTGATGGCTGTTTTTCCTGCCAGTAGATGATTTCAGGGGCCTCACTACGAAGGCAGAATATGATTCCACAGTGAAGGCAGCATGAGGTATACCAGAATACATTGTTCTAGAAGAAAACACATTAATACTGCTCTGAGGAAAAGCCCTGGCCAGAGGAATTCCTTATTCAGCTTGACTTAATGAAAAATTAGACAATAAGGACCTTAACAGGAACCAATGTTGACTTCATAGGCAACAGATCTGCCAAAATGCACTTCCTCCTAAATCATTTCCTACAAATGCAATAGAAACTCAACATTGCAAGACAGGTCTGGGTTCATAAGACAGAAGCACTCCAAATTCTTTGAGAGTTATATTTCGAACCTTCCTACTTTGCCCAAAAAATGTCTCAATACTTGAGAATATAGCAAAAGCAATAGTATTTACACTTATATACTGCTTCATAAGGTTTTACAGCCCTGTCTAAGTAGTTACAGAGTCAACATATTGCCCCCAACAATCTGGATCCTCATTTTACCAACCTCAGAAGGATGGAAGGCCGAGAACCTTGGGCTGATGAGACCTGAATTGCTGGCAGTCAGCAGTCAGCAGAATTAGCCTGCAGTCAGGGGTGGGATTCTACCGGTTCTGTCCACCTCTGTAGAACTGGTTGCTCTGAAGAACAGTAGACAGAGAGCCTACATAGAACCGGTCCTATCTCTGTTGCAGTTTTGGCCCACCCGCACACCCGGGCTGTTACCTGACCTTTATTTCCTGCTTCTTCAACCACAGCTGCTTTGCGCGACACAGCTGCGGTTGAAAAAGCAGGGAAAAGGTGCCTTATCAACTGCTGTGCACCCATGTGTAGCACTGTTCAGTTCTCCGGCAGATAGCTGACGATGATATACACACGCGCACGCAGCGTAAAATCACCGAACCAGTAGTTACACCAGTCGGATCCCACCCCTGCCTGCAGTACTACATTCTAACCACTGAGCCACTGTGGTTCCACAATAAACATTCCAGAACATTAGTGCCCATAACTAGTGTGAGGTGGGAATTTCTGCTAAGTCTATTATTAATTCCTGAAGCTGAGTGGCTCTTTCAAGAGATGTCCCTGTGTCTTGCTTTATAATTGTTGATTGCTTAAAGGCTTGTTGAGTCAAAGGCTCTCACAACATAATGATCATAAGAGCAGAGCATAGAAGATTAGGTGTTTCCCAGCAATTGAGATAACAGTTCAAACAGGCACAACAAGACCATATTATTATATTCTTATTATCATGAAATCTACTTGTATGCCAATAATCCATTCTAGGAGCTAGTCTCATATAGTGGTTACAGGCATCAGACTAGAAACCTGGAGACCATTAGTTCTAGTCATGCCTTAGGCACAAGCCAGCTGGGTGACCATGGGCCAGTCATTTTCTCTCAGCTCTAGGAAGCAGGCAATGACAAACCATTTCTGAAATCTTATCAAGAAAACTGAAGGAAGTCAGTTGCCAGGTGTCAAGGCTGCTTCAAAGGAACACATACAAATTCCAGTTTTGCAATTACTGTATAGCTTATGAACATTGGCAAAATGTATGTGAATATCCTACTTTGTAACATTTTTAAAATGTTCATTTCCTTTACCCTTGACCTCTCTCCCTCAGCAAGCACACTATAATCCAGAAGGCTGTAATAATGGAAAGAATTAAGAAAAAAACACTTTGATACTTGTTTCTTTCCTGTTCAGTTCGCTGTTGCTCAGGACAACAAAATCCAAGAGGTATCTCTGCAAAATGTCTTGAGTAAGATTAGTCATTATTGCAGATTAGTGAGAAATAGGAAAGTCACATATGTCTGGTTTTTCTATGTATTTCCCAAAGGTACCTCATGTAATTCATTGATAGCACAGAATGTATGTTTCCAGCCATTATAACTGGCTCACTGGTTGTCACCATCCCTGTATACATGTAACATGAGAGGGCAGAGATTTTATTTTTGCTTCAGACAAAAAAAGGTTGGGTTTATGCTAATTTAATGAGCGATCAATACTGCTTTTTAAAAAAGAAAAATGGCAATGCTTTCAGATATATTCTTATATCCAGGGGTGGGATTCTACCAGTTTGGACCAGTTCTATAGAACCGGTTGTTACGATTCTGTGCAGTTCGGAGAACTGGCAAATTGTGCCCCTGGCTGGCCCTGCCCCTCTCCGTCTGTCCCTCCCCTCCTTGCCTAGTCAGTCCTTATCACGCATGCGCCACATCGCACGTATGCCTGACATCGCTGACTGTATTCTCCCCCACCCAGACACTCATTATTTTTTTTTCCTCCTGATCAGCTGTTCCGATGATCGGCTGTGCCGGGATCCCCCTCACTGTCTTACTGCTTCACCCAGGAGGCTTCCCTGAGGTCCAGGAGGCAAAAAAGGGGCACGTGGAGGGGATGTACTGCCTGCCCCCATTCCATTTTTTTTTTCCTCTTTAGGCCTTGGAGAAGCTTCCTGAGTGCAAAAACGTCCCCCCCAGGAGGCTTCCCTGAGGCCCAGGAGACCCAAAAATAGAGTTGGGGGATTGCTGCAAAAAAAAAAAAAAGCCATGCCCACAGAACAGGTTGTTAAAAAAATTTGAATCCCACCCCTGCTTACATTATATCTTATAGCTATGCCAGTCTGATTTCACAGAAGGGAACCCAACCTCTTTCTTAATCTTAACAGTGGTTTGTGCCAGTTAAGGCTTCCACATGCAGGCTACACAAATGTAGAGTTACTGGACTGGTGCACTATATTTCTTTGTTACCGTTTACTGTTGTCCAGCTCTTTACAGACCAGATATGGTAATCTCATGTACATGGTAGAGCTGCAAAATCAAGTTTGGCTTTATCCCATTATAAACATGCTTGTACTCTGGCTCTTTTGTCCCATTTAGAACACATCCTATTCCTTCCCTCTTTCTACTTTATTTTATACACACACACGACTATTAAAATACAGAGAACCAGTAATTGTTTGTTAACATTTTTGTATATTGTAAGGAAAATGAATATACAACAATGAATAATGCAATGTATGTATGTTCCGCTGCATTGGGGTCCCTGAGGCCAGAGTTACAAATATGCCCTCTAGTGATCAATATGAAGAAACTGCTTCCATAAAGAGAAATTTATGCAAAGGTGAGAAGGAAAAAAGCCAACTTTCCCTCTCCTTCCTCCAACTTGATTTCTGCAAAAAAGGGGTAAAATGCACAATGGCCTGAGCATAAGACACAAATCAGAATGAGGTATTTTATGCAACCTGCAACCTTTTCCCTTGTGTTGTACGCTCTGGTTGCCTTTGACCAAGAGAGAGGCATCAATATTCTAGCATAGTAGTGGACTGCAGTTCTTTGAAGAACTTAAACCTTCAATTAACATTGCATCATTGGATCTATTGCAAAGTAACCCTAATAAAAAGATCAGGCAAACTGGGGAATTTGGATCTGTAATTGCCACAATCCTTGTCATTGGCAAAGCTAAGGAGTTATTTGGCAGCATTTGGTTCCTGTTGTAGAATGGCACTGTTCATTTCCTGCAGCCGTTTAAGGCAAGGCTCCATGTTTACGCCCCACTTCAATAAAGGCCTCCACACATCGATCAATATCTTCTTCGCTGTGAACAGCTGAGATCTGAACTCGGATACGGGCTTTACCTTTGGGCACTACAGGATAGCTGAAGCCGATGACATAAATGCCTGTTGGGTGACAAGAATAGTACTGCTGTTAGTCCAGCCATGGTTTTGCTCTGGGTTGATATGAGGGAGTGAAGTTGGTATGGCTATCTGCACTTGGGGAGGGTAGCCATAGCTAGGTAAAAATGCTTTCCACTCCCATCTCCCTCATATATACATTCGCTCTACTCAGAAGCACCCAAGTTGGTCTTTCAGCTGCCTGTAATCATTGAGTCACATCTGAAATTTTCAAGGATAGGCTGATTGGCGGAGGCAGCCACCTCCCATCCAGGTTCTTAAGCCCCTGTCACACTGCACCAATGGATGCAAAGAGGATGTAAAACGTTTTAAAAAGCTTGCCATCTGTTGGAAAACACGATGCATTCGTTGTGTACTCACTGCATACGTTTTTCATACTCTCTTTCCGTCCAGCATCCGTCTACTGAGATTTCATCCGCTCAAAAAGTTTTGAGCTGCACAAAACTTTTTTAGCGGATGAAGTATCCAACGCGTCCATTCTACATCTGCTACGCATACAGGGAACATCCGTTATACGTCCGTCATCATCCGTTACGCGTCCGCTATATCCGCTAGGCATCCGCTGCGCATCCGCGCAACTCAAATCTGCTCCAGCGGAAAACGGACACAGGAAGGAAGCGAAACGGACACGGAAAGGACACACAGCGTTAGTAGCACGGACATAGAAAGGATGAAAGCGGATGCAGCTCGGATATAAAGCATTAAAATGAAAAAAACGTTTGTATAGGGGATGTATCTCAGATATTTAGGATGTCTGGAGGATCCATCCGTTTTCATCCGCTAGGCTTCCGTTGAGCATCCGTTTTGCATCCACGCTATGTCCTCCCCCCGTCCGTTCTTTTCCGTTCTCTTTATGCAAATTTTTGCTCCTTTTGAGAGCGAATAAGAACAGATGGAAAATTTGCTCGTCCGCTGTGTCCTTTTTACATACGTTTTGCATCCGTCGGGCGATGTGACCTGGCCTTAAGCTTATGAAAGCAAACATTAAGACAGAGAGGGTGTAGAAGAGAAAAGGAAATAAGCTAAGGGCATGCAGATGGGGGAGGCAATGTCTGGAGATTGGCAGCTATTTTATTTTTTTATTTATTCATGTCAATTGCTTACAAGATAATAGGTATAAATAAGTAAAAAACATAGTTATGAATATATGGATACATAGAAGAAAAATTTAAAAAAATAAAAGAAACAATAGGACAGGGACGGTAGGCATGTTGGTGTGCTTATGCATGCCCCCTACAGCTATTACAAGTAGGCAACAGGACTATCAGTCAACTGCTAAAGCAGGGGTGTCAAACTCACATTGTCATGGTGCTGTCATATGACATATCATGACTTTTCCCCCTTTTGCTAAACCTGGTATGAGTGTGGCCAGCATGTGACGCATTCAGCCTGCAGGTCGTGAGTTTGACAGCCCTGTGCTAGAACCACAAGCTATGGTGGGCAGCACATCCTGGTGGGAGTTCTGCCTGGAGCATCTCTGGGAGCTTGGTAACAACTAGAAAAGGAACAACTCCTGAGGCAGCACCTTATCCTAACAAGTGTAAGAACTTTTGGAAAAGGGCAAAGGTTGTCCTCTTATTTTATAACATTTGAGACTTTTGTTTGAATGAAATATTAAAAGACTAAGCATAAAGGATGTGTATTAATGATGTATTTACATGGCAACAGTAACTTGCAAGTCCTACATGATAGAGCTGTGCCTTGGGCAAGGGGCTGGATTAGAAGACCTCCAAGATCCATTCCAGCCCTTTGGTTTTAGGACCCAGAACAATAGCCTGTTGTTTGGAAGGTGTGTGCTGCAATAAAGCATTGTGTACAGATTTGCTACACTGTGGTGCATCCAATCCTAGGAAGCTTCTGTAGCAGACCCCAGCTGAATCTTCTCTGGCATTCTCTGCTTCAGCTGGCACTCCAGGTTTCAGGCCGGAATCTTTCCTAATCTAATTAGAAGGAGCAAAATCCTAAAGAATGCAGGAGAATGAACAGAAAAATGAGAGGCCCTTGGAAGAGTAGATGGCTTTAGGAAGAGGGAAGGCAAAGAACAGAAGCAAATAGCTAAATCAAAAGGACATTTCAGAGCACTCAAAGTCAGACATGGATGCTTGTCATCCACAAATCTGTAATTCTAATTTCACTCTCTCTTTAGGACTCATCAACCAAGGTGGAAGCAAATGCTAAATTAGCCAGCAGCTCTAAAGTACTTGGGCTTCCAGTACTATTTAATGTCTTAAGAGATCATTTTAGGATCTCTTTCAAAATCGCAAAATGGCACATTTTGTGGATCATTTTGAGACAAAACAGAAGTTGGAAATTGCTAAAAGTTCAGTTGATATTTGCCATGACTCATCAAAGGAAGATGGTCACAAATTATTCTCCACTCCACAGATACTAAGGTCAGAAATAATGAATATAAGTTGCAGGTGTCTGGATTTCACTTAAATATAAGCAAAACTACCCAATAGTAAGAGCTGTACAAGAATGGAACAGTCTACCTAGGAAGATTGTAGGTTCTTCATCTGAGAAGGTTTTTAAGAAGGATCCTTCTCAAGGATGTCTTAATTAGTTTTCCTGGATCTAGTTCCCTGAAGTAGATAACCTCTGAGATAATCTTTCAGTTTGATAGTTTCATAATTCTATAAATTTTCAAAAGGAATTTCTATTTCATTTATTAAAATAGAAGAATTCTCAGAAGCAGCAATTAGTTCAGATGTTTCTTCTACTCAGGCAGTTGTTGAATTATGATAACTGGGACCAGGATTGCTGTTGCTAAGTGACGTGATCGTAAAGTGTGATGCATCATGCATCACATAGCGATGGCAATCCAAGCAGTCCCAGTTGTCGTAGCAAGCCTAAGACACATGGGTTGTTACATGGGGAGCAGAGGGAGTCCTAACTAAGAAGTGGAGGGGTGCCTGTGTTCAAGCACAAGATGGCTAGGGAAGAAGAATATGGTGGGTGCATGAAGGAGGGGAAGGAGGGTGTCAGTATGAGCAAGTTAACAGGGAAGGAGGGCATAATGCATGTATAAAGAAAAGCTGGTGGGGGTGGGAGAAGGAAGGACTTATCTGAGTGGCTTGTAATCTTCCCTGACGGCTTCCCATTGACTTTACATGCAGAGAAGGTCAGCAACAGTGATCATATGATTGCGGGATACTCTAATTCAGAGGTGTCCAATTTTGGCAATATTAGCTGGAGAATTGTGGGAGTTTATGCCCATAAGTCTTAAAAGCTGCCAAAGTTGGACAGCCCTTCTCTCTGTTCATAAGTATGAGCTGGATGCCAAGTGCCTGATTTCTATTCACATGACTGTTGTGGGGGGCACAGCAATAGCTGGAACTTTGAGGACTGATTGTAATTCCCTTGATTCAGAGCCATAATAACTTCAAACAGCCATGAACAAATGATTGTAGCTCAACTATTTGTAATTAAAAATTGCCAAGAAGTTATCCTCATTTACTTGTTCTATTAAAGAATAAATTGAGTGGGACAGGAAAGCACTGGTTCCAACTCTGATGGCCTTCAATGCAGAAGGTTGCAAGTCATCTTTTTTTCTCACAGCGCTAAGATTTTAAATAGGTTGTTACAAATGCCCTGGAAGTTATGGATTATTACTGCCCATAATATCTAGATAGAATGTTTCAAGACAGACAGAATGTTTAAAGGATACTGGATATAGAGTGATAACTTTAAGCCTTCCTATGATTTAACTGGCAGCAAAACCAATTTCTGAGGGCCAAAAAAATAACATCAGATTATACGGTATGAGCTTCCAATTTCTCCAGAACATTTACCTCTTTTTAGTATATCATCAGCCATCACTGAAGCTAACCGGGCATCACCCAACATCACAGGGCAAATAGGATGATTATTGCCTGAAATTGTAAATCCAGCTGCTGCCATCTTACTTCGGAACCTGCAAGTCAGAGGAAAATCATCATTTGATCTATTTTAAGCTAAACGCATATTGCATCTCAACAATTCAATCCTTAGGAACAATAACTTTCTAAGAGAATTCAGATGATGGGTGCCAATAGTTATATAAAATGAGAACCACTGAGAATATGTGCGGTATAAGGGTACAAGTTCTATCTCTGAAAATAGAATAAGATCTAATCATGTTTGATTATTTAGTTAGGCAACAGCTGGCTCCAGCAACCAGTTTGTTTCTCTCCTTCTTCCTACCATTGATTGCAAGGAAAGTAAAATACTTTAGCAAAGTATGCACATAGACAACTCATTAAGGAGTCAAGATGTCTCCTGTTCTCTCTCTTACCCCATCCTCACAGCCAGAAGACTGGCTGAAGTACTTTCCCCATCTCATAATTAACCATAAGAGGACTCAAAGCTCATCTGCAATGAAGGCACAATTGCTCCAAATTCCATGTTGCTGATCTCAAATCATTAGGAAGAGGACCAAGAGAAGAAGTACTTGTGCTGTCAGTATTGGATGTATAGGTTCAACACATTATGATACATTTATGACACCAAAGAAGAACAGAAAAAAAAATAGTTCTCATGAAACAGACCAAAGCAGCTATATAAAAACTCTGCCAGTAGCCACAGAATGTGGAGAAATATCAGAAAATGAAACAGAACATCCTGGAGGAGAGCTACACTGGCTGGCTAGAACCAGAGAACCATGTTACCACATTTCAATAGAAGTTCTACCTTTTGTACAAGCTGAGCAAATTTTATTAGTTCACCTAATTGGCACAGCAGTGCAAGGTATTTCATTGCCTTTGCCTGAAATGTTCAATATTCAGCAGGGATTGGGATGAGATTATAGAAAAAGCAAATCAAAACAGAAGGCAACAGGAAAAAAAATCCTTCTTATCAGGAAAAATTGTGGAAATCAGATCAGTGTCAACTTAATACATCTTTTAGGAGACAGAGCTATATATGGAATTATAAGTATTTCCACAGAATTCAGTGGGTGTACGTTTGTCTGAGGCAAAGAGAGTTCATTTCATTTCTCAGTTCTCATTTGAAAAATACTTATTGGAACTGGATAAAAAGGGATGAAAATATAAACTTAGCCACCCAAGCCACTTTTTTTCCATTCATGTCACAAAACATACCTAGGTTCAATTGCTAAAAAATGCATTGCTGAAGGGAATCCATGCAGAGTAAGGACTGTTGATTTGTAAAATTTGAGACTAGAGCGTGTTTCTCAATTCCTGCATCACGCTAAGACATTACAAAATTTTGCTAGTTTTAGCTTGGCATTCTATGTTTAAGGTTTAACCATGGTTTATGATTTAGCATGCAGTGCAAATACAGGTTTATTCTAACAGTTAAGCAACCCATATGGTAGAGCAAGGGACTTCAAACTTGGCAAGTTTCATTCTAATAATCTAATAATAGGTTGCTCTACAGAGAAAGTGGGGTTCTCTAATGCAGGGATCTTCAAACTTGACAGCTTTAAGACTTGTGGACTTCAACTCCCAGAATTCCTGAGCTAACATGACTGGAGGAGGACTTCTGGGAGTTGAACTCCACAAGTCTTAAAGCTGTCAAGTTTGAAGATCCCTGCATTAGAGAACCCCACTTTCTCTGTAGAGCAACCTATTATTAGATTATTAGAATGAAGGGCACAATATATTCTCCCTTACTGTGAAGTCTTGGCAGCCATGGACTGCGCAATGGCATTGCTCTCCATGAGTAGGTCCAGAGCTTTGGAGGAACAGCCCACAACAGCAGGAGGCAAGCTGTTGGAAAAGAGGTAGGGGCGGGAACGTTGGCGCAGAAGATTCACGAGTGCTTTAGGACCAGTTGTATAGCCACCTACAAAGAGAAAAAAAGTATTTTTTCTATTACAGTCACCAAGGCTTGGGTTTCACCAACCAGTAATCCTCAATGAGTCTTCCAAGAAGCTGACACATTGTATTTTTCGCTTTTTTATAATTCAGACAGTGAAAATCAAAGAACCAAATGGAATGTTCCCAATGCATAACTGTTGGTCTGTACTCCTGATAATTCATACACTTGTGCAAAAAAAAAAATGCAGTATTCAGCCAAAAGGGTATCCAAGTTCTTTACTTCACTTTTGAAAGGAACCTGCATTAGATGCAGGAAGAATAAGTGAATGGCAAGGGACAGTCAGTGTAGAAAGCTAAGGACAGCATAGGATGAAGTGAAGCCTGAATCTCCAATTTTTTCTTTCACTTAAAATAGGGCCGTTATTCCTATCAGTGGCTTAATACACTTGTTATTTCTCATTTAGCCTCAACCTGAAGAAAATTATGTTGTTAGTATTTGGTGGTTTGCTGCTAAATTTCATCAGGGCAATGTTGAGGCACTCCAGAAATTAGAAACATACATTAGAAAGCTAAAATAGAAAATAAATTGCCCTGTCTTTCCTCAAAGCTTCCAAGATTTAGAAACGATATAAAATCATTAGCTGAAATTGGCACCTGCTGCTCCCCCAAGGGCTTTTCCAAGTGTTGAGTTGATTATAGTTACTTGATCCATCACTCCCAAAAGCTCATCGGTGCCCCTGCAGGGAGAAAAGAACCTTAATAGTCTCGACTCCAGGCAGTTCAAGTCAAAGTAACAACAATCCAAAACTGGCATCTTACATTTGCTCTTTTACTATCATTTTCAGAAGGTAGAGACACAAACTATCTAATCTGAAAGGGAAAAACTATAAATTCTTATAGAATACAAGCCATGATTACAGTCTTGTCCAACTCAACAACAGAACTTGGATGCTGATGCAATTCAATACATCTGTAAGGCATCAATCAGGAAAGACTATTCTATAGCGCACACATTTTTGTATGGTCTTGCTTTTTAAATCTCCTTTAAAAAGACTTTGCCTCAAACAGAATTGTATTCCATGTATCTCTGTATACATACCATAAGAAGCCACTCCAGAATAAATTTTTTTGTCCTATCTATAGAGAGCTAACTCTTCAAACAAACATGTCCTTTTTGCTAATAAAAAAGCTCTTGTGTATCAGAAAAGATTGGAAGATGTATTCAAAAGAATCTATTTGAAAAGAGGGACCAACAAAATACGATGGCAAGCAGCATGCAGTATATTCAGATCTAAAATGAACAAACATGCTTCAGATACAGCATGGAGATCAGATCCCTGCTTGTCAGGTGTCCTTTAAAGGAGTAGAAACAATATATTCATGTTGGGTTTGAAGAATACTTGCCCACTTTGGATCTGAATATTATACACCTCAAAGTGAATATATAACCTAAAGGTGCTTATTTCTCAACAGCACTTGCATTGGAGAAAATTAATGTAGTTTTCGGAATGCTTATCTACCACTCATGATTAATTCACAAAAGAATTCCCAGAAACAATCTGATAAAAATTGACTTATGTACAAGGGGTAATGCAAACACAATTAAAAGGCTAATACTTCCCTTTATATACCGAATTTCACACAAATGTAGATACAGCACAGAATGCATTGTATTTGTTGTCATCTTACAAGCAAAATGGCAAACACGTTGTTACCATCATCCTTTAAGCAGATCCCTATTCCATTGAACTTTTTAATGCTTAACTTCCATTCTAGTCCGATTCTGGTTATTAAGTTTTTATTATATACTGCTGAGAGCTTGTTAGAAACTGGCTACGAAGGTTGCACATGTTGATCATGTAACTGTGATATGCTGTAACTGTTGTAAATCACACTTATTGTCAAGCTCTTAAATTACAACCCATTGCTGTGGGGATGCTGTAAGCCATGTAACTTTGATAATTGGTCACAAACCTATTTTTGCAGTGCCACTAGACATTCAAATGGTTGCTAAACAAGACAGTTGTTAACCAAGAACTACCTACATTATGATAAATCATACTGTGTTTTATTTGATTTTGACTTAGCTTGTTGTGTGAACCCAACCATTGTGGACCAAAAATCATATCAATAAGAGTTGCGGTGGTGCAGTATTAGAATGCAGTACTGCTGACTCCTGTTGCTGACTGCTGGCTGGCTGCAATTTGGCAGTTCAAATCTCACCAGGCTCAAAGTTGGTAAAGCCTTCCATCCTTCTGAGGTTGGTCAAATGAGGACCCAGATTGTTGGGGGCAATATTCTGACTCTGGAAACCATTTAGAGAGGGCTGTAAAGCACCATGAAGCAGTATTGCAGTGTGCTTTGGACATCACGGTTTATTTAAGAAATTGTGGATGATTTGATGTGAGAAGTCAGAAAGCAGGCTGTATTTCTACACATTGTATGTAGAAAAATGTGGTTTGTTTTTTTTTCAAAAAGCATCACAGAAACAAATTTTAAAGGCCATGTCACACTGCCCAACGGATGCAAAAAGGACACAACGGATGAGCAAAATGTTCCATCCGTTGTTATCCGCTTTCAAAAGGGGCAAAAATTTGCATAAGCAGAGCAGATAACACGGAAAGGAACGGACGTGGGGAGGACGCAGAGTGGATGTATAGAGGATGCAGAACGGATGTATAGAGGATGCGTAGAGGATGCGTAGAGGATGCAGAGCGGATGTGTAGAGGATGCAGAGCGGATGAGCTGTATCCGCTTTCATCCTTTCTCCATCCGTGCTACTAATGCTGTGCATCCGTTCTGCTTCCTCCCTGTGTCCGTTTACCGCTGGAACGGATTTTAGTTGTGCGGATGCACAGCGGATGCCTAGCGGATATAGCAGATGCGTAATGGATGCAGAACGGATGTCCCCCGTATGCCTAGAGGATGCAGAACGGATGCATTGGATACATTTTCCGCTCAAAAGTTTTGGGCAGCTCAAAACTTTCTGAGCGGATGAAACGTCAATAAACAGATGCTGGACGGATAGAGAGGAAGCAAAACGGAGGCAGTGAGTACATCGCGTTAACCAACGGATGGCAAGCTTTTTTGTCCATTTTACATCCTCTTTGCATCCGTTGGTGCAGTGTGACATGGGCTTAATTTGCTATTCTCAACAAATATAGTCACTATATAGCTGTTTTTCTGACATTCTTTCCATCAGAAAAAAGTAATAGTTTCTTACCTGCCATTAGGCCCAAGAAATCCAGTGGCATGACATTCATCGACAAAAACAAAGGCATTGTATTTCTGAGTGAGGCCACAAATTTCCTTTAATGGGGCAATATCACCATCCATGGAAAAAGCACCATCTGTAGCCACCATCCGCAGACGACATTTCTGTGCAGAACAGTGGGTGACAAGAGTATAGACGAGGGATTCTGGCCAGTTAAAGGATTCTGAGAGCTTTGTTTTGCTTTGGTTTTTGGGAGATCTGTACAACTAAACAATCTAGGAGTTACCCAGCTACTAACCTGTGCCTCCTGCAGTTTGACTTCCAGATCTTGCATATCCATATGTTTGTAACGATACTTATTGGCTTTACAAAGACGGATTCCATCAATTATGGAGGCATGGTTCAGTTCATCTGACAGTACCGCATCTTCGGGCGTCAAAAGTGCCTGTAAATACCAGAAAACAAATAGAACAGTTATAAAAATAATCCCATCATAAATGGGAATTCTAAAAGTGCTAAGGCATTTATTTTTGCTGTTTGGAATGTTGGTATGTTTATTTTGTATTGTATTATTGTGTAGACATGTAAATTATAACAGATTATAACAGATTATAACAAATTATAAAATGTTTTTTTCTTAAACATTTATTTTCCTTTGACATCGGTTTACATGTTTTACCCGTCTATACCCCAACATCTATTTCCATATACACATTACTGGAATATTGTACAGTTACTTATGCCACACTAAACCATGTTTAACCATGATTAGATAAACTACATTTGGCTGGATTCACACAATACACCAAACCACATCAAATCATATCAAAAATCATATGAGTCTAATCACTGTGCCATAATATCATGGAAGAAGGATCAGAACAATTTTTGTTATTTATTGTAATAGCACTACTATAGTGAACCATTCAGAAATTACTGCAAATATGGTTGCTTTACAATTGTGGTGGGTAATCCACCCCTTCTTGCATCAATCTCCCATTTAAACAAAGTTAACAACCTCAAAGATCCCAGCATTGGCATCAAAACAGCTGATGTAGAGAATGGCATCTTCTCTTTGATGGAAACGAGCAATCTTCTCCTCCAGATCCTTATGTATATTCTGAAAATTTGGAAAATAGAGAAAAAAAAATCCCAACATAAATGGCCACAACTATCACTATTACCCATGCAGCTTGAACAATCTACATCCATATTTTTGGTGATACAAACCACAGTACATGCACACATTAATTATGGTTTACTTCAATCTCATTTTATTGCACAAAGTAGATAAGTGTTATAAGCAGCACTGTGCCATAAACCAGGGGTTGCCAACCTTTTGGACCTCAGGGACCATCAAACTCATAATTTTAAATTCCGCAGACCACTAATATGAATTTTGACTGATGGTGTCTTGCTGATGTTTTCCCAGGGTCTCTGCAGAAAGCAGCAAAGACCCTTGGAAAATCCCCAAAAAAGTCTGCAGGAAAATCCCCCACCCCATTTTCCTACTAATCGATCATTTGGGATCTCAGAATACAGTCTCTAGCTCCGTTCTCAGGGAGGGGGAGAGGGGGGGGACTTTTGGCTTCATGCAAGGAAAGCAGCAGGTGCAGCAGAAGTCTTTCTTTCTCTCCCCCAAACTCTGCCAGAAATGAGTCTTTGTCTGCTCAGCCTGTTGGAGCAGGATGTCTTGCAGGGTCCCAAAGACTCATTTCTAGCGAAGTTTGGGGGAGAGAAAGAAAGACTTTTGCTGCTTTCCTTGCATGCAGCCAAAAACAGAAGGAGAAAGAAGTGGAAAGAAGCAGCCCAGTGGCCAGGCCAAGCGCATGGGGCGAGGAGGGGAAGTTCCCCCCTCTGCCCTTTCCCCCCTCCCCTCACAATCTTGTGTTGTGTGCAATGCAAGCCTTGTGTTCCCACAGGTCATGTGGCGGCGCAGCCTTGTGTTCCTGCGCAGCCTGGATTAATTGCTTTGGGGGGAACATTTCTCTGTGGACCACCAAAATTTTCTCGCAGACCACCAGTGGTCCCCGGCCCAGTGGTTGGCAACCACTGCCATAAACAATTCACACATCTGAGTGTAGTAGCTTGAGAAAAGGTGTTATTTATTACCTAATAGATCTATATCTCCAATATTATGCTCAATTTCAGTATGTCCAAGAGTAACTTATCATAGTAGTCCTTGACTTACAACAGTTCATTTAGTGATCACAGAAAGTTACAATGGCACTGAAAAAAGTGACTTATGACCGATTTTCACACTTACAACAGTTGCAGCCATGTGCTGAAAATTCGGATGCTTGGCAACTGGTTCAGATTTATGACAGTTGCTGTGTCCCCTTTTGCAACCTTGTGACAAGCAAAGTCAATGGGAAAGCCAGATTCACTTAACCAGGTCACTAACTTAATGACTGCAATGGTTCACTAACGACTGTGGTATGAAAAGTCGTAAAATGGGGCAAAACTCATTTAACAAACGTCTCACTTTGCAACATAAATTTTGGGCTCAATTGTGGTCATAAGTCAAGGACCACCAGCATTTTCCATATAGAATAAGCCAATATCTACACAGTCAAATCCAAACGGAAGGCTGGTATAATGGTTACCTTTGTTTTCTTTTCAGAAATATCCAAATAAGTGCAAATGCATTAACTATTATCCCTTCAAGACAAATCACAGTAACTTTAAAAAGACCTACTGTATGAGAAAACAGAAAATCCAAACTTTGTGTATGATAGAATCCTGAGAAACTCAAATTTTTATAAACTTTAGGCTCCTAAAGCTAGCACCAGAAATGTATTAGTAAAATTTTTCATGTTTTTATCTTTCTTCCAGTACCCAACTTTTTATATAGAATTATAGATTCCATAATATAAATGTGAAGGATGTGCATTGCTTTGGATTCAAAGGTAAAAAAGAAAAAAAATATTCAGTGTGTAATGGGGCATATATGTGACAACTGCCTGCAATTCCTTCAACCAAAAGTCTTTTTTGGGATTGTACTATAGCGGGAGAAAGGTCCCAGTAGATTTGAAATTGTAACTATAGAATTGCAATCAGCCTGCCTTCCATAGAAGACCTGTATATCGCTTGGGTCAGAAGGAAGGCTGGGAAGATATATACAGACTCCACACATCCTGGACATAAACTGTTTTAATTCCTACCCTCAAGACAGTGCTATAGGGCATTGCAGGCCAAAACAACTAGACACAGGGACAGTTTTTCCCCTCATGACATCACTCTGCTGAACACTAATTCTTACAGTGCTTTCAAATGTCTCTGTGTATTTACCCATATAGTATGACTGTAGTATTTTTATCCTTATTATCTTCTTTACTACCCCCTCCTATTGGCATTGTTTTGGTTATTATTGTTGCTTTGCATGTACACTGAGAAGCTTCTGCACCAGAGACAAATCTCTTGTGTGTCTAAACACACTTGGCCAAATAAAGTATTCAATTCAATTCAAGATACAGCAGATGAATGAAGGTGAATATACATGTCCAGGGATAATGTTGCAGGATCCAATCTGGGTCCGGCTTTGGGGCCGAAAATGTTGTCTTACAAGCTAGAGAGTTAACTAGAGAGAAGTTCCCTGAAGATGGGTTCCAGCACGAGTCCAAAAGTCAGAAGACAAACCTTTAGTCCCAGTGACCAACCCATATTGGATTCTGAAAGATGCAGCTCCTTCAAAAAGTTGGAGATACTGCTATGGGAGTACCCCATATGTTCCAAAGCATTTTTTGCCTCAAAATTGAACAGTCCTAAGAAATAATACAACAGAACCTTGTCTTGCTTTTGAAAATGTTTCACTCTTAAAAATTGTCCACAGAGCAACTGCTAAGGAAAATCAAATTTTCAAATGCTTGCTCTACAAATATAGTGCTATAAGGCATTATAAATTAAATTATAAAATGATAGCTTTTACACAGATCCACATTCCTACGGCTTCCTACTTGTGTTCCACAGATGAAGCGGACAGAACTGAGGCCAGCTCCATACTTCTCCAGAGCATCATGGCCAGCACGGATGACTTCTGGATGACTAGAAAGACCAAGGTAATTGTTGGCACAGAAATTCAGGATATCTGCAAAAAAAATGAAATGTAGTAAGAAGAGGAAATAAACTGGGCACAAGGAATCCAGCCATATGCAGCTTCTTAAATAATTCTACAACTACAATGATGTGGGAAAATACCCCAACAAAGCTGAACAGTATGTATGTATATGAGTATATATATGTGTATATATATGTATATATATATGCTGTTCAGCTTCCTTCAGTTATTATCCCACGTCATTGTAGTTGTTCTTTTAAAGTTGTAGCAACGTTTCGGCAGAATCTCATCTGCCATCATCAGGCTTTTGATGTTTTGTGAAAACAATTTTGACTATATTAAATTTCTCATCATACATTTGATGAAAAAATATTCTCACTTGATAGTATGGTTTGAGTGTGATTGATTAGGTGCATCTGAAGATACTTGACTTCATCATTAGAAAAAGCTTTATTCCTAGAGCTAATTTTTATTTACAATTGAAAAATGGCACTGAAAAATATGTGTAATTTGCACATGGCTTCAATAAGAAGTTAGATTTATTTTTACAAATCAACAGGGTAGGGTTTTTAAAAAAATGTCAAATCAGTATTACATGACCATAAGATGAATTTTATTCAACAAAATATTATTTTTCAAGACTACTGGACATCCCAAGGGACATTTTAGAAAAATTGGGTTTGAACCTTTCTCGATTAGAAAGACCATGGAGGATCTTTCCCAAGAAAAAGACCTAGTGCTTTCTGCAAAGTCAGTAGGAGTTGTCCCATGCAAGAGAAAAGTAACCTAAAATAAACTCTCTGTATAGAGTCAGGGCGACTGGGTGGAACGGAGTCCTTCCTGACTCCTTCACAGCCACTGCCCAGGATAGAACTCTCTCTCAACCTTCTGAGTTGGGAGGCAAGCATCTTCCCACTACCCAGATTGAATTTTCTCTCAAGCCAGGATTGAACTCTCAAACTTCTGAGTCAGAGGTGGTATTCAGTAGGTTCTGACCAGTTCTGGAGAACCCGTAGCGGAAATTTTGAGTAGTTTGGAGAACTGGCAAATCCCACCTCTGACTGGCCCCGCCCCTGTCTATTCTCTGCCTCCCTAGTCCCAGCTGTTCGGCTGGATCTTCTTTTGTTGCTCTGCGCAGGAGAACAGAGCTGGAAAGCAGGTTAGTGGGCTGGGGAGGGAATGGGATTTTGCAGTAACCTTCCCCCAGGAATGGGGAAGGAATGGGGTTTTTTTTTTTTTTTTTTTTAAAGTATCCTTCCCCTGCCATGCCCAAATCCACTGAACTGAGTGGGAGGCAAGCATCTTCCCAACTTAGCCACTCTAAAAGTAACTCAAATCTTCACTTTTATCCTTGATCTGTCGTTTTTTATTCGTTTTCATGTAGGGCTCACCAGCATCATTAACACACATGAGATGATTGTCTGATTTCTGCTTGCCAAATATGTCAGTTCAATAAGAAAGAGAAACATGAATTCCCGAAACTATTGCCAAATAAGTTTCTGGCTTCCCCTTCCCCCGTTTCAAGCTCCGTTTCTCTTTCGTTTCTCTTTTCCCCACGGCCTACCTCCTCGGCTGCCTTCCACGTTAATATGCGGGCCTTGCTTTGATGTTATCACCCTCTCGTTCTTCCAGGTCCCGGCCCCTCGGATACCCTCCAGCTCCCCCTCCAGCAAGTGCTTGAGCTGGGCCAAAGCAGACTGCGCCCGCGAAGGGCTGCGTTGCCCCAGGACAAACAGGGGCCGTAGGAACTGGCTGCACCGCATGGCTCCGAAGGAAAAACTCGCCGCACCGACGGGCAATGGGAGATCTGACAGGCGAGGGGCTCCCTGTCTAAAGAGGCATGGACTGAGCAGCCAATCAGGGAACAGAAAAGGCTTCTTCCCTCCGGCCGCACCAATGAGCAGCAGAATTTATTTAAAGAGACAGGGTACCCTTAAAGGGGTGGGGGGGAGAATGATCTTCTGAGATTCTAAAGCGGAGCAGAAATTGAACTGAAATTGGCAAGGAGCGGAATGAAAAATAGCCAAATGGGTTATCGGAACAAGCCATGCAGGCCTTCATAGGAAAGAATAGAAAGAAACCTGAAAGCTTGCTGAAGTTAACTGGAAATTAACTTGCTTAGAATTAACCGATCAGATTTGTCCGCAATTTTTCATTTTGTTCAGGAGCCTTTCTTGAACTTTGTTTCTCTTTGGGTGCCTTTTCACTTTCAAAAATTATGGAGGGCCCCAAAAGAGTTTTGTTCGTATTAGTTATATTTATTGATATTTATTGTATTAAAAACTAAAGTGGATGTATTTTCTGCCATGATGGCTTCTTATGGTTATTGGATGGGATTTTAATAGTGTACTATTTTTCAACATAGGCTGGCAAATAATTTTGATTTTACAGACTCCTGAGAGCGTCTTGGAGATCTCTGGAGGGGGGTGGGTGTCCTAGGGCCACACTTTAAGAAATACTGGTTTAAGGGGATGTTTGGCTAGAAAAACCATGGAAACTTTTGAAAATGTTAACATGTAGTAATAAGAATTGTTGTGAAATACATGGAATTCCCTGTATGATTAGATTACTCTCAAGTTTCTCCTGTGGCTTGAAGTCAGTTTGAGAACTACAATCAATTCACCATATAAAACATATCAATAGAAGTCAGGACATACTGTAGGATCAAATTGCCAGTGCTTTTTCTTTAATGCAAACCCACATAGAATCCAAAAATTATCTGGAATTGACTAATCCACACCCAGGGATTTTAATGTGATGTTCAGTTGAGTAAGATAAAATGGGTGGAAATTGGAGGGGAATGCCTGCTGCAGAAAAAGTTCTCTTCTTGGCTTGTAGAATGACCCAAATATGTCTTATCTTGCTCTGATTTCAGACTAGGAAATTCCTATTTCCAAATTTAAAAAGTTTATCTCAGAAAGGGACAGCTTGCTCACACATCCTAATCTAGCTTGCTGATCTAGATATCTTGCTTGTATGCTGAAAAATGTCCTAAAGGTGATTTTTTTTTTTCAAAAGGCAACTGAACTTTGCTTTTCTTGAAGACGTTTCACTTCTCATCCAAGAAGCTTCTTGGATAAGAAGTGAAATGTCTTCAAAGAATAATATAGTCCAATTCCCTTTTGAAAAAAAAAAAAAAAAAGCACCTTTGGGACAACTATGACCTGTGCATCACAGACAATCTCCATAGACATTTATTCTGAAAAATGTTATCCTGTTACCAGTAGTGTATTAAGAGTCCATTGAAACCCTTCTGCAAAAAAAATATGTGATGGATTAAGAATTAGGAATAAGTTTGTCTCAAACAGAAGTACCTTGCCCAGTTTAGGAAGCACTCCCATACTGCTTAAATGTCTAGTACATATCTGGTTTGTTTCTGGGACCATTCAAAGTACTGGTTACAATTTGTACTGTAGGAAGTTAGCACCCACCCCTCTCCTAGAAAAATGAAATATCCTGGGAAATATTAAAAAGGCGGAATATTTCCTCTAAAAAGAGTAGAAACTCAGAATCAGAAACTCACCTCAGAAGCAGGTGCTCACCCCCACCTTTGTTAATGGGTGGGCCATTAAGGCTTGGGCCAGAATACTTTACATAACAAAGATCTCAGTGTAAAACTATGGCAATTGCTCAAAAGCCCTTTCAGTGAATCATCATCCAGCAAGTCTCAGCCAAACCTGGAACTCGGGACAGCGTACAGAGTTGCCCCTGCATGGCCTCATGGGAGTTTGACAACCAATCAGAATACAAGCTCCAATTCAAATCCCAACAAAGGTTATAAAACCCAGGCACTCTCAGCACCTCAGCTGTTTTTCCTGATCTCTTCCTTCAGCTTGAAGCATGTGATCATCCTTCCTTTTCACTCTGGAGCTCCAGGCCATGTGGTCCCGTCCACCATTAAACCTTCCAAACAGCCTCCATGTTTCCAGTGTCTTTTTCCCCACTTGGAACTGAACCCAGAAGGATATTTCTTTCAACAATACAATTACTGGTTTAGGATCTAATTACTTGAAAGATTGCCTCTCCTGTACAAAGTTGCCTGGCTTTTGAGATTTGCAATAGTGTGTGAAATCCAAACAATTCCCTGATAGAAACCAAATTCTTTTCAATGGCTGTAGGTTTCTGTACTTAAGATTTGACTTTTGTTTTGTAATGTTTGCCGATGTTACATTTCATATTGTTCCTTTGTGTTTTGGGCTGGGCTGTACGCTTTGAGATCAGAGAAGGTAAAGAACAAAGGAGGGAGGGGGAATAACATATTTATATCATGCAAAATAAATGCCTAAAACAATGCATTAATAAAGTAAAATTATAGATCAGGCTGTGAAGTAGGTCTCCTATATATTGTTTAAAATCTGCAGTGTTTTCTTGTCTGCCTTGATTTCCTTGAACAAATTAGGAAAAATACACATTTTAAGCTCTATGAACATCTGGTCCCTCTGGTTTCAAAAAAATTGAAACTGAAAAGCCCATTTGTTAAGGGACTCAGGAAAGTCTACACTCCTCAAATAAGGTTGGAAGTACTTGGTCAACATGCCAGGATCTTTTTGGTCCTGCATTTAATATTTACACTATTTTATGCTACCCTTTAGATCTGTTCTAATTTAATAAGTTGCTTATGTCATGAATATTTTTATTCTGCTTTGAGAATGTTTGCATACTAGAAGAAAATCAGTGGAGGTTTTGTAATTAAAATAATATAATTATTAACTTGTTAATGCTCATAATAACATTCACTAGGATTGTTTAAAGTGAACATATTTAGCTGGATTTGAGAGTGAAAATTCAAATTTGGGAAAAAAATGAGATTTCTCAAAATTGTGCTACAATTGGAAGGAGGATATGCTCTTATATTCACTGTTCTTTGATAATCTATGTTTACCATTACTAATTTACTGGGCTCTTATTTTTTTCTTCTTCTGATCTTCAAAGATGGAAATTAACCCCAAACCTGCTCAGGTTTTTATATTTCAGCTAAGTGTTAGTTGTTCCTATTCTATTTTTCAGAATTTTTTCATATTTTTTTCAAGCTGGAAACACTAGGGTTTTGTGTGTGTTTCAATAACAGACTTGTTCAACTTGGGAGATTTTGGCTTGCCTTCAAAGAAACCTATTTACAGCAATGTGTGGTGGGTGAGTGCAGGCATGCTGGCTTAAAACTATGATTGTGAATGCACCTTTCCCAACTGTATCACAAGACAAATGACAAACATATTTTCAGCTATGTGTAGCATTATATGAAAAGTGATACAGATGCATGCCTCCTTCCAATTTCTCTTCTCTGTTTGCCTTTATTTTATCGTAATCTTCACCAGATGCAGAAGCCATTGTGAAGATTTAGCTACAAAGTAAACATTCCTGCAGAAATTTTCCATTTTGATTTTTTTATCTTAAATCTGTCAGAGAAATGTCAATTTATCATTTAACTTTATAAAGCCACATCTGCATGGTATTCTTGGAGGAACCAATGTATTTGTTCCTTAAAAGCACTTCTGCATTCCAAATATTCTATTCAAGTTGTTCCTATCTCCACTGCAAATTCCAAACCAGGCCATGTGGGACCATCTGATGATTCTAGTATCAAATGTGTTTGCAATCTATAATATGTAACAGTGTTTTGAACATAGTAGCAGACAATTGTGAGACACACACACACACACACACTTTAATGTAAATGCAACTTTGTCTATAGTTCATACAGGGTTTAGACAAAGAACTAAATAACAGATTGGATATTTTTAATGTAAAACACATTTTCATAGTAAAATGAGATTATGTCTTGTTGGGCTGACATCTGGTGGTGAAGTTATATTGATTTTTCTGTGATGAAAACTTATTTTCAACCTGTCAAATATCCAGTTCCTTAATTTGCCACCAATGCTATGTCTATATAGAATTATAATAAAGCTTTCTTAAACTCATGCTTCCCAGATATGTTTGATGCAGGAGGGGGAAAGAAATATCTGGAGAATATCCAAATGGAGAAACCTAGGCTCAGGCACATTTTTTCCCCTGACTGCTTCGTTTTCATTACCAAAGAACCGTCTCCTTTTTCCTTTCAAGTTAACATATTTGATCAAGGATAATGCTCTTGATTTGTCTAGTGTTGAGGATATATAACTCAATTTGCAATGTTATAAAAATGATTTTTACACAACATAATGTAAATGAATAAAATGTTTGTTGGTTTTACATTTTATTTTAAACCCTAAAATTACAAAGACAGCTAAACCTTCCTTGCACAAAATTACACATACAAAGTAAAATGAACAATCAGATATCAATCCTATAAGAATTTTCTTTTGTTTAAACATAAGCATACTTAATTTTTAAAATCTGGAGTACTTAAAATTGTTTTTTACTCCCCTCTAGGGGAAAAACATTCCAAACCTTAGCAATAATTGTATACAGCTTCCTAGTTTCAATATTGGCTACGTCTGTGTTATCTATTATCCCCCTAACATTTGTTCTTCCTCTTTTACCCTCTTTTACCTTAAACACCATCATTTAAAAGTGAAGGTTGGAAGGAATCTTGTAGATTATTCTCATATAAAAGTTGTAATTTTACATGGCAGTTACTGCAGAATTGGGAGGCATCCAATTGATTGCAATAGCAGGTAAGATAGCTTTTGGAACTCTCCTGAAATTGCCAGAATCAGATGGTGGTCAGAGTCTGTGAACACCCCCCCTCCTGATTATTTCTATTCTCTTTTGAGGAACAGAATCAACATCTTCACTTTACTCCAATGTGGCCAACATGTACAAATATTAATAGGGAGAAATTCAAATATGTGCAGTATTTTTTCACTGGCCCCATTTCAATCTTCCCTGAAAATAGCACAGTCCCCTTCTGAAAGAATTGAAGTCAGTGGAAAGCTGATCAACCTCAACCAATCCAACCTTCATTAGGTCTAGAAACAATCATCCACCATATCAGCTAAATTGGAAGCTTATTTATCCATGATAAAACAGTTGTTTTGCTTAAAAGCCAGTTACAATGATCAGTTGTGGGTATATTCAAGTTGAGGAGATCCAATTAAAGAAGGCCCACCCATAGCACATCCCCCTCCATCAAATATTTCTCAAATTTTCCACCAAAAATAAGAACACTAAGATTTCCCTCATTAATCTTCCCTCATGCTTAGACACATGTATTGCATACCTTAATAGAGAAGGGAAATAAAATAATGACATAAAAATCTCTTTCAAATTACAATAGAAAAACAAAACCAAACCCCAAATGTAGCTTCCATATGAATTTTTTTTTAAAGTATAGGGCAAGAATTGTTCAGTCTTTATAAAGCTGCAATAGAAATGAGTAGAGAATAAAGAAGAAATCTATTTACAGAATAGAGAGGTCAAGAAGAAGTTCCAAGAAATAAGTCCCAAACTTGCCCCTCACTTTTTCTTGGCAGACTTCTTTGCACTGGACTTTGCTTTGGGTTTGGAGGCTTTTGCTTTTTTAGGCTTGGAGGCCTTCACTGGCTTGGCCTTGACAGTCTTTGGCTTCTTGGCTTTCTTTGGAGCAGGTGCGGGCTTCTTTTTGGCTTTCTTTGCTGCAGGCTTAGGCTTTTTGGCCGGGGACTTGGCAGCAGCTTTCTTGGGCTTAGCGGCTTTCTTGGGTGTTGCAGCCTTCTTGACTTCCTTTTTGGCCTTCTTGACTGGAGCCTTCTTGGGTTCATCACTTTTGGCCAGGCGGAAGGAACCTGAAGCCCCGACACCCTTGGTCTGCTTTAAGACACCTGTTGTGACCAACCTCTTGATGGACAGCTTGATTTGGGAATCTGCATTCTCCCCTACCTTGTAGTGGCCTTTGATGTATTTCTGGATAGACTGGCGTGAAGAACCGGCCCGGCTCTTTTCAGCCTGGATGGCGGCTACAATCATGTCAGAGTACTTGGGGTGGTCTGTGGACTTCTTGGCTGCCTTGGCCCGCTTGGGTTTGGCAGCAGGTGCCGCGGTAGAGTTTTCAGTCATCCTGCTGCGCAGTCTCCCTTCAGAAGGACAGGTCTGGTCTCGAAGCCACCAGTCTTGGGGCTGGTCCTAAACTTTCTTCGAGACACGTGGGGACTTCTTTCCGGCAGCCTGCGTGGTCCAGAAGATCCTGCCAGAGATGTCCTGACGGTTTCTTTGACAAGAAGAGTTCCTTTCTGATGCCCACAGAGGACGTGTCACCTCCTGACAGTCTTTCCAGGCAGCTGGGTGGCAGGGCGGGGTCAGGACAGTCTTCCTTCGGGAATGCGCCCTCCTGAGAAGCAGCTCTGGCTGAGGCCTTTCGGCTTCACCACCACCAGTCTTCTCCAGGAAGCAGGTGTCCGCACTCAGGCTTGGGGACGGCTTTGTGCCCAAGCCCAGCTCCTGCTGGCCTTCCTTTCCCTCTTTTTCTCTCTGGGACTCAATTCCCCACCTCTCCTGACAGCTTCTGCTGCGCCCTGCCTCCGCTTCTTGCTCTGTGTCTGGCTCTCAAGGCAGCAGCCGGCGCATCCGGGTATTTAGCGCTCAGGCGCGGACCGCGGTGAGGACAGGGTTGCTGGCTGCCTGTTCAGGCCCCGAATGGCGCCGCGCCGCCGACATCTGTGTTTCTTCCGCCGCCTAAAGCGGCTTTTTCCCGCTTCTCCCCGTGGCTCTTGGGTTCCGCACCACTGCCGCCGGCTGCTCCGGTCCTTGAGCTCTTGGTCCCCGCGGCCGGCTCCCTCTGCAGCCGTCCTCCGCCGCTTCAGGGCGCCCCAAACGGCGCTGGGTGCGAGTGGGGCGCCTCGACATTTCCCCTTTGCTCCCCCCTAGCGAAGCAGCCGAGGGGAGCCCAGCCAAGAGGGAAAGCGACAAGCAAGAGGCACCCCTGGGCCAACGGGAAACCCCCGTTCCGGCACTCCAAGAGCTCCAAGAGCCGCGCGGGGAGCCCTGGAGCAGACCCCAACTAACACAGGGAGCCCCGAGCCAGCCGAGACTCAGCTAAGACCTGGCCAGGAAGGGTGGGGGGAGCGGCTCCCCCCGGGTTGGGGGTGTCTTTGGGGGGACCCTCGCCCCCCATACTGTGGGTCCCGTCCTCCAGCCGCCCCCTCCCCAAGTCCTAGCGTTGGGAAAACTTTCCTTTTTGTTAGATGGGAAGTTTGCAGCCATCCCCTCCCCCAAGGACCACTTAGCAGCCCCCTGCTTGGAGTTGGGGGGCACCTAGCTTGGGGACGCATCTGGATCTTCCTTTTGACTTCGGACGAAGAGGGGCAGAATGGGGTCTTTCTTCACTCGCCCCCCGTTACCCCAAAACGCACTTCATTGCCTGCAATGGGATCAAAATAATAAGTGTGTCCACATAAAGAGGGAAAGGGGAGGGGGACACAACACCCCCATTGCCTAAGTACCCCACTATCGACTTATCTCAGAGCCCTCTCACCACACCCCAGGTCAACTTGCCTTCGTACCCCCGGCCCCCCGATTTATTTTGTCCTCCACTTAAAAAGAGTGGAGATTTATACGAGCTGTTGTTTGGGCTTTTCAGGGTGGAATCTCTCCTCTTGCTTAAACACTTTCTCCAAATAAGTTCCCGAGAAGGAAAGAGGGTAAGAGGCGACAGGGGCTTGAAGAGCCATTTCCCTAAATGAATTAACCCTAATTTGCCAGCCTAGGCGGAGGGCTTAACTGTTGGAAGACTACATGTACGTGCAATCGCCATCTTGCTGGAAGAACTGAGGTTGTTTTTCTCCCCTTCTCCCCTCAGGACTGTTGTTGTTGTTCATAAAGAAATTAATGAAAAGCGTCGTGGATGCAACCTGAAAGACTCGGTGCTGCTAAGTGTCGGTTTGTGGTATCGGAAAAACTCGGGAGGAAAAGTTAAAAAAAAACAAACAAAAACCACCTCTGAATACTTTTTTTTTTAAAAAAGGGAATTATAAGACCGAACTGGCATCCTAGCAACCCGGAGAACACCACCCCCAAAACACATCTAAGTCCATTCGCACTTCTCCCCGTTTCCAAAATACCCCGTCGCTTCTGAGATCCAAAAACTGAGTTAGCAATATGTCTGTGTGGGTTTTTGTTCTTTAAAGCATAAAACCATGAGATGCAGTTTTATGGCAGCAGTAGAATGCGAATGACAAAACGTCAGCACCTTTGCAATGCCTGCGTCTTTTCTCTTGGGAAGCTTCCTCAGACCCTTTCAAAAAAGAAGGGAGAAAGCAGGCGTTCCTCGATTTCGAATAAGTGAAGACCCCCGTGGCGTGGTATGACGTGGGTGTGGGTGTTATAGAACCGATGAATAAACCGCAAGGCAGCTTGTTCTACTACCTCCAACTCCCGATATTACTCGAGGACCTCCAAGTAAGTTGATGGCAATAGAGGGGTGGGGAAGGGCCTTGGTCCCAGCCCCCGACCCGTCTCTCCCGATTTAAGTGCTTTGACTTCGACATCGCGGGAAAAGATTGGGATTGCTAATCTTATTGTTTTGTCAAATGATTAGGCTCTAGGCTCATTAATGTCTATCCTTTATCGCTATCTCGGTATCATGCACATTATTGGAAATATTTTTTTTTAAAAAAAAATATCCAGGCTACTTTTAATTTGGACAGTTGAGGAAAAAAAAGGTGTGGGGGTCACACACTCCTCTTTTAAAACTTCTCTTTTAACCCTGTCTTTCCCCTTGACTCATTATACCGAAAAACTGCGAGGAACCTAACAGAGGAAAAGATTGCGCCAGTAGATTAAACTTCAAATTTACCCGTATTCCAGCATTGTAAATGGTAGGAGGATATAGAAAATTAATCGGTGAGATCGAAGGCTACTTTCAGGATTCACCAAAGACATAAAAAAAGTATAAAAATGTTACATAAAATTCTAAAGTATGTTTCCCCGAAAATTAAGAAATAATGTTTAATTTATTGAAATTAATTAAGTGGGATTTTGCTTCTTTCGTGTTTATTACGAGCCAAGATCTCAGGAAAGTAGTTTTCTATGAGCCGTGTTAAGTATTTACTGAAGAATTTAAAAGGATTGTGATAAGGGCCAGCGATTAAACAGCCCTGTGGGATGTCATCGCGTTGACAGTTCTCTGTTGACAATAGCAATAGTTTCTTTGAAGAGCTCTCAGCAATCAGCTGATTAATTCTTACCGAGGGAAAGGAATCAGTCAAAGTTGGTTTCTATGGCTAACGGGCCGCCGTACAACGTGCGAGCAATGTTTTGTGGGAAATGTAGTCGGAGAAGGAAGGCTTACTTGACAGCGCCACCATTGGAAGGATCGAAGACATAGGAACGTGACTCCTCCCTGCCATTGGAAGGCGACAGTCGAATGCGTCTGGATGGTCGTACACGCTTCCTCTTCGGCACAGACGACACGCATCGCCCGAAAGAGGCTAGCCCCCCTTTCCTTTGTTTCGCACGGCCAGAGATGGGAAGTGGACGCACGTGCCGTTTCGTTCCTCAGTTGCTTTACGACAAAATTTCAAGTTTAATTTAGCCGTCATCCTGGAAAGGACCCCGTCGGCTGCTTGAGAAAAGGCATTGCGAGGGAGGGACGGGTGACGAAATGAATGAGAACGGAGGAATGGCCGGATCGGGGTGGGGGACTCGCCTCACACACGCGACTCTCTTTGCAACGAAAATTATTTTTTTTTTTTTCAGATGGTCGGTCACAATTTTTAGTCGGATTTCTTTTAGATGAATTTTAGCTATTTAAAACCCAGCCGTATCTTACAAATATAATTCGAAAAGAGCTACGTTTTCCCTGACATGTCTTTTCACGGCTGCCTTTCACAACCACCTTTCTTTCAGCCAGCGGAATCTGCAATTCAAGGCCACGCGATGTTGGATTTGGACAGAGTAAACCAGAGTTAATCAGAGTGAGGTTGGAGAAACAAAACTCTTCCAGGATATATGCTATATTCTCTTGGTTCGGTCAAGGTCATTTTTTAAAGGGAAAGAATTTAAGTGGTTATAAAATATCCGTTTTTCTTACAAATGAAATGACCGCACACATGAAATTGCTGAACATTTGTAACATATCATTTTGCCGTATCTTGTGAATGAGAAACCTGTTATGCCAGTTAGAGAAGGGCGCTTTGTGTGTATGTGGGAGAGAGGGAGAGCTAGTAAATAACAAGAAATGTTAGCTTACTGGAATGGTCTCATGAAAAAACTTGGATAAAAGCATGCATGTTAAAAAACACACATCTCTGCTTGTTTTATATGGAAAAAGGAGACCAATTTTGTGCTATCTAATTAAATTGCAAGATGGAATGGTAGTGTAATGGTCTCAATATTTCTTTTTAATTTTGAAATTTGATCTTGTGTCATATAATTAATTCAAAGACTACTAAATGCAGAGCATTTTTTTAAAAAAAATTATGGGTAGAATATCTGAAAGAGTAAAAGCATCTTTCATAATTTTTGGAATATTTACTACTGATAACATTTTAACAAAATTCAAAAAAAATTATATATATTATGCATTTATACATTTTTATAACGGATTTGCAATCTTCATCTGCATATTTTAGTTTGCAAATAACCTCTGCATTCAAATGTGATATGTCACTGATAGAGGGCTCAGCATATGGTAGGAACAGAGAAATAAATTCAAGTTCCTAAGTAACCCATTAACATACAAAAACTGGGTGAATTGGGGTCAAGTTCAAGATCAAGTTTGGACATTTTAACTCTTATGCTTTCCAAACCTTGGTATATTCCCAAAATTGGGTAAAAGTGGTTTTACTTTAGGTGACAACATACAAACCCAATCACAAGTGGGACATTTAAATGGACTTGGAAGTGTTTTAAATTAACATTTAAATTGACTTAAAAGTGTTTTATCTATAGCAGTAAAAAGGTTTGACTGATAAACAGTTTTGGATAATGAAAGAAAAAGTTTGGGGAGCACATTGTAACTGCCATAAATATGTAGTTGCATTCCTACTTGAGGGATGTTTAGAATCTCCACATTGAGCCCAGTATCTGGTGATTTTATGACATGTCTTCTTGGCAACAAAAGAGAAGTGGATTGTTGCTTTCTTCTGGGATGTTTCTTTGACCTTCTATTTGAGTCTGCCATTCTGAGATTTTCTGATAATATCCCATTCATGTGTATACACATTATTTCCAGCAAGGAAGATACAGCAGGAATGGTTAAATTGATTATTTAAAGAGGAAAATATGTTCTTATTTGGATATCACTTCTGGAATTTGTGCTTGTTAAGAAAAAAACAAACTTTGATCTTAGTTTTGTTGATTAGAAAGATCTGGTGTTATAGAAATGGCTAGTTATACAGTATATTAATGTGTAAAAGCAAAAAAAGTTGAGGTTGGAAAGTGTTTATCTTGTACAATGCCCCCTTTTCTTTCTTTTCTTCTTACCCCTTGTATTTCACACTCCCTTTTCCCCGTTCACTTCCCCTCCCTTAATTTCCTTTTTTTTTTTGTATTTTTTATAATAAAATTAAAATGTATGTCCTATTCAGTTACAAAATAGGCCATGCCTTCCTAGCCAGCCAAATTCAACTTGATGCTACTATCACTGTCCTAAGGTACAGGAACATTAGTGGTTTACCTATCATGCAGCAAGGTTTTATTAAATTATTAAAGATTTTATAGTTACTCTTCCTTTTAATTAAACAACGAAAAACTATATTTGTAGAACAGATTATAACAGATGAATTTAGGAGTAGAAATTTGTTCTTGTTGCTATTGCCAACAATTCAGAGTCAGGTATTTGATATGTTGCACGGCTGTCAAACTGGATTTCTTCGAGGGCCGGATCAGCATTGTAGTTCTCATCTACAGGCCGGCCAGGGTGGAGAGGGGCAGGTGGTTGGCGTTGCACATTTTTGGGCTGTTTTTTTGGCTGTTATCAGCCCACTTTTCAGCCTGGTTTGGGCCTGGGGTTTGGGCATTTTGGGCCTGTTTTTCAGCCCTTTTGGGGCCTGTTTTTTACTCTGTTTTTCAGCCCATTTTCAGCCTGTTTTGGGCTCATTTTTCAGGCTGTTTTCGGCCCATGGGCCTTGAATTTGACACCCCTGATCATCCAAAAATCATCCATCACCCCTGCAAATCATCCAAAATGTGAATAAAGGGGCCTCCTGCCCCCATTTCTGCTTAAAGATTTCTAAGATTAGAGAGAAAACAGGGAAAGTACTTTGAACTTCCAAAAAGCATTAAGAGCCAATAATGTTAATATAAGAAGTGGTGCCAACCTTTGGGGAATGCAAAATGGTTCAACATTTATACTTTCTACTACCAAACAAAAAGCACACATTTCTGTAGTCAATGATTTTATTAAGTTAACTCTGCAGAAATAAAAGAAAATCAGTCACCTTCATTGTTTGGCTCTGGCAACATCAGCAGTACAATTTCTCCCCCTGAGAACACATTAGTTGAACCCAACTTTTGGGGAGGAAGACTGAGTTTACAATGGGATGCACAGGCATTTAATCAACATTAAAAAAAAATCTTCCGTTCTGAAAACAATTGCTACTCATAGATCCTAAACATAAACTCTGCATGGTCTTTGGACAAACCAGTTCCACTGACAATGTAACTAATACAACGTTCTTTCGGCAGGCACAGTGTATTTCCAACATGGATTGCTGTGAAGCAACACTATGCAACCTGAACTTGAGAGTTATGTAATTTTGTTTCTCCATTTAGAAGAAAACTGAAAGCAGATAAATACTTTAAATGTAAATACAGCTAAATATTTGGGAGAAGAAACAATTAGATCTAAAGGAATGTTAGGGAAAAATATCTGGACCACCTTTGTGGTTAACTGCTGGGAAACTTAAGTATAAGATTTTAAAACATAACCCTATCCCCAAAATATAAAAATTATTTTCATGTATAAAGTCCCAAAAAGGTGCTAGTAGTAGGATCCAGCCCAAAACATGCCCAAGTGACACAGATGCATGTGCTGGCTATTTGGTAAAGTCTTGCCCAGTGCTCCTGAAGAGGAACGCTGCTTTATTCTCCGAAGTGGTGCACCGAAAAGTAACTAACCTATGGAACAAAGAAAAGTAGATTCAAGAACAATACATTATGTTCAAAAAGTGTATCTTTGCTACATAGTAGGGCTGGTGGCCATGCTAATGGTAATGGAAGACAGGAGTTTAAAACATTTCAAGTGTCTTGATGACAATTTATAGATTTCAGCTGTAACATCCTTGGCTTATAAACTTATTTTAGATGCAGAATGAAACTGACTTGGACTAGACCAATACAGTAGCTGTGACCAACATGTAGCTTCAACCTGATTTCATGGAGCCTTCTACAAGCAGTTTGTTTATGCATTTGTCCTCTGGCATACAGAAGAGGGGAGGAGAGAGAAGAGGAGACTAGGAGAAAGATTTTGAAGCAATCAGCAAGATAGCCAATACAAGGTGCATCTCTGCTGTTGAGAGATAAAAGGGGCCCCAATGCCTTCTGCCTTTGCAGTTTGGCTAGCTCTACTTTACACAACTTGTGTCTTTAATGCAAACATGTCTTTTATACCAATATTGTTGTGCAGCATCTCTTTCTCTTGTAGGGCTTCCACAGCCAGGCGCAGATGCTCTTTCAAATGTTTAATCTCTCGTTCTGACCGTTGCTTGATGTGATTCAGCTCCAGATAAATATCATGGTACTTTCCTGAGGCAAACTTCTTGTCCTGCATGAGGAAGGAAATACCATTGTTCAGAAAAAATAGAAAGCAAAGATACAAATGAAAGATACTGACATCTTTTGAGGTAAAGTACATGTTATTAATTATAAACAGACTTGAATTATGGAATTTGTGCTGGAGTTTGTTGCTCAATATAATAACAGTGGTATATAATTGCAACAAAGCATATATAAGAATAAATGCTGAGCAGATAACTCAGTATTGAATGGAGTGTAAGACAGGGATGTTGGATGTTTTCCTGGTTGTTTAATGTACAGTATTTATGGACTTGTAGAGATGTTAGATGAATACTGGACATGAACCAGAACATGCAGATTATATTGTGTTGGCTGAGAAGTTGAATGATTTGAACTGAATGTTAGATTGTTTATCACAATCATCTTTGTAAACACAAAGATAGCTGTGGATAACAGGAAAATAACAGGGAAAATGGATTAAATGTTTGCAAGTAGTACAAAAAATAAGGCAAATGTATGATTTGTACACCAATATTGTAGAACATTAATTAAAGATGGGAACCTGGATAGAAACATTTTAAGATGTGCAAATGTTTCTAGAAAAATAGTAGATAGGAATTTTCAAGAAGTGAATGTTCATCAAAAGACAATAGCTATATATAAGCATGCTTTTGCCCACTCTGTTTTATGTTAGGTATATCAGGAGAGAAATATAAAGTTGAATACAATGTAATATGATGAGTTCAAGGAGAATTAAGAACGAATGTGGGCTGAATATTAAGTGACTAGTATGAAATAAATGTATTAGTCATAAACAATGAGAATCAAATTACAAAAAAAAAAAATGAAATAAGTTGAGAGGAAAAGAATAACTGAGAATTTATAGAGATTTGAATTATTAGGCTCTCTCCCTCAAAAGAGAGAGCCTAATAATTTAAAGAATAAAAGCCAGAGTATGAAGCAAGGCATGGATATGATGGAAGCAAAGGTGATTTGCCAGGGCAGAAAGGTATGAGGCAATACAGAGAATTTGATTTGGTGCAAAACAGCTTTAGCTGGGTTTCCTTTTCGACACAATGCGTTTAATTTCTTTAGTTTGCTACTTTTCTGGATAACACAGCATACCATTACAGGGAATGGAGTGATCGGTTTGCGCCTGTGTGCGGACACACTTCTTGCAAACCAGCAATTTTACTTTGCTTTTAGAAATCTACCTTCTGCATCATTTGGAGTTGATCTCTCAGACACTGGACTTCTTGTTTCTGATACTGGAGTTCATTCTCCTTCACTCGAAGAAGCACCTTCAGAAGAAAGATGGAAAGGGAAATGTTCAGGACACAACTGTCCACTATCAAAACCACTTTCAATGTGGTAAGATGGGTGAGATACTGCCCTCAGAAGACAACAAAAATTAGGTTGCCCAAGCATTCCCCTAAGACTAAAATCATGCCTGATACAAAGCAGGAAATTGATAGTGTTCATAAACAAACTGATTTTCTGTGGCTTAGTTTACCTGAGCTACTCAACCACGTTTGTTCAACTATACCTTATTGCCTGGTAGATTTCTTTTTTAAGAAAATCTTACAACTTTGACAAAATCGAGATTGATTTTCCTTTTTTGATTTTCTTTATGTCCTTGATTACTGTTTCTACCAATTGTCTTGAAGAAATATTAAGCTGGCTAATCTAATTTTCCCAATCTCCCTTTTAAAAGAGCTATTTTGTTGCCACAAAAGCTGTGTGCATCTGCTTCTGGATTCAGCAGAGATTTATTTTCATTCACAATACTACATAGCCAAATTAAACCTGAAACAAAAAAACCTGCAAAGTTTGACAGGCAAGAAGTAACAAGCAACCTTTCCTCCTTACCTGTAGCTCACAAGAACTCTTCTCATTGTGTGAAGCATTGTCACGTGCACCCCGAGCAGCAATGAAGTCTCGTAACTGGCCAATCTCTTCTGAAAGACGCTTCTGCAACTCCTGGAAGAATGAGGATGAAATAGTTTAACATATTCATCAAATATAACAGGTGGAGAAAGACTTTTTGAAGCTGGTAACCATTTAAACATTCCCCCCCCCCCCCAATAATTGAGGGCCACAAGGGAGACAGATTGTTTCTGGCTTTGCGGCTTCCATTTCTTAACTTTTTAAGTTATTAAAAGATGAGTTACATATAGCAAAACCATGGCTGTCTAACTTTTTATATTGACAAAAGACTCTGGACAATTGCACTATTTTTACACAATGGCTGCTACCATCTTCAATTGTGCAGCCTTGAGAAGAAACATCTTAGGCTGCATGTTGCCCAGGGCTCTCTACAAAGCTTTCCAGAGCTCAATAGTGTTTGTTATTCTATTGCTCAACTTGACTCAGCATTTTAGGGATCCCAAACAGGTCTATGGCTGACATCACAATTTTTTTTTGCTAAATCTCCCAGAATTACCTAAGATAAGGACCACCAGGTAAGAAGAATGGCAAGCTCACTGGTATTTAAATTTAATATGAATTTTAGATTTAGGAAAGTGCAACTGTCCTCCTTTCATGAATGCGAATTTGTCACTGTTTTCCCCTCAGAATTCCTGCTATTGGCAGCACTACCAGCCCTTGCCTGGTTTTGCCGAAGCAGCTCTTTCCCCTCCTGTTGACAACGCTGCAGCATTTGTTCCTGTTCTTCTGCCTTCTGCACCAGGCCCCCGATCTGCAGGCACTTCTGGGAATACTGTTCTGAAAGCACTTGCAACTCCCTCTTCAGAGACTCCACATCAGATCTGCAGCAGATATCAGGATTTCACCATCAACACCACCTAAGTTTTCTCTGCTAGCCTTCCATTTGGCCTGTCCCCTCCAAAATAAGAATCTTATTTTGCAAATCCTGAATAAAATGTGACCGTCATGAGACAAAAGCCATTTGAAAGGCTAATCTATACCAGCAGTTGCCAATCAGTGAGCCATGGCCCACTGGTGGGCCGTGAAAAAAATTTGGTGGGCTGCAGAGAAATCTCACCCCCAGAGCATTCCCCCAAAACAATTAATCCAGGCTGCACAGAAACAAGGCTGTGCCGTACGCATGGCCTGCAGGAACGCTCCCTGCCCACTCACTCCTTACCCAGCAAACTTGCCTGCTAAATTGCTATTTTTTCTTTTTCCAACCATCATCTGCTTTGCTGTGCCGGGAGATTTAGATTTGCTAGGAAGCAGGAAATGGTTGGATTTCTTGCCTTCTAGCTAGTCTTTAGATCTTCGGCTCTGCTTTAAAGTACAACCGAACCTCTCTTAGGACTGAAGGTTCTGTTATTCAGTGCAGACTCACAGCAAGCAAATTTGAGAGACTGAGCTAGCTGATGGCAGATAGATAGATCACTGAATGATTCTGTGAACAACTCAATCTGCCTTTTGGGTAAAAATTGCTCCTTTTCTAAACAAAATCAGTATTTACATACATGGTGTTGTGAGTTTGCTTGCTAGCAAATTTTATGTGACAGACTGAGCTAGCCAATGGCAGATAGATCGATCTCTGAATGAATCTGTGATTCTGTCAGCAACTCAATCTACCTGTCTGCCTTGTCTGATTTTGGGTAAAAGTCGCTCTTTTTTATAAATAAATTCAATATTTATATATTTATATTTACATACAAGCCATGCCTAGCCAGTCACATGACCACCAAGACCACCACAAATCAGGCCACGCTCACAGAACCAGTCAGTGGTCCGTGGGATTTAAAATTATGAGTTTGGTGGTCCCTGAGGTCCAAAAGGTTGGCGACCCCTCATCTATACAAATATAGCTTACTGCTAACATCTCCATTTCCAGGTCTGATATTCATCTTTTTGAATTGCCAGAATTCCTTTTCTAGGCTATCTATGGTGCAAAAGGTCCTTAAATGGTCCTATTTAACCTATCTTTCTGACTTATCTTTCTGTTGAAAGAAAAGCAAGCAATGGCTTCCAGTGAAAATTGAAAGCGCAAGGTCATTAGCTTTTCCTGTAAAAGGGTTGCACTTAGCTGAATGAGCTAGAGGGGATGCATCCCAAAAGCACAAGGGGGTGAGTCAAAGAATGACATAAAGGTAGGACAAAAACTGAATTTGATCTAAATGAATTTAAATGAATGCACAAATTAATAGGACTACTCTCCAGCTATTTTATATTTTTCTTTTCTCTATTACACTTACAATTGCTGGTGAACTCAATTTGCTCCCAAAACGCACCCAAATATTTTCATCAAATGCTACAGCAATCAACATTTTGATAGATAACAATTATATCTCCCACCTCAATTCACCAATCAAGATTCCCTCAATCATTTTTCAATCGTCACTTACTGATGCTGTTGCTGAAGCGCATTTGGATCTGAAAACCCTTTCTGAAAGTTGCGTGTTCTGCCCAACTCCTTGTTCATTTCTTCCCTGTGTGCCTTCTTCAGAGCTTCAATTGCTAGAGCAAAAGGAAGGGTAGGAGCAGAGAGGCAAGACACAGAAAGGATTAGTAAAATCTGCTAAACTTGTATTATGTATCTTATGTATTCCAAACTAAATCAGTTTAGTTAGTTTACTTTATTGTCATTGCATCTCGTACAATGAAATCAAACACCATCTTCAGTGCACATCATGACCATGAAAATAAACACGAACACACATCCTTCACCCTTCACACATTGAACCGGAAACCCCTGACACTACACCAACACTACACTCTACAGCAGAATTCAAAAGAGCTACTGCCGTGGGATAGAAGCTCTTTTTCAGCCTATTTGTCCTTGTTTTTGTTCTTCTGTACCAAATAGTAATAGTTTAAAAAAAGGGTTCCCAGGATGAGATGGATCTTTGAGAATGTTTTGAACTTTCTTAAGGCAGAGAGAGCTATAAAGCTCTTCCAAAGAGGGGAGAGGGCAACCAATGAATGGCAACCAATCAATAAAGCAATGACATTAACCCTCTGGAATGCTTTCTTATCTGCCACTGTGCAATTGGCAAACCATACACAGGTGCAATAAGTTAAAATACTCTCCATGGTGCAGCAGTAGAAGGTTACCAGCAGTTTTTCATTCAGTTGTTTTCTGAGAAGTCTCAGGTACTGTGTTTCTCATATAATAAGGCCAGGTCTTAATTTTTTTTTGAGCCCCGAAAAAATGGCTAGGCCGTCTTTTCGGGGGTGACTTAATTCCCCTTGCATCTTCGGGCGGGTGGGCGGCGACAGCTTGGATGTTGACCTCGGCGTTGGTGGGGCACTTCGTATTGGGGTCAAAGCAGGCAGCACCATATCCAAGTGTGCAACAAAAGTACTTCCTAATGGCAAGCCCCCCTCACCATTCCCCCCCATTTCGCATGTTTTAATATAGGCCTTAATATGGGGGGAGGGGCTTAATTTCATTTCATGCCAATAAAACTTGTTGGGGCTTCCTATTGGGGGAGGCTGTATTGTTGGAGAAACAGGGTAGTATAATCTCTGCTGGACTCTTTTGACTAGGGCTGCAATGTGGGCACCCCAGGTCATGTCCTCTTTTATGGTAACACCCAGAAACTTAAAACTGGCCACTTGCTCCACTCGGTCTCCACTGATAAGCAAGGGCTGGATGTCAGATCTGTTCCTTCTATATCCACTATAAGCTCCTTGGTCTTATTGGTGTTGAGGACCAAGTTGTTGTCTCCACACCACGAAAGCAACTGGTCCACCTCATCTCAGTAGGCAGACTCATCCCTCCTGGAGAAAGTCCCACCACTTTAAATTAAATTGTCTTGGGAAGGAGAAAAATCCAGTGGATTAAGTTCTGCACTCATTGTATCAGGTGACAAAGAGAACATTGGCCCACCAATGTTTAAATAATGGAGATGTCAGTGGCTAGAGCTAAACATATTATATGTGAATTATACATATTATACAAGGATGCTGAATTATTAGGTTATTCAATTAAATGGAGAAATATCATTTATATTCCCAATTATAATATAATTGCTAACAAATGAGGTTTTACTTTGATGTTTTTCTTAGGTTTCTCAAAGCAATTATTTGAAGAGAAATTCACTTGCTTATTGGACCACTGGCGATTTTATGGCGAATTAAAGACAGCGTTGCAAAAGTGGTGCTTACAGCCAAGACAAAGAGAGGTTGGGGGATTGGCCACATGTGCTCTGGACAGCTGCTCCTCATGAGGAGATTCAGGACAGCAGGTTTCTGTGGATTGGAGTTTCAGAAGACGAGATCAGCCATCTCGCTTGCAACCATGGTGGAGTCTTTTAAAGCAGGGCTCTCCAACCGTGGCAACTTTAAGACTTGTGGACTTCAACTCCCAGAATTCTAGGAATTGAAGTCCACAAGTCTTAAAGTTCCCAAAGTTGGAGACTCCTGTTTTAAAGGACACTAAGTTTGTAAACTTCTCTTTCTAATCACTTTAACAAACTGCCTATTGACTATCTTTTTTTTTTCCAAAAATTTATTGATTTTTAAAAAACAAACATATACAAACAAAACACATAACATAAAAACATAAAACATCTTTTTTGAAAGCAGCTTGATCCCGGGTTACATCTCTTCGTACAGACATAAATTCAAGTTCATGCTCACTTTTATATACCATTCCATATCTTATTACCATTCCACATTTTCTATATAGCTTCTCCCCTCTTTTCACTCTCTTAATTCTATTTTATTCATTTCATCTCAATTTAAATCATTATACTTATATCCTGTCTGTCCTGTTTCAGTTGTCTATTATGTTTTCTCATTAACACAAAATTTCTCCTGTAATCACTGATTAGAGTATGACGCCTTTATATCTTTCCCCTAAATTTAACACTTAAAATAATACATAACTTTCATTCAGATTCTGCTTTGTACATTCTAAAGCTAAACCCTATTGACTATCTTAAAGCTATTAAAGATTTTTGAAACCACAAATATGAAGTCTTCATTAGGTGAGTTTATCTTGATTCAGAAGATTCTTAAATATAAAATTGGAACCAAGAGTCTTCCTTTTAGGTTTGAGGGACCAAGAACTTGAAAAGAAAATTTGGAACCTTTCAATTATATGTTAACAGTGGCAAGAGCCTGATATGCAGAAAGATGGATAGATGCGCTAATTCCCACCATGGCAGAGCAGATAATAAAGGTGATGGAGTTAGGGGAGATGGCAAAACTGTTTTACTTAAAGAGAAGAATTTATCCAGTTTTAGTTCTACTTGGGAACCACTTCTGGACTTTTCACCTAAAACTGAAAAAAGTGATACTTTAATTTTAGGTTTTGATTATTAGAATACTCTTATTATTATAGGAATAGCCCGAGATGTTCTAAAATGTAAAACAAAAGGTCGAGGTTGTAATTTTTTTTATTTTTATTTTTTGATATCTTATTGAGAGTAAGTCGAGTCACTACTTTTTTCTTCTTTCTTTGCATTTCTCTTTCTGTCAGTTTTCTAACTTTTGTTTCTTTTCATATTTTTATTTTATGATATTTAATAAAATGTATTTAAAAAGAATGATTTATTACAAAAGGAATTTGAATTGTCTAAACATGCTGGATGGCAGTATATCTCTAATTAAAACATCTGCTGATTTTACAGTTTGATTTGGATGCACTAGCAGTTCTATAGCTCCTAAAGATTATCAACAATGAGATGCATTTTAGATTACAAATAACTAAAAAATATTTTTAAGATGGATATATCAGGATGCCCAGGGCTAACAAGTCAACAGCTGCAAGTTCAAGCTATTAAATCGAGTGACCAAACAGAAAGGCAGGAAACCACTTCAATGAATCCAGTCCTGCTTTTTCCAGGAGTCAGGACAGTAGAGGACAAGGACCAATAAAAAATGAAATAACAGTACTCCCAATTCTCTAATGGGATCTCTATCAAGAATTTTATAGCTTTGTTCAAAGCTGACTATAAGATGTCTAATATAAATTCCCTTAAATTCCCCATCCTTTGATTTCCCCTTGCCTGTTCTTCTTTTGTTCCCATTTGTGTCATCAAGACTTATTTTCTGCTTGTTTCCATCCTGAAAATATTATTGTGGTTGACAACTATATCTTCCCAAAATTTTACATGCTCTGCCCTTGGTATTTAAAGGAATAACTACAGCCTGCAGACTACAATTGTTTTTGATGTTTGCTTGTTTTCTACCAAAGTACATGTTTTGCCTCTCCTCATAGAGAGAGGGCAGCACTACAGGATTTTAACTGTTTAGGAAAAACTGGAATTCACTAGCAAAAAAAATATGTACCAAGTACTAGGCATGGATCATTAAAAGTTACTTTGTTATTGTGAAAATCTGAATCTACTTTCTTGGATTGATAGTAAGTACTCTCTCTTTGCTTTTGAACTGGCTCACTATTGTCAAAATGTGACAAATGTAATACAAAATGTATTGTCTTTATCAACGTGATTGGACAAGGTTTAATATTTAAAAAATAGATGGCTAGAATAGGCATCTGTATTTTCTTCCTTTTTATACAGTATTATATACAGGAAGAAAAATAAGCATTACGCCTTAGTTTTGTGTGGTGCATCATGTAGGTTCTACCTGCAGCTGTTGCAGCTGCCTCCTCAGTCAAAAGGCGCTCTTTTTCCTGCCGCAACCGCTCCATCTCCCACTGGTGATGCCGTTGTACTTCTGTCATGACCTGTTGATGGGAATTTTCCATCTCTGCTAAACTGCGCTCACATGCCTCCTAGAAGGGGATGGGAGAGAGAAGAACGGAAAAACACATTTTATGTGATTAATTAACAAGAAATGCATCTCTGCTTGCCAAAGGGGAGCACTGAGAACAGATAACTTCAAAAAAGTTAAGAGGGACGTAACATATTAAAAAGAGAGATACAAAAACATCTCTACCCTGCAGCTCTATCAGGTTACATGTTAAGACATTTGTTTTACAATACAATCTGTTTTACAATTCAATTGAAGATGCTGTTATTGTCCTATATGTACTATAAACAGTAGTTTGGGTCCAACCTATCTATGGGACCTAAAAACAGAATTTGGTCTTCCTGTTAATTAACCAGGAAGGGGTGGAATTATGATTTTTAGAGAGCCCCATATGGATTATCTCAGTCCTTTGGGTCACAGTTCAGAACTGACTTATGCTGTTTGGGATTTAGAAGGCGAGTCCATGTTACCATGTTGGCTGAGGTATGCTGGTAGTTTAACAATAACTGAGGGGCTGTAGGGATTGAAACTGATACCAAGTTGGCTAAAGTGGGTGTAGGTGGGTAAGTGGGGTTTCACCCTATCCCATTTCAGTCTCAACCTGTGATAATAATTGTAAATGCCTGCTTGCTTGATATGGAGTGAGGACAAGGCAGGAAATGTCTATTTCCATTTTGACCAGAAGCCATTATGTTGTTTAGATTATGTTGGGCTATTATCGTTACCTGGGAAATGTATCCTTGGGGCACATGCCCATTTTTATGGAGGTTTGCCTCATTGTGGGAACGCAAGGATTCCAGCTGTGACCTCAGGACTTGTACCTGTTAGAAAAATGATTTGGCAGAATAACAAACCACCACCAAAGAATAATTTTCTGTTAACCTTAGTCCCAGGTCACCAGGAAAGGCAAATGGACTTACTCCTTAATCCACCCACACACCCTTGATATTATGACATAGGAACATGCCAGCATGCTGATACATCAATTCAGTACATCCATTTTAAACCCCTTAATATTTCCTCATTTTTGCTGCTCCAAAACATCATAATCACTGCTGCATGGAAGTCAACTCCTATGTGACCGTGGATTTTTGAAACTGCTGGCAACATTCAAGAGTCATTTTTCTATCCAGATGACTCTATACTCTGGCCACCATAGTCAAGACAGCTTCAAAGTACTATGTTATTTCTGCAAGTAATGATACATAGAACCATTCCAATGATCTCTGTGTGCTGGTTTGTGTCATATTATTTAGTGTTATGACCAAACCACAAAAGTTACACAATAGATGTTTCATATCCTGTATTAAACTAATGGTTTGTTCCAGTTTGCTTCAGTGTATTGGGAAAATCTAGCCAGTGGTTTGTGAACCATAGTTTATGTTTTATTCAATAAACTAGAGCTGATCCAGACTTATGTGTGTGGAATGGCCAAGTGATCGAAATTTCATTGGTGAATGTGTCAAACTCAAAATGAACCTGGACTGGCACCTCTTCTTTGCACACTGTTAAAAGCACGGCAGGGAGTCTTTTCTTATTCAGAACTGTAGTGTTCTCAGTCCACCAGACTGATGGCATGCCATGTGATTAGAATGCAGTGTTGCAGGCTAACTCTGCCCACAGCCTGGAGTTCAATCCTGACCAGCTCAAGGTTGACTCATTCTTTCAAGGTCGGTAAAATGAGGACCCAGATTGTTGGGCGCAATACACTGACATTGTAAACTACTCAGAGAGTGCTGTGAAACACTGTGGAGCAGTATATAAGTCCAAATGCTTATATACTAAGTGCTGCCTCTACAGAGAAGCTTATGTTTCTCTTTCCTTCTTATTTCAATAGGTTTCAAAGAGTCAGCATCAACAGCAGAAACAATTCAGGGAATGTGCACATTTGCATTATTCAGGCTTGTGAAAAGGACAGAGGTATTTCCTCCCACACATGATGACTCAGGACATTACCAGTGGCTACTTCTATTTATTTTATTTATCAAATTTTAAAAGCACCATCTCCTTTTTTCTCTACCTCTTTCTCCAGTGCCTCACTTGCATCCTCAGGGTTCCCTTTGCCCTGGTTCAGTAGCACCATCAGTGGGACCCGTTTGGACTCTTTTAGAGGCAGGCATTCCAGCTCCTGCCACTTCTTCTCAATGTCTTCATTTAGCCGACTCCTCTGAGCTTCGGTCAGAGGAGTCCCTTGAGGTTTCTTAGGACAAAGATTCTCTGCTGGGCCATCTGTTTGCAGGCCCCCACTGAATGAAGACTCAAACCACTTGCGCCTCTCTTCTGAGCGGATCGCCAGGTCCCGCTCCAACTCTTCCCGCTTGACTGCTCCATCTGAACTTCTTGTGCTCCCTCTTGACCGCTGAGGGGACCCCTTATTTAAAGCTGACCGCTGTTGTAAGGGGGATAACTCAACATCGTCAAAAGCCTGTTGCTGCCCTTCAGCCTTCCTGTTGCCAGCTCTGGATATCACCTCACTTCCAGTGTTGGGCTGCAGCTCAGTTCGGAAGGAACTCTTGGGGGATTTATTGTTGCAGAATGAGTTTTCCTTGTTGTGGTCAGATAGCCTGAAACCAGGAGGAAAGTCATGCAAAACTTAGAAGTAGAAACCATTCAGGAAAGTGTTCACGGAAACTGCCTACAATGGATCTTCAATCTCACTGTAGATGACACCCTCATCTGGAAGCCACCCAAGTACAGTCAGCCCTATTATCCCACATAGTAATTCAAGA
Organism: Laticauda colubrina; assembly: GCA_015471245.1. NCBI lineage: Eukaryota > Metazoa > Chordata > Lepidosauria > Squamata > Elapidae > Laticauda > Laticauda colubrina. The sequence continues at coordinate 46,094,730 of BLBF01000022.1, forward strand.
GGAACAAGTTCTCAAGGAGTTACAATAACTGGATTGTTGGAAATATAACAAAACATATGTGATGAATAATACTAATAAGTATTTTCACCTGGACCCGTTGGAGAGAAGAGCTAGCATTCCAGACTGATAGTATTGGATCAGACTAGACAACTTTTGGGAATCGGAAAGAGGCCCAGCACAGCAATCTAACTCTTAGTCAACATTTAAAGGATGCTATATCCAACTCATCAGGGCTAGGGAAAAGGGATTTCTGAAATCTAGAAAAGAACTATTGACCAATGCAGACAGTACACTGAAGGGCAACAGTTTTCTCCACTCAACTCCATAAGAATCCGTTTTTTTACCAAAACTTTCAGCACAGTTTGCCTGCAATTCTCAATCACCATGTCTATTAAAGAGCACCAGATTTAAGACGATTACTCTGCCACCCCATTCTAACACCACCTTCTAGCAAGGAACGTATATCTGTCTGAATTTTGATGCACCACATACTTTGTGACATCAGGCACACTGGCTGGTCGAATACTCTTCCTTAGAGCCTCAATCCAGTTCCGGCGGATTCCTGATGTCATTGCAGATAATGTAAAAAGACCATCTTTAGTCTGGAAAAAAAGAAACACACAAAATATGGCTTGATTATACACCTCAAGTATACCTACGGTTCACCTTCAACATAGGAAAGATAATGAGCCAAATGGAAGGCAGTGTATACTAGCAATAGAAGAGAATATATGTAGGTCAGGATTGAACTATGTAGTCCTTGGTGCTTCTGAGCTTTGTTGATTGCTTGCAATGTTTCATTTGACTGATAAGTCGGGAAATGAAACATCTGTAAGCAAACAACAGAGCTCATAGAGCACCAAGAACTCCAAATGCTGGCAAGTCCTATGAGTACATCTGACTTCTGGTTTGGGTTTTGATTAAACAGGAAACAGCCAGATTTCAATGAGGATAAAATCACAAAAGAACTTCCTTACAATTTCAATTAGGATAAAATCATATAAAAACTTCCTTACAAACTAAGTATGACAGGTATTCCTTAACTTATGACTATTTATTAAGCAACAGTTTTAAATAATGATGGATCCCTACCCCCAAAGCTACTTACAACCTGATTTTGAATTTACAAGGGCCACATCCCCCCAAGGTTATGCACTGGCTGGTCAGGTTCACCTTTACAGTCATTTGCACATGCTATAGGACATTTATGGCATTTTTTTGCTGGTTTTCAGCATCTACTTCCAGGTCTCTTTAACAACCATGTTTGATTTATAACCACTGCAAAAATGCCAAAAAAAGCCAGGTCCAGTCATGTGAGACTTAAGATCACAACGATTCACAACTGTACTTGTGGCCTCCATTACAGTTTTAAGTCAACTAGCTGTAACTAAAGCTGGATTCCACTTAGTTTAACCCTTTGTTCAACAGTATTTACACAAACTGCCACCTATTCCTTTTGAAAACTTCAGCTTGGTCAATTCTACTCTGTCCCTTGGGAAACAGAAAGGTAAGCACTGGGGTTCCTTCCTGTTATAATTCTATGACTGTGGTTTAGAAAATAATTTCAATTCACAAGCTAAATTGCCATCCTTTGTGTTTACTTCACTATGGTGGCAACACAGAAACATCTTCTCCACGGAATTAAAGAACTTTAGAGAATTCCTTGCTGGACTCAGTAAACTATATGGCCTTTTATTTCATTTCCAAATACTTTTATTTCATTTTTGAGCACTTACATGTATCTGGAAGCCGTAATTCCTCTGCACCGCATATTCTGTCACATCGGTACAAGTACGTAGGTCAATTTCTCCATCTAGATCATCTGCCTGAAAAGACCTCCAGATCATAAGCATGAAGCAAATCATCTAGTCCAGGAATTTCCTATCTCCAATATACACCCTTTCCAGCCTACTGGAACCTCCTCCTTCCTTGTATCTACTTCAGTTCAATAATTATTTCCAAGCTAAGCAATCCCATGTTATCTTTTCAGTGTATACAGAAGTACATGACATTTCTTTGTCACTTTTAAATAAGCACATCACCTCTTGTTTCCCCCCAAGGAAATACATACAATCATTATACAGTACTCTTCCCTTGAATACTTGACTACCACATCCAAAAGATTCCATGCAGGCTCTTACCTCTTCAGCATTGGAGTCCCTGTAGTACTTCAGACTTGAGTCTGTCAGCACAAACCAGTGTTTTGTCCACTGTTGGCCAAACCATCAACCGAAGGAGAACAGCAAGATAAAATATGTTTTTTTTTTCAATTCTCAAAAACATGGATTATTCAACACCTATACTGCTCAAAAAACACTCAGACTCATGTGTAGCCACTTAATTATGAAAAAAGAGATATCCCAATTTACAAAAAACACGCAACAGAATTGTGAATCACAGAAAACATGTATCTATATTGATATTTTACTGATACAATTCTCAAAAACATGGATTATTGAACACCTATACTGCTCAAAAAACACTGACTCATGTAGCCACTTAATTATGAAAAAAAGAGATATCCCATTTTTTACAAAAAACATGCAACAGAATTGTGAATCACAGAAAACATGCATTCATATTGATATTTTACTGATACATATAATTCATTTGTTACACCGCAAAAGCTTCTGTGTAAAGCAATACATTTAAATGTAAAATCAAAAGCCTATTTAATTTCCACATTTTAAAAAAGGGGTTGTTGTAAAACTATAATTTCAGTGGGAATGGAAGAAAAAGAAGAGTAAGAGTAAGAAGAGTCCAAATAATTCTTCAAATGGAGAGGTGGGGATGAGGTAGGCACTAATAATTCTTCCACCTTACCTCTCCTGGCTCATCCAATATGGACATCCATCCCTTCTTGAAATTCAGAAGATCTGGCTGGAAAGAGAGATGAAGACAGAACAGATTTAATACAGAGCACAAGATTAAGCTAACCATTCCCTGTCCTTGTACTCTCCAGTATGTAATGTTTATCATTCATAACGTTTTAGAATACCCCACCCCCTTTTGGGCACCAGGGACCGGTTCCAAGAAGAGAGGTTTTTCCGCAGCCTGTAGGGGGCGTGGTTTTGCATGCTGCCTGCATCCCATGGATGGGGCTTTGCTTTTTTGCCTGATTTCTGGCATGCTGCGGCCTAGTGCTGGTCCACAGACTGGGGATTGGGGACCCCTGCTCGAGAAGATGGGAAAAACTAGGCCCGAAGTCTTCCAACTTGACAGCTTTAAGACTTGTGGACTTCAACTCCCAGAATTCCTCCTCCAGTCATGTTAGCTGAGGAATTCTGGGAGATGAAGTCCGTAAGTCTTAAACTTGCTAAGTTTGAAGGCCCTTGGACTAGACTAAAGCATACACTGGGGAAATATACAATAAACTCTTACATCTGAAAACATGAAAAAGACGTCACATAGAACCACTGCTGCATTTTTTCTCTGCATATCACTAATTAACTCTGCTTTATAACTAGAGTAACTAAGATTAGTTTTTGGGTTTTTTTTAGCCTGCTGGGAGTTGTAATAATAAAAAAGAGATTCAGATGAAACGGTTTCCTTCCTTAAAGCTCTTACTTGGTTTCTATGCAGAGAGATGATGAGAGACCAAGTCCTCTACAATATATCTCCCCAACCTATCTACACAATCAACCAGAGCTCTTTTATGTATTCAAAACATCCACAACTCCCCATTTCCCTGAATTTCAAGAATGTACATTAAAACTCAACTCCCCATTTCTCTGAATTTCAAGAATGTACATTAAAACTCACCTACAGAAAAGAATAGCAAACATCTACACTTACAGTTTCCAGAATATCTAGGAGGCTTACAAGCTTACTTAAAAACAACAGGCACGTGCTGATTTTGAGCCTCTTCGGCGACAGACAGAAATCCGCGATCGTGCACAGTTTGGGTCTGGGCTCACCGTTGGAGCGCCCCAAGCCGGTTGTTTTCAGGGCTAAGCCACCCCGTGGAGGTGGTGAAGAGGGGAGAGACTGCCAACGTGGTTGAGGAGAGCCGCATCTCTCCTCCTCGGCTGGCTATTACTCCCTTTCCCAAAGGCAGTTGCAGTGGTGGTCAGAAATGGCCACCTCAAAGAAGAACTCGACCAGAAAATAATGTTCAGGAAGAAGATAAGAAGTGAAAGTTCTGGCTGACCAGGTTAAATTGCAAAAGCAACAACTAAGGTACCCTGGAATTTAAACTAAAAAAAAAAAAAGGAACATTGTTCCCAAAGAAGATTCGGAAGCAGCGAAGGAAAGTGAAAAGGGAAAGGTTTGGCTTTTTTTTTCTTCTCTCCCTTTCCCTATATTGACAACCAAGAGACTTAAATAAGAAATCGGAAAAAAAATCCACTTTGACATCAACAGGCAATTAAGCTGAAAATAAAATAAAATGTCAAAGGGATAATAAAGATTTCTGGATATTAAAAAGTTTTTTTATAAACAGGGAAGGAGAGAAAAAGAATAAAAGGGTAGGATCTGGAAAAAGGAAGAAAACTGCCTGGAATTAAAAGGAATCTACAGTAAAACTTTAACAAGACTTTTAAAAGATACATTTTAACTGAAACTTAGTAACTAAATTGTAGGACCCCAGGAAGAGAAAGTGAAAAAAAGCAAAAAGAAACAGCTTGTGTGTATTTGGATTATTTGGTGATCATTGGACTCTTCGTTATTGCATTTGAATGACTAAAATTAATCGGGTGATTGTTTAAAAATATATATAATGGCACTACTTCTGGATGAACTGAAAATGGAACTTAAAAAGTACAAAGAAGATGCACAAGAAGGGAGAGGCTCTTTCGGCTTTGTTTTTCAATTCTTAGAAATGGAGATATGGAACTATGAGAAACAACAAGAAACGTCTGCAAAACAAGAAGACTGGGACAAAGAAGAAGCCATCTTTAATGAACAAGTAATTGTATGTGGGGAAGAAAAAGGAAAAGGGGGAAGAGAATGGAGAACTTAAGACTTAAAAAAACAATCAAAGAAAAGAAAAATAGTTCGAAAAATAAGTATAATATTGGAAAGCAACAGAAACGGGTAATACAAAAGAGAGAAATAGAGGTAGAGAGACAAGGGGGTAAAAAGGGGAGAGAGAAGAAGAGAGGGAAGAACGAAAGGAAAAGAAGTTATCAAGGACAGAAACAAGATATAGAGAAACAGGGCCTATTTTGAGATAATGGGTGAAAATTTAACTGAAAAAGGGATTCTGTAAAGGTACATAAGATTGTATTGTTATATTAGCATTAGAAATAATTTTAGAAAATTAGAAACAATGTATGATTAAAATGAGGGATAAAATAGCTGTTGTAATCTTGTGAAATGTTTGCTAATAAAATAAATGAAATAAAATGAGAGAATTGAATTAGGAAGGGACGGGAACATTTTAATTAGTTAATGTTTTATAAAATATAAGTGAAGGGGGGGAGTTAATTATGGAAAACTTATAACTGTTCCCATAGAAGTATGATATCTAATTGAAAAATAATGTTAAAGAAGTTAAGATTTTAATGAATATTAATATTAATGATAGAATTGAGTTGGAATAGAATGTGTTGTTTTAACTACATATATTTATAATCCTTTTTTTTTCTTTTTAAAAATATAGTGTATATTTTAAGAATGTACCAAGCAGAATCCGAATTGAAGTTATGTATTATATTGAATGTTAAACTTTAAGTATATATTGAAGCTTAAATAAGAGTTAAATGGATAAAATTAAAATATATAAAGGTGTCATACTCCAATCAGCAACTACAGGAGAAACTTTGTTTAATGAGAAAAGATAATATGAAATTGAAACAAGACAGACAAAAAGTATAAATATAAGGATTTGAATCGAGATGAGATAATTAAAATGAAATTAAGAAAATTAAAAGAGAGAAGCTATGCAGAAAATGTAAAACAGTAATAAGATTACTGGAATAGAACATAAAAATGAGCATGAAATTCAATTTGTGTCTGTACGAAGAAATGTAACCCGGGATCACGCTACTTTCAAAAAAGATGTTTTATTTGTATTTCTTTGTGAAAACTCAAATAAAATTTACAAAAAAAAAACCCCAAACAAAAACCAACAGGCACGCAAACAGGTATTTCTCACTGTATCACTACATGAATGCCTTTAGGGGAATAATAAGGATTACTGCTTTTCCTGTATTACAGTTGTAGCACTAAAAAGAAATATTTTGTTGGCCCAAATTCAGTTATCAGATCTATAGTAAAAAATGATACTAAAGCCCAAAGCAAAGTGAATTTATTATCTCTCTAAAATAGAGGAAGGCTTTATTCTTAATATAGAGTGTATGAATATATGTGTACATATATTGAATATACGTGGCTGCATTTGGTCAGATTTCTGTTATGCTGCTGTAAATGCTGTTACATTCCATTTTCAAATAATTAAAACATAATGTAATTTATTTACTTCATACCCTGACTTTCCTCAGGGTAGATAAGCATTTACTGACAGATAAGCTGTTATGATATGGTACAGACATGATATGCTACTTATTCGATGCTTGGCTCCATATCGCACTTGCTTATGGCCAACTAAAACTAGAGATTTTAACAAAAAAAATAAACTTTCCTAATCATGGTTGGTTTAGAATAGGTAGCAAACAGAAGCTGATCATTCTTCTAGTAAGGCAGGAACAACATGTAAAAAGTGAGCCAATGTATTGTTTTAACAGTTTTATGTACTGGCGTTATTTAACAATAATGTTATTTGTGCAATATATTTGTTACATTTGTTTGCATAACTACATTAATTCTCAAATAAATTAGTAATCAAATCTTTGATAATTAGATAGACATAATACAACAACAACAATACAGAAATTGTTTGCCACTGCCTTCTTTTGGGTTGTTTTCTTGAATTCATGATCTTGCTTACAGCCCTGGCTCTCCATCTATCCATGACTAGGTCAGAAGCTCCTTTCTCTGAGAGGACGGAGCTGGTGTCATGACGATACGGCATGCAATCTTGCAGATCTGAGATCGCTGTCGATATATTTGCTCCTGGACGGTCCAATCGGATCTAAACCGTCCTGAAGAGATGCGAATGTAAAGAGCGCATTCTGATGATCCCAAAGATATCGTAAAGTCCCTGGTAGATCCAAGAGAAGCTCTTTTTGCCAGTGGCATAGAGGCAGCCATTAAAACTGCTGAAGTTGGGACAGCTCCGAAACGGAAGAGAACAGAAAGAGAGAGTGTGCCGGTTTGGTAAGAACTTTTTTTATATTTTAAGATTTGAAAGGACACCCTAAAGGAAAGAATCTGTAAAAGCTTTGACAGAAGTGATTAAGCGGCGATTTTAAACAAGAATGTCAAAGTAATATTTTTTTTTAATTGCCAGATCTTTTATACACGATGTTATACTTTGAAACTGGACTGATTTCTTTTTTTTTCTTGTTATTTATTCTTTTCATCTTTTTGATTTTATAATATTTTAAGCCAGAGGTTCCCTTATAGTTATTTTTTAAATACCTTTTTTCTTTTTTAATTCTTATTATATTTTGCTTGGAAAAAGAGAGGGGAAGTGAAAGCTAAAGAAACTTTGTAACACTGCCAACTAGAGGCTTAAGGCCCTGTCACACTGCCCAACGGATGCAAAACAGACACAACAGACGAGAAAAAAGTTCCATCCGTTGTTTTCCGCTCTCAGAAGGGGCAAAAATGTGCATAACCGGAGCGGATAACACGGACGCGGGGAGGACGCAGGGCTGATGGAAAGCGGATGCAGAACGGAAGCCCAGCGGATGGAAGTGGATGGGAGCGGATGGCACATCCACTAGGCTTCCGGGAGACCTCAGCAAAGCGGACACGGAACGGATACAGCGGATGCAGAACGGATGCACAGCGGATGAAGCGGATGCAGAGTGGAAGCCTAGTGGATGCCGAGCGTTAATTGTGCATGCGGGGAGGATGCATTGCGTCAGCCCCGCGGATATAATGGAAGCAGCTCACAAGCAAGTCGCCATTCAGAGGAAAGACCTGCTTCCAGACACATTGACTGCCTTGCCTGTATGTCTGCCTGCAAGCCTTGCTTCCAGCCATGCTGCCAGCCTCCCTGCCTGCCTGCCAGCCTTGCTGCCATCTCCCTGCCAGCCTTGCTATATGCCTGCCTGCCAGCCTTGCTGCCAGCCAGTCTTCCTGCCAGCCTTGCTGCCTGCCTGCCAGCCTTGGTTCATGCCTGCCTGCCAGCCTTGGTGCCAGCCTTGGTGCCTGCCTCCCTGCCAGCCTTGGTGCCTGCCAGCCTCCCTGCCAGCCAGCAACCCCACAACCATGCTGAAGCACAGCAAGCCTCAGCCATCTGCTGCCAGCCCTTGCAAGAGGGACAGGGCTACCATCCCGCCCCCTGGCCCTCACTCTGGTTCTGCTGGGGCTTCTGCAGCACGGGCTCGCTCTTCTGGGGCTGGGGCTTCTGCTGCTTCTGCTTCTGGAGGAGCTGATGACAAGCACTCCAGCACCAGCCACCTCCACAGCACCTGCACTCTTCACCCCTGAGACTGAGCGACCAAGAGGAGTGCCAGAGACTCATTTTTGTTTTATAGCTTCTTGTTAGTAAAGTCTATTTTTGATTCATACACTTGCTTCGTTTCTTTTTTTTAATAAAGTCTTGGTGGAAACTTTTAGAAATGGTTTAAACCTTTGCATGCTTGTGGGATGGGTTAAGATAGCAGTGGGATGGGCAGGGATACCTTTGGGATGGGTAATAGCTGTGGGATAGATAAACCTCCAGTGCAAGCATAGTGGGACTGTATGGTCCACCCTCCCAGGTGCCACACCTTTGGCCCTTTATTATCAATAACAATTTATTCATTGATCCACACATGTCAACAAAAACACAACTCTTTATTGAATGCCCTGTTCATTGTAGGCCCACCCAACATACATGGCCCAATCTCATCAGTGTGATGAGACAGGCTGAAGGAAGCATCCATTAATCATCTATCATCCTGTCTTGCCACGCCACTGCTCCAGCTGGGGAGTTGCACCAGTGTCTCAGGAGGTTGCGCTGCTTCTTCCCTTCATGTGAGGCTCTGTTGGGGCCTTGCACATCCTGAGTGTCTATCAGGTTTCGCCCTTGCCTCCATTCCCCAGGCTCCATGTCCCCATTGCCTTGTTGGAGGTCCACGAGCCTGTTCTGCAAGACTGGGTAGCGGGTGCGCATGAGATTGTGCAGGATGCAGCAAGCTTCCATGATCCTCCTCACGGTCTCTGGGCGATGCTGCATGGTGGTGAGAAGTACCTGGAACCTGTTGGCCAGGATGCCAAAGGCGTTCTCCACCACCCGCCTTGCCCTGGACAAACTGTAGTTGAAGATCCTCTCTTCACGGGTGAGGTATTTGGAGGTGTAGGGCTTCATGAGGTAGGTTGTGAGGGAGAAGGCGTCATCCCCCACGATGAAGTAGGGCAAATCTTGCTTGTCGTTGGGCAGGGTTACTGGATCTGGGAAGCCCACAATGAGGTTGCGTTCCAGTTCCTACTTGAGGTGACTGGCGTTGTATACCTGGGCATCT
>BLBF01000022.1:46124247-46197395 GCA_015471245.1 Laticauda colubrina
TTGATCATTTCTAAGAAGTGGTATGAGTTTTGTACATATGAAGCTGCGGTTTCAGCATGGGGCTGTAGTTGTTTTGCTAAGTATTTAGCTAGGTTTTGTAATGGTGCTCCTATGGAGCTGACTATGGGTCTGAGAGGTATGCCTTCTTTGTGTATTTTTGGGAGGCCGTATAATTTGGGGCATCTAGAAGATTTTTCTCTTGGGATGATCGTCTGTTGGATTTCTTTGCTTATGTGGCTGGTTATAATTTTCTTCTTGGTTGATTTTTCTAGATATGTGGTTGGGTCTGTGTTTATAGGTTTGTATGTGGAGTCTTGGAGTAGGTCTGTCAATTTTGTTTCATAGTCTTTTCTGTCCATTACTACTGTGGCATTTCCTTTGTCTGCTGGGAGTAATATATATATATATATATATATATATATATATATATATATATATATATATTTATTTATTTTAAGCTTTCGCGGGTACTTACATGTGTGCTGTTCAGCTTCCTTCGGGTATTATCCCACGTCATTGTAGTGCTTTTAAAGTTGTAGCAACTTTTTGGCAGAATCCCATCTGCCATCATCAGGCTTCTGTATTGTATTCGTCTGTGAGTCAGACTTTCACAGCCGTTTCAGTTTTTGTGGGATAATTCCCAAACGAAGCTGAACAGCATATATGTAAATACCCGCGAAAACTTAAGAAAAAAAAATGTATATGTATATATGTAGTTCTTGAATTATGGCCATACATGATCCTGGAATTATGGTTATAAGTTGTGGCAGTCATTAAAAGGATCACTGCATGACTGTACTTGATTTTACAACCTTTTTTGCAGCAGTTAATAAACCTGTTTTACTCAATGGGTGAGGGTTTTTTTGTCCAAAACCAGAAATAAATGCTGAAAACTGGCCAACCTCCACCCCCACTAAAGATTGTGGTCACATGAATGCGGAATGCTGCAAATGGTCCTAAATGTGAGCTGATTGCCAAGTGTCCAAAATGTGATCACATGACTCAATGGGGGAACAGGGAATAGCATACCTGTCGGAATTCTGGGACTGGGTCATAAGTAGTTTTTGGAAGGTCTGTTAGAACTCATTAAGTGAAGATTACCTGTACATACAAATTTCATTGAAAGATTTTTTTTTAATGTACAAATTAACCAAAAACTAAAGTAATGAATGAGAAGAAAGGTAAAGCAAGAAAAATAGACAAAAGTGCAACAAGATAAAAAGAAATAGAAGAAAGGTCTGATTTTCTTTGCAGCAAATACAAGCATAACATTCTCTCATATTCTATGGCTACAAAAGGAAATATCTTTTTCCCCCATTGACTTATTTTTTTAAATAATCAAAACCACAGCTCCCTTTTTCTGATTTATATCTATAAGGGTTTTTAGGCAGCAATAAAACGGTAGGGTTAAGTTTTGGAACATTTCACCCTCAGTTAAGTGATACATCTATTTATCCAGCATTTCATCCTAGTCATGCCCACAGGAACATTAAGGAACATCAAGCAACTTGAAAAAGGATACCTAAGGACTACGAGCAACTTTAGAGGTTTGGCGTATCTGGCTCCCCTGACCTGGATTCAAATTTCCAGCTTCAGAGCTTCATCTTATACAAGGTAGTTATTTTGCTTTCTCTTGCAAGACTTAACATATTTTTCAACACTAGCTGTGGTTTCAACTTGGAAGAAACTCTATATGTGAGATATTATTATTAAAGAATACTAAATCGACTTGAACTGTTTGGGATTTTGAGTGTATTTATAAAGGAGTTTCATATAAACTTCTAACATTAGAAAACAAAGTTAAAAATATTTTTTACCCGCTTCACTGCAGATATAAACATCCTTATGCAAAACAGTATAATTTGCATAAAAAATAAGCTCCTTTTCTTTCTGAAAAACTATAATCATGAATGGCCATCTTTATTGCTATTACAAGGTCATTCCAATTTGCAAATTCAGATCTGGGACCATTACCATTACTGTAAGATGTACCAGCCAAACTAACGTTACACATATATATTGCAAAAGGATATTTGTCAGTATGAGAAACACAACATTTGTCATACATGTTTTAAAAAAGCAATGTTCCCTGATAAGTTTTTCTAATAGGTTGTTAATATATATTATTTCCGATTCTGCTCAGATGTAGATTAAATTAATGTTTAAATCAATGTAAATCAAATAAAAGCATTTTTTTAAAGAAATTAGCCTTTCACCTAGATTGCCTCTCTTTTTTATACAAATTAGATACACCTCAACTTCACACCAATTTGTTAAGCAACTGCTTGAAGTGATGAGGCCCTGAAAATAACCTAGTCCTTGTACTTATGAAGGTCACAGTATCCTATCATGGTTAAATAATCATGATACAGGCAGTTAGCAATCAGCTTGCACTTAGGACAGCATCGGCGCCATTTGCAATCTTCCAAGCCAGCTTCGAATAAACAAAGTCAGTGTGGAAGCTAGCAGGGTAAGTCACAGGCAAATGGTGTCCTGCTTAACGACTGCACCACTTAATGATGAATTTTTTACTCCAACTGTGGTTGCAATTCAAGGACTGCCTGCATACACAGTATTATGTAAGAACATCTTATAAACTGTCCCTTCCAATTTACACATCACAAAATAAACAAATCTGTGGAATATACACAAAGGCTTACTTTTCTGAATTTGACACTTCTATAAAAATTGTCCCATATATTAGACATCATTCATTAAATTTGCCTTAATTCTTTTTAAAGCATAATTGTACAGAAATTAAGAATAGATCATGCAAACAGGCAAACACGTATTACATTCTGCCAACCATGGGTTAAGTTTTTTTGTATAACTACTCTCCACCAAATATATCATACCTTGTTCAAGTTACTTGCACAAATCATATCCATGCAACTCTTTTAGTTTAAATAAATGCTGACCAACTCTAATGCCTACATTGTTTTCATAGAAATAATTAATGGAGAAGACAAGAATAGATTTGAGTGACAGGGCTCCTGCCATAATGCTAAAACATGAGTTTTCCAATAAAAAAATAAATAGCCTCAAACTCTTGTATTTCCAAGTTCACAGTAATCAGAACTCCCAATTCTTATACATGCCAAGTTTTAAAATTATATCATACTAGGCCAAGAGTTGGCAATCACTGAGCCATCATTGACTCATTTGCATTATTTTTCGTGGATAAAGTTGAAAGGATGTATTTTGACTACTTTATTATTTTAAAATATTTGTAGATCTTGAACATGCAAACAAGATGTCTGCAGAGATAAAAACTATAGTTACTTAATGGGCCCATACTTGAGGAAAATATTCAGTTCAGGGGAATATCCCCTTCCAGCCAAAGAAGGGTGAGTAAAAAGTTGTCTGTACAATTGTATCACTCTTAAAAATTCAATTTCTGGGAAAAGGAATCCAAACATATGGTTGATGTTCTAGACACATTTCAATTACAGTTTTTGGCCAATTTGGTGATGATCTGCAGTGAAACTGGAACGTGGTATATGCAGTTCTGCTGGAGCTTTTGGACATCACAGTTGCTTTCAGAAGTATCAACAAGACACCCTTCTAGTTTATCTGATGGAACTGGCTCTTATAGGCCAGCTTTTACTGTCATTCCAGCCTTTCATATAAAGCAACACCCGATAACATGGCGGTTAGGAACTTCTATTTAATATTAAAGTTTTGATCTAAAGTTTCCATAAATTCCCTTGTATTCTCCCTGCAGTGTAACATCTACATAAAATTGCAGGGACACAGTAGCTGGGTGTTATCCAGACTGATGAACCCAGTTTGGGTGTTTATTAGCATTCAGATATTTTAGATACCTTTGAGTCTTGCTTAAGTCTGATAGCGGATTGGATGAAGAACAAGGTGAAACCTATGTAATATTAATGTGTTACTGATAAATACCATGTTTCTCATATAATAAGGATGGGTCTTATTTTCTTTTAAGCCCTGAAAAAATGGCTAGGCCGTCTTTTCGGGGCTGACTTAATTCTCCCCCCTTGCATCTTTGGGTGGACAGCAACAGCTTGGATGTTGATCTCGACATTGATGGGGCATTTCGTATCGGGGTCAACACAGGCAGCACCATATCCGGGTGTGCAACAAAAGTGCTCCCTAACGGCAAGCCCCCCCCACCATTCCCCCCATTTCGCATGTTTTAATATAGGCCTTAGTTTGGGGGGAGGGGCTTAATTTCATTTCATGCCTATAAAACATGCTGGGACTTCTTATTGGGGGAGGCCATATTGTTGGAGAAACAGGGTAGGTAACTCAACTCAGTGACTGTTTTGTACAGGTTTGTACTCTTCCATGAAGAGAAGTTCCATAGTTTGTTGAATGTTCCTTAATCCTCAGATTTACTGAATTTAAAGAGGGCAACTATATCAAGAAGTATATTTGCACAATTGTGGACAATGCCAATGAACCAATAATTATTCTACATTAGCAGAATTTAATGAAAATGACTATACTGATTACACCTGACTATTGCAACATATTGTACGTGGGCTACTCTTAAAAAGTGTCTAGCAACTACAGTATAACTACTGTAGTATAAAATCTAAATATATATGGTTCTGCTTATATCAGGAATTACTTTTCCTTGTATGAATTTGTTAGATAGAAGAGTTCCTTCTAAAGATGCCCTTGCTATTAGAGGTTTGCAGTCTGGCTGGGGAATTCTGGGAGTTGGAAATCCACACATTAAAGCTGCCAGAGTTGAGAAACACTGATGTTAAAAATTTATGTAGGCATATTTTTTACTAGTTTTTCATGTTAATATTAATGGTGATTCTTATTTTGATTTTTTGGAATTGTTAAAAAATGATAGCTGGTTTGAATATTGTTGGGGTAGAAAGATGGAACATAAATCAAACTATGTTTCACAAACTGTAATGGCTAGTTTTTAACACCCTACATCAAAAACAAGTAAGATATATTATAGTTTAGCAGAGTTGGTATTGCATCAACAAGCAGTCATCCACAGCTTAAAATCAAAAACTTAAAACTAATCCTTGTTTGTAAGCTATCACAGATCATTGCCTCTTTGGATGAAACTCAAAGGCTTTGTTTCAACAAGAGGATCAAGCATTGCTATGCAAAGTTTTGTGTTTATTTCACGAAAGTTCAGCTGCCACAAATTCCAAGGTTTTTTCTTTTCTTTTAGCATTTGTCCTACTTGTTGAGGAGTCTGCTGGAATGCTCTGTGCTTGCCTATTTCACAGAGCAAAGGCATCAAAGCATGATGCAATGAGAAGTTAGGTCTTCAGCAGGCTAATCAGCTAACTTGATGCTGTTGGGAGCTGCGAAACAGAGACTGGCCCAAGGTCACCCAGCTGTCTTCTATGCCTAAGGGAGAACAAGAACCTTAGTCTCCTATCGCTAGTCCAGCACTTAATTCCACCACCATAACTGCAGCGTATTGGCACTCATTCTCAAAAAAAATGCAGCTGCTTTAAATTCTTGCAGAAATGTGAAACATTTCTATCATGTGTAAATCCACAAAAACTCTTTGGAACAGAATTGGAAGCAGTGATCTGTCCTTTCTTCAACTGCCATGCTTTGGGAGTGAGACTGAGACTCAAAACCTCATTAACTTATTAAATTACTTAGCATTATATTTGAATATCTCTATAGGAAACCACTATGGGTGACATTCTTACATACATCTATGCAAACTATTGGTTGTTGCCATTTATTAACTACTAATTCCTCTGGGTTAAATGTTGAGGAATGCATGCCTGTAACAGAGACTTTACTGTAGAGGACATATTGTCTCCAACAGATTCCACCAAAGCAC
This sequence comes from Laticauda colubrina, assembly GCA_015471245.1. Taxonomy (NCBI): domain Eukaryota; kingdom Metazoa; phylum Chordata; class Lepidosauria; order Squamata; family Elapidae; genus Laticauda; species Laticauda colubrina. The sequence goes on from BLBF01000022.1 coordinate 46,130,051, forward strand.
AGGTCTGTTTAGGGGTAAAGAAAGATCACCTGACTGTTTTGCCCACAAGAGTTATCAGAAGAATGTTCCTGTGTAAGCACTGAGTGAGAATCACTAAAACTCAATAAAAATGACGCTGTCAAAAGGAAGAAAGAAATGTCAACAATAGCAAGGGATATACATTGCCTACTCTAGTGAGAAAGAATTCAACACTATTAAAGTTTTTTTTAAATAAACTATCTCTCCCTGCTGCATTGTAGCCAAGGCTTGACAATCAACTCCACCCACAATAAAAAACGGAGAACGGAAAACCAAAAGGAGGAAAATCTAACCAGGAACTATGCCATTCTAATGGAACTGGGACTCCACACAGACCTCAAGATGGAAAATCATTTTCACATGGCCATTTCCTCCTCCTCTCGAAGTCATTATTCTGATCCAGGACTGGGAAGGGTGGTCTGAAGGGTAAAAGAAGAGGAAAAGGAGTGGTTTCTCCAGGAAGGATAGGAAGGGCTGCAGGATGTTAATGAGGCAGTAGGAAGCACGAAGCAAAACTCAGGGTCATGGCTTTCCCCTAATATGGTTGTAAACTCACTTGAAGCCTTCATTCTTCATGCAGCCAGCATAAATAACCAAATGCTATCAACACACACTCTTTCTCCCTCCCTCCCTCATTATGCCAGCCCTCTCTCACAGACTTCAGGACATTACAAATATGCCTAGAACACTGCTCTGCCCCCAAATATCTATGTTGAGGCATTTCATGGCCACTAAACCAAAAGCTCTGAGATCCCCCATTTATTTTCACCTCTTCCATAACAGGCTCTTTCACCTCACACAATTTGACAAGGAGGAGGCCTCACATCAGCCACCATGATCGACTGGCAAATCTGTTTTCTGCCAATCAGCCTGGGAAGGTAAGATTTTTGTTTTGCCAGGGGCACCAACTTGTTGCTGCGTTCAGTTTGTCCAATCTCATGCTAGGTAATTCTGCTCCAGGGTCCTAAGGCATTGGAGAAAGGTCCATAACGCACATTTGCAAAAAAACAGACAAAAGCTTTCAATTGTTTCAGCATTAGTCCTCCTGTCCCCCATCCCTTTCCAAATCCCAGCCCATCACCCTTTCAGGAACAATCTCCTCTCCCAGTTCCTTATTTTCTTAAGCATGATAAGAAACACCATTATTGCCAACTCTTTCAGAAATCCCACAAAATGTTGGATGCTACTCTTCTCTGTAAAGATGCAGAATGAAATGTCGAAATTTTTTTCAGGAAACGGGAAAAACCGCACATTGTTTATTTATATTGCAATATATAAGGTCCAATTCACAGGATAAGGAGAAGAAACAGATATAGAAAATATGTCTGCTTGGCTAACCAAAACAACAACAAAAAAACAAACCCCTGCTTTCCAAATCAACATGTTCATTTCAAAGTTGCTCCATGCTGTGATTACAATACACCCACCCCCCAGGAGATGAAAATAGGAAAGAGAAGAAGTTAAAGAAAAGAGATTGCACAAAGCCAATTTTTTAGGCCTGCCTCGGAAGGATGGGGGTAGATCTGGGGCAGGCAAAGAAGCATTTTCCCACCCAGGAGCAGCGGCTCTTCCGAGTTATATCCGCTCTACGGATATGGGTCTTCTACGAACACAATACTTTTTTTTCTGCCGGAATAAGCAGCGTTCAACAGGTTTTGATCAACTTCTGCAGAATCCCTTTATTCGACCCAAGAATTCTGTGTTGCCGGGAAAGTTTGCATGGCTCCTTTCCCGTAAATCTTACAATCTTATGAAGCCAGTTGCTTGTTCTGCCCGTATTTTATTTTATTTTTTTCCCTCTCCCTGCGGGAAGGGAAAAGAGAGAACCGGCATCCGCCGCTGTCAAGCAAAAGCGGGGTCGGAAAAGGATCGCTCGCCTCCGTCCTCCCTTCCGAAAGCCGCCAGGCGCAAAATCTTCCCAAGTGCGCGCTCGTGTCTGCAAACGGAGGCAGGCCTTCAAAAGCGGGGGAAGTTCAGGTTATCAGTCCACCTTTCGAGGGGGGAAAAGCCCCGCGAGCATCGACCTCGCCAGGCTGAGCTTCGAAGCCGAAAGGTAGCGGATTGCCCGACCGCTCCATTTGACCGGACACGCCCTCCCCTCCATAGGCAAGTCCGCGCGGTCACAAAAACCTCCACCGGGACCGACCCTTACCGTCATGTTGCCGTCGAAAGCGGACGGCTGTCAAGCCTCCCCGGGGACGTTTCAGTTATCAGCCCCCCCAAGCGACGCTAAAGTCCCCGCCGACCGCAGCGGCCTCAATGGCCATTTCTCGCCTTCCGCTCGCTCTGCTCCGAACTCGCCCCGCTTCTCCGATCCGCCCAGGAGAAACCTTTTTTTTTTTTTTTTCCCTTTCTTCTTCTTCTTCTTCTTCTTCTTCTTCTCCCTTTTTCCTCAAAACTTCCTGGCAGGCTCTTCCCCGCCAATAGGGACGTATCGAATTCCAACGTTCCTGACGCACAATCACCAAGCAGCCAACGAGGAAGCAAGAACGAAGATGGGGGCGGAGCCCATCTGCCCCGAGGCAAGAGTAACCAATGGGGGAGGCGGGCGCGAGAGACTAAAGCGGCGAGGCAAAGCAGGCAGGAGTTCGGCGAGAGGCGCCGCGCGGTCCCTTCCCAGGCGGGGATTGTGCGCCGGGCAGCGGCCGGGCAGCCGCAGCAAAGGAGAGGTTGCCTGATTGAAAGCCAAGTTAAAAAAAAAAAAAAAGGGGGGGGGGGCTATCTTCCTACGGAAAGCCTTGGGGCGCGAATGCCGAATCACAATCCGACGAAGAGGCTCGCAGTCCAGAATATCAGGGGCCTCCTCCTTGTTACCAACCTTCCAGATTCCCGCGCGTAATTCCTCCCCTGCCTTTCTCTAATCCTGGGAATTATTGGGAAGGAAAGAGGCGTCTGGGTTGTCATTTAAGAAAGGAGAAAAATAACACTCTGACATTTCAGACTTCTCCGCTGGCATTTTTTCTAATTTGGTGTTAATTGTGTAAAGAAGCCTGAGAGGGGAAAATCAAAGTGGGATTAAAAGTGTGTTTTGTGGGATTCGTGATGATGGTTTACATAGACTACATTCTGCCTTGCACAAATGGGAAGTGCAATAATAACCCGAAAGCTTCAGCTCTTACACGTTGATTTGGGGGGAGAGAATTTGTGGCTCCTATTTCTGCACAAGGGCTGACAAGATCAGACACTCTGAAGTATGCAATGCTGTAAAATGAGTATCTACATTTCTGCCTTTGCCTAAACCAGAAAAAATTACTCACAATTTCTATCATGCAATCCAAGAGGTATGAAGAACACTAATACTTTAAATGAAGGAAACCCAATTAGAGCAAGCATTGTGCCAATTACATTTCCTAAATCAAAAGTGGGAATGACAGCTTCAAGACCAAAAACAGTTTTAAGTGTCAACCTTTTAAAAACAATCTGATTGCATTTCATTTCTTTTACTTTCATAATTCCCAGCTCCAGGGGTGGCATTCAAATTTTTTAACTACCGATTGTGTGGGCTTAGTTGGTGGATGTGGCTTGGTGGTCATGTGACGGTGGACATGGCTTGGTCATGTTATTGGTTGAGTGTGGCCACCTCAATATCACTCACATTGAGGCACACCTCTCCTCATCTGACATCTCATGACTGTGGGGATGTTGCAACAGTCGTAAGTGTGAAAAACAGTCATAAGTCACTTTTTCCAGTACCGTTGTAACTTTGAATGGTCACTTCACACAAGCAAAGTACCAGCAAAGGAGGGGGGAAAAACTCCAGAGAAGTTCCTGAGACAGGAAGTCCAGTCCTGCCAAGAATGTAATAAGGGTTAATGGAGAGGCAGTTTCTGTAAGCAATGCCAGAATGTTTCCTTCCTGCCTTCCTTACAGGATTAGGCCAGTAATTTCTTCTAACAACCAGTTCTCCGAACTTCTTAAAATCTTAACAACTGGTTCTAGCAAATAGTTGCGAATTGGTAGAATCCCACCCCTGCCCAGCTCCCTATTTATGTCTCTAGTCCCAGATTAGGATACATCTTTATAATCAAGTGAGCTGTTTCATGTTTCCATTCAGAAAAGCTTGTGACCAAAAAATAAAATTATATTTAAAATGCCAAGATAATGATAGCTGCCCATGGTACACTAGCAAATTGAAATGACTGTCTCTGGAAACGTAAACACCCATTATCTATACCTTCCAACCCAATAAAGTTAAAATGTTTACTGGCAATTTACAGCTTCACAGTATCTAAAGATAAGAGAAAAAATTGGGCTGACATAACTATTGCCTACAAATAAGGAATAAATACAACATTCTAAGCTAAATTTAGGTTTCCTCACTCCCAGCACCAGGAGCCTATTTTCCATAATTCCTGTATGCAGTAGAGTATTTTGGACCTTAACGTGACTGATGAAAGTACAATACTCCTCAATGTATGACCAAAATTGGGATCAGAATTTTCATTCCAAAGCAATATGGTTTTTAACAGAATCGCACCCAATTTTATGACTTTTTTTTTGCCATGGTGGGGAAGGAATTAAATGAATCATATGGTTAAACAAATTTGGCTTCCCTCATTTTCTTTGCTTGTCAGAAACCAGCTGGGAAGGCCTCAAAAGGCAATTACATGCCTCCAGGATGCTGCAACCATTGTAAATGTGAGGTAAATGTAATAAGTCTTTCTTCCGCCCCCACAGTGCCATAATAACTTAGAACGATTGCTAAACAAATGGCTGTAAGTCAAGGGGGATATCTGTATTCAAGTTTCACAAAGACTGTGGACACATAGCCCCACCTTGAATTTCCTTAGGGAGACTGCTTCAAAGATCGCCTTTCCACATAGCTGAACTGAACTGCAATCTACCCAGCTTTGAGTCAGAGGAACTAGGCTACCGTAAATTTGTTCTCCCTGCTGCTGACTCCTATCCTATTCTATTCCAGGGCATAGTTCTCCCCTCCTCCACTCACAATAGAATTCCCTATGCCTCCAAGCTTGAAATTTTGGGCCTGGACAATCTAGAACTGTGCCGCCTGTGAACTGATCTAAGTATAGTACACAAAATTGTCTGCTGCAAAATGTCTTTCCTGTCAACCACTTCTTCAGCTCCAACTACGATAATACACAGGCAAAGAATCGATACAAACTCAAGGCAAACCACTTCAAATTCAATTGCAGAAAATACGACTTCAGCAACCGAGCGGTCAGTGCCTGGAACGCCCTACCCGACTTCGTTGTTACAGCCTCGAACCCTCACAGCTTCAAACTCAAACTGTCTACCATGGACCTCACCCCATTCTGAAGAGGTCCTTAAAAGGGGCGCACCATAAGCGCTCCAGCATGCCTACTGTCCCTGTCGTACTGTCCCCATTTATCTGTATTTACTCCCTTTGTTCTCATTTATGTTCATACTTATACGTGTTATCTTGTACATGTTTGACAAACAAATAAATAAACTAAAAAATAGTCTCTTCATTGGTCTAGCAACACTGACAAAGCCGAGAGATTTCAAATATCTTGAGGTTGCCAGTGGTTAATTCCAGAATGAAGGGGGAAATACTTCTTCACTAATAGTTATTACTTACTTTCCTTAATAGCAATTAAGCAAAACTTAGGACTCATGCATGGACTGAGGACGAGATGAAGGAAAGCTATGTTTAGGCCATATATAAATGCCAAGGGTAGAAAGGCTCCAATGATCAATGGACTGAATAAAAGCATAAAAACACCACAGGAAACCGTCAGTTAAAATTGAACACAAGTATTTTTTCTTTTATCATTAAAAATAATGTTAAAATGTTCTGGTTAAGGCAGGATTGCATTTATATACCTATATGGTGATGCAATTAAAGCATAGAGCAAATTTAATAATATAAATACGCAGAGAAATCTGAATTACAGGTAGTTCTCAACTTACGACCACAAGTGAGCCCAAACTTTATGTTGCTAAGTGAGAAATTTGTTAAGTGAGCTTTGCCCCATTTTATAACTTTTCTTGCGACATTTGTTAAGTGAAACACTGCAGGTGTTAAATTAGTAACCATGTTGTTAAGTGAATCTGGCTTCCCCATTGCCTTTGCTTGTCAGAACATGGCAAAAGAAGGTCACATGACCCAGAGACGCTGCAACCATCATAAATGTGAGTCAGTTGTCAAGCATCTGAACATAAATCACATAAACATGGGCAGGGGTGGGATTCAACATTTTTAACAACCGGTTCTGTTGGCGTGGCTGAGGTGGTGAGCATGGCTTGATGGTTATGTGACTGGGTGGGTGTGGCTTGGTGGTCATGTGACTGGGTGGGCATGGCCAACTCAATATCACTCCTATCGAGGCATGCATCTCCTCGCCTGGCCTCTCATGACTGTGGGGATGCTGCAACAGTCATAAGTGTGAAAAATGGTCATAAGTCACTTTTTTCAGTGCCATTGTAACTTTGAATGGTCACTCCACACAAGCAAAGTACCAGCAAAGGAGGAAAAAAGAAACTCCTGAGACAGGAAGTCCAGTCCTGCCAAGAATGTAACAATGATTAACGGAGAGGCAGTTTCTATAAGCAACACCAGAATGTTTCCTTCCTGCCTTCCTTACAGGATTAGGCCAGTTATTTCTTTTAACAATCAGTTCTCTGAACTGCTTAGAATATTAACAACAGGTTCTAGTGAATAGGTGCGAACTGGTAGAATCCCACCCCTGAACATGTGAATGCTGCAATAGCATGAACTGTGAAAAATGGCCATAAGTCATTTTTTTCAGTGCCATTGTAACTTTGAACAGTCACTAAATGAACTGTTGTAAGTTGATAATTACCTGTACTGTTCTTAAATGGAGTTCTGTCAGGCAGCAAATGAAAAGGTTACTACTTCAGAAAATGCACACTTCCCTTCACATTTTACTAGCACTAGCTGAACTTGTAATGACATGATCTCTGGAAAAGCCCTAAGAAATATGTAGCATTACCATCAATGCTTCATTCAACCAGGACACAATAGGCCCTAACTCTGCTTTCCGGGAAGTCAACTGACTTTATAACCTAAAACTCTCTTCAATATATAAAGTAAGGAAAAAAATCAAGCATTTTCAAGCATGCACAACTGGAAACAAAAGTACTTGCTTACTATACAGCCCGGCTGTTTCGTTTGAGAAAATCTATTGATGCCCATCGGGAAAAAAACAAATTATTTGATGAGAAGGTTTACTTGCTAGCAAGGAAAAATGCAGGATGATGGGAAGAGAACACTATGTCAATGATAGCCATAGAGAAAACATACCATCCAGCACACCATCTCCTAAACAGGGTGCTAAGCAGCTGCTCTGTCTCCCACCTGTCAACCTTGCTCAATATTACATCTGTTGTAGCAAATCACTAAATTGCTTCCATCTTCAGTTAAAATTACATGGCTGTACTTAAGAAATTGCCAGTTAAAATTACATGGCTGAACTTAAGAAATTGCCAGTTAAAATTACATGGCTGTACTTAAGAAATTGCCAGCTTTTGCTGTTGGGTATTTATAGGTTGTCTAATACAAGACCATTTGTTTCCTAGAAGGAACATAAATTATTGGCAAAGGTACTTCAACATTTTCTATTCACAAAATACAAGTTCTTCATTTTGAACTTTCAGATTGAAATGCAATAACTTAGGGGTGAATTGCTTTATGAACAAAAATGAGCCTACTACTTTATATTGCCCAACTCATTTGTAAGTATGTACTATTTATTAAAAAATGCCAGTGGAACCTGAAAAACCAAAAGTTTTCTTGGATAGCCATGGAGCATGACATCCAGGGCAACTCTCTCCCAGCTATACCAATCCCTCCCTCCACTCCCTCCTGTCTCAGAAATCATGCAATTTGGAATACTTAGATGTAAAAAAATCTTAATACTTGGTATCTGTAAAAATATAAACAGGCATATTTTTATAGCAAAAAAATAATAATTGGATAATAAATTTTGTCTTTTAAAAAATTAAGATTGTATATTTGCAAACTCTCCTCAAATATGTATCTGTCTTGTATTACAGAATATAATCTCTTCCCACTCCAGAAATATTTGCATGTTGCTTTAGGTCATTTCAGTGTCATCACTTCTAAATAGGGATTAATGGTTCTTTCAGGCTATTTACTTTGCTGCTGCCTCCCTTAAGGGTGTAACATGCTTAACAGTAGAGGCAGTGTCTGCAAGAGCAGATATACAGGTGCTAAACTGGCCTAAAGCACGAAGGCAGATTCATATCATCCACTTGCAGCTGCAATTTGAGCAGAGGCTTGCTCTAAAGGGGTTTTGGAGGGAGGGGAAGGCATTGATGCAATGTTTACAGAAGAGGCCAGCTGGCCAGCCATCTCCACCTGAACAATAAATAATAGTCCCCAATGTTGTCTACATGCCAGCATACTTTTTAAATCAGCTTTTCCAAGTTCAGATTCAATACTGCACTGTTCCTGGACCCATAAACTCAGCCCAAATAGCGGGGGGGGGGGGGGGAACTATTCTCAGTCTTACATCCAAATATTAGTGGGACTAGTATTCTTTAACCTTAAAGGATGATCTAGAATTTTTTCGTTCTGTGCATTTTATTTACTTGCAGTCTATGACCATTTATTTGAAAACATTGAAATTTTCTGTGGGCTTATATCAGTAGTGTATTTCCCACGTGAGATATAATAAGTCTTTTTCATGTCAAGCTCCAACTCCTGATGATTTCATAGCTACTTCCATATTTTCTTGATCAGAATCCAGAAATGGCATTGCATTTTTACAGACTTTTTAAGCTAGCTAGTTTACTTCTGGTGGTACTATTTCTTAGTGGTTTCTAACTCTGCTTGGTTTCTGAGATCAGTCAGGCTTGGCTGATCTCAGTACCTCCAGACCCCTAAGAAGAGGAAGAGTTACACAGGGACAGAGTACCAGCTTTAAAAGTAATAAGGCACACAGCCACTGACACCTCCTGCAAAAAGCATCTAGTGGAGAAAGATGGGAAACTCCTCTGAAGAGCAATTCTCTTCAGAATAATACTGTATTTAACTAAATAGATCAGCAGACTGATCAGATATAAGGCAATTGCCTGTATTCCTATGAGAACGCACAAATCTGCTTTTCAGATTCTTATAATTACAGTATTTGTCCAGGATATATTAATAGGCACCTGAAAATGCTAAATTCATGCCAAGTATGTCCAGAAGAATTGTTAATTATTCTTTCCAAAGCAAAGTATAAGGCTTTTTTGAAGTGACAATAGTAGGCAATGCTGAACAGCTAAATGAAGAGTAGACAACCTGTGGCCATGCAGATATTCAGGACTTCATTTCCTGATAGTTCCTTCTCTTTTGACCATGTTGACTGGAACTGAAGAAATCCAAAACTTAAAAGGACATCGAGGTTGCATCTACTTGAGCCAAAGGATATAGAGTTGTACTATACCTTATGTTTCTTACTGGAGTCCACATAAAGGATTTGACTTCTAGAGGAACAAGCATTTGCTGCAATATGCCCTTCGCCTTGCTGCTTCTACAAAGGAAAGTGCAGAAAAAAATATTTTTGAAAAATCTCCATTTCCTCCATTAATGGGATAATTTGAAAAAGACTCAAAAAGCAAAAATTACTTCTGTTCAGAAGCCAATGCATGACTTTGTCAAGGATTTTTAAATTAAATAATCATATGTCTTTATAAAACAGCAATTCTAAGCTATTTTAGTGCTTTACACAATATCAATACAAATGTTATTTTACATCACACTGAAAACTTTTATATTCTATGTAGTTCTGATTGCTTACAATAGCCCTTTTCTAATAACTTTTCAACAGTTCAGATTTGCTCTGCTGAATGAGTAAGCCTTCCTCTATATTAATGCTGCATATGCAGCAACCATTGGTAGACATTTGTCTAGTTAAATAAGCCTTGGTTTTTAAAATCCTGAAAACGGACATTAGAGCCATGAAACCACACATCCACAAAGATGTAATAGATGCATTTTTCTATTTTTATATAATTCCACTCCTTAACTCATACAATAGTGCCAATGACATATTTTACAGGGACACACACTGCACATACATACTTAAAAATGAGACATATCAATGTTGCTTCAGGAGACAGAAAACAGGATTCTTCTCTGAAGCGTGCCTGATTATCCACCCTGCATTTTGAGGACCAGGCAGAAGACAGAAACAAAAAGAAAATATGGGACAACATGAAAGCAATTTCAGGCAGTGTTTTTAATCTCTTCCTTACCATTCTTTCCTTATTATTTCCCAGATGCTTCTCTACTGTTGAGGGACTGGGACACCTCTGCCAGTTTATCCATTTATCCTCTGCCCATTTTACTGGAGTTCCTTGGTTTTTCCTGTTATCCTCCAATTGTTGCTGCCCTGGCTTGGCAGAATGAAAGCACTCCCCCTGATTTACCCACTCTTTTTCCAAGGATGGCATTGGATGTACGTGGCTCTGGGAGCTTACTTGGATTCTTGGGACAGTCTCTGGTTTGATGGAGTGTGCAAGAGCTTCTTGGACCAACCCTTTCTGTCCAAAAACTGCAGGGTCTGTGGAGCTAAAGGACGTGCAACAACCCTTCAAGTCATTCTCTTTCTTAGGAGTGAAAGCAATTGAATGGTCTCCTTTGCTCAGCCCATCATGACTGGCACTGGCCCTTAAACTCCTGGCTTCTCTTCGACTTTTCCAGTTATTCTCTTGGCGCTGCTGTGAAGGAGCACAGTATCTTTCCTGCTCAAAGCATATTTGGGTACTTTTCATCAAACTCCCAGGACTTGGATAATGTCTGAGCTCTCTCAAGTTGTTCCAGTTGTCTTCCTTGCATCTCCCTGGACCACAAGAGTTTCTGATATCTCTTTTGCTTCTACTAGCAGATATTCCAGGACTAGAGCTATTCACAGCTGCACTAGGACATTTCAAACTGATTTCCATTTCTTTCCTAGGATTAAAAGAATACTTTTTCACTTCTTGGGCTCCACACTGATCGTGCCCAAGCCTTGAACAAACCAATGGCTGCCCCTCTTTCCCTCTAGCTGCTATTCCACTTCTTGAGCCAGCAGCACAAATAACATCTTGGGAGTCTTTTATGTTCTTTCTTGGCTGATCAACTGTACCTACAAGGAGCAAAGGTTTTCCTCGTGCCTTCCGGTCACTTTCTTTATACCTATCTAGTTGCCTTGTGAGCCTTGCTTGATTCTTGTCCAAAGTCTTTGAAGGGTTAGCAGTATGCAAGGTACTTTTCCATTTAGCATCTGTGTCATTCTTTCCAGGGCTCTTGCGATGCGAGATCTCTGCTTGCCTCTTTTTATCATTATCCACTTGCCTCCCATGACTCATAGGACAAAGGGCAGCCCTCTCTGCACTGGAAGTCAAACAGGACACAAGCTCCTCCAATTTCTTTCCTTGTCTCTCCATCTTCTGAGAGGTTGAAGTTGTTGAGTACAGAGGCATCCATCTACTTTGAATTTCTCTCTGTGATTGCTGATTTGGGTTCTTTAAGTGCAAGGATTCACCATGGCTCTGGCTACTTATCTTGAGTTGCTGTTCTGCTCTTCCTATGCAAAGAGATTCTCTTTTTCTGGGCTGTTCTGGCTCCCATGGAAATCTTTTCTTCACCTGTAGCAGAGAAGGGAGGAGAACAAATTATGCAAGTCTCATCAATGTACCTATTGCAAACAGTTAAACTTATTGAATTACCTTGGAAATTAGAAATCCATTAGAAAAACATTTCTCATGCTGAAATTTATAACTTGAAAAATTCAATTTCCTACAGTGGCTAGTTTCCTCATATTCCTTTTTATTCTTCAGTAGTAAAACATCTCTCTCACTGTTGAATACTCAATACAAGGCAATGTAATTTATTAAATAAAACACAAACCCTATAAAACTTGTTCTCATTAGCAGGGACTGAAATAACTGCTTCATTCCACTTAATGTGATAGTAAAGCCATCCTTATTCAACCAAACCTGCTTGAATTTACCAAGATGCTTTGCTGAATTAAGCCTTCTATGTATTCTCCATTGCCTTATAGACCCAAGCAGACATATTTAATTAAACCAATATTTTTATAAGATACGAATATTCTATGTTCCAAAAGAAGTGCTGCCATTTCTTTTAGAACATGAAATTGAAGGTTCTCTAGATATTGTACAGAACTACAAATATCATTGATGCCTGTGATTGGAAGTGTTGGGATTTGGAGATAAGCAACTAGCAGTCAACTATTTTTCAGGTACTACAAAAAGAGATAGTGGAGTTCTAAGATTTAAGCAGATGGGTGTTATATAATGCAGAAAAACATTCTACTCTAAAGCTCAATAGCTCAAGACCATTTTTTTGCAATCTAACATCTTCAAGATTGGTTGGAATTGCAATTCCCATAATTCTCCAAGCATACTGGTTAGGAATTCTGGGGATTACAATGTCAGCACGTCTGGAAACCAGTAATGTAGGTCAATGTAGTACTGGTTAAAACATTAATTTGGCGGAGTTAGGAAAATCAATGATTACTCATTGGATACTTTTCTAAATCTTCTGAGATTTTCTTTGACATTTTCAACATGCTTACAAGCCTGCTTTCTAGTCCAGGATGCTAAAAACCACAGTATGTTCTATGAATATTGCAAGTAGTTCTAAAAAAATTCTAAATCCGAAATACTAAAAAGGCTAAATTCTGCACTAGTAAGGAATTTTCAAAATATATGGAACATTCTCAACAGTCCAGAGAAGTTCATATAGTGCAATCAAAAAATCAGTATCAGATTAACTGGTCAAGCAGGTTATTCTGAGCTGACCTCTGACCCTCCCATGCCCTTGCTGCCCCCATCAATTACTATCAATATATTTAACACAAACAACAAAAGATTATTTTGTAAAGTAGATCCCTATATTGTGTTGGTTCATACATAGTGGCTATTTTTCAGATCTATGTTCATATCTATTATTACAAGTATAGACATGCCCTGAGACTTCGCCACTGGCAGGCACCACTAGCAGTTGAGGAAATTAAAATATAGGTTTTAACTATTTTTAGTTGCCATGCCCACACATGAAAAAGTCTTCTGTCATCCTTTGGCAAATAAAATGGCAAAGCAATTTTTTCCCAACACCACAATGCAAAGATGTTTACAAGGGACAATCTGATATCCTTGCAAAACTAGCACATCAAAGGGAGGGTTAAATTGGTTTGCTTCTCCATTGTATCATGGTGAATTTTGTGCAACCAGGAAGAGTTTGTCACCACAGTGTTTTCAAGATAACAACTCTTCTTATATGCTTAGAAGTGGTACAATCTTCAGCTGTTGTGGATTGGTCTGTTCCTCAGTATTCCACCTCACAGTTGAAAAACGAAGCCGAAAAAGCAAGAGTTTCATTCTTTGAGGTTGACCACCACAGAAAGCAAGACAAATTAAGGAATGCAACACTGAAAATATTTTTTCTTTCCCCTTTCAATATCCAGCTGCTAAATGGAACTGAAATTTTGTCTGTGGACCAGCCACTCACTTCTCGGCACAGGGTGGGGCTCGACCGCCTTCTGACTAATCGCCCTTCCTTGGCCAGCTTCAAGGACTTGCTGTCCAAATGTTCCAGGAGGCCCTCTTCCAGCGCCTGGAAGACTTCCAGGGTCTCTGACTTCCTAACAACCAAAAATAAAGGGACAGTCTTCAGAAACAATTGAAATAACCTGCAAAGGATCTCCACATTCAAATCAAAGGTTAATATGAACATTTACACTCCAGGATATGCTTTTAATATTATTTCTAATACCTATAAAAACTTTTCCCTGTCTGGTAGCCTTGAGCCATGTTTGATCATAAAATCCATTCTCCCAAAGTCAAGTGTATGTTTATATAATAGCTATGTAATGCAGGCAGTCCTTGACTTGTGACCACAACTGAGCCCAGAATTTTGGTTGGAAGTCAAGTCACCACATGAGTAGACCAGTGGGGGGATTCAAATATTGTTGTCACCAGTTCGGTGGGCGTGGCTTTGCGCGCATGCACATACTTTGCATGCACGCGTGCACCAAACGTGTACTTTGCGCAGGCACAGAGCTGTTCCAACTCGCCTCCTGCAAGCCTGCATGATCCCGGTTGCTTCAGCAGCTGCCACGTGGCACTCTTCTGTGCCACGCAAAGCAGCTGTGTTTCAAATTCAGCAGATAAAGGTGAGTATGAGAGCCTTGGCGGGCGGATGGGCCCAACAGCAGAGCCATTAGAGCAGCGGAGAGAATTGATTTGGTCTTTGCTGCTCATCGCTCCTACTGGCTCTCCAGAACCAGGCAGGACAGGTCAAATATCACCACTGGAGTAGAGTCAATTTTATGACTATTATGATGACTGTCAAGCGAGTCACTACAGTTAGGAGAAGGGATGGGTTTAAGTGGTAGGTGAGTGCGTGCAGCTCCACCTGCACAAGCGACAGGCATGTGTGTCCCATCCCCACGCAAACAAGGGGAGCTGTGCATGCATGCTTGGTTGCCTGCTGCATGCACAAGAGGAACTATGTGTGTACTTGCCCACTGCTTCCGTAGCCTGGTTCTGAATGAGCTGCAGCCTAGGCCTTGGGGATTCTATCAGTTCACACCTATTCGTTAGAAGCGGTTGTTAATATTCTAAGCAGTTCGGAGAACCGGTTGTTAGAAGAAATTACTGGCCTAATCCTGTAAGGAAGGCAGGAAGGAAACATTCTGGTGTTGCTTATAGAAACTGCCTCTCCGTTAACCATTGTTACATTCTTGGCAGGACTGGACTTCCTGTCTCAGGAGTTTCTTTTTTCCTCCTTTGCTGGTACTTTGCTTGTGTGGAGTGACCATTCAAAGTTACAATGGCACTGAAAAAAGTGACTTATGACCATTTTTCACGCTTATGACTGTTGCAGCATCCCCACAGTCATGAGAGGCCAGGCGAGGAGATGCATGGCTCGATATGAGTGATATTGAGTTGGCCATGCCCAGCCAGTCACATGACCACCAAGCCACGCCCACCAACTAAGCCACGCCCACAGATCTGGTTGTTAAAAAAATTGAATCCCACCCCTGGCTGCAGCCCAAGGCTTGGGGATTCCTTGCTCTAATGGGACCAAAAGGAATGTTCTCCATATTGTCACTGATGAATCTTTGCAGTAACATTGTTTGCACAAAGACTTATCTAGTTCCCATGCTTGTGGCTGAGAGAGGATGCAGTTTGGGATGCAACAGCATTTTTTACCTGCGTTCCTGCCCAAAAATCCGTTCCACCTCTGCTCGGCCTGGGCTACGAGCACGGTTGTGCTCTTTTTCAAAAGCCTCATGGCGATGGAGCCGTTTTGCCTTGGGCAAGTCAGCCAAGATTGTATAGTTCTGCTTTATCAGCCCACATCGGCCCTCACTGCTGCCACTCTTGCGAAAGTTCAGCTCAGAATCTGCCAAGCTGAGGGAGGCTCCTGTGGCATTGCTAGGAGTGGGCAACATGCTGTGATTTGGACAGGAAGTAGAAGAGATCCAATTTGACTCTGATTTACAACACTCCAAAGAGAAATAGCCACTCTCAGCTTGATGCTTCCTCCTGCTGTCCCCACAGTCCTGGCTCATAGCCCTGGATTCTAGAAGGAAGAAAAAATGTCATAATGACAAATTGTTCGAAAAAGGTGCACATTCCTAGGGAGAATACAATTCAAAACATCTGTGAACAGAGTTGCTTTTAATACAGAATTGGGAAACACAGACCCTCCCAAAGCACGAACAAAAAGTATTCTGGCTTATTCTTTATCAGAATCTTCTTAGACATTTCTAGACCAAATGTCCTCCGGACATGTTGAACTACCAGTTTCTAAGACTCAGCCTGCCTGCCCCTTGGCTATGCTGGCTAGTGAAAACATGAGTTACAATCCAAGTATGTAAGTGATGCCAGTTTGGTGAAGTCTCTTTCATTATCAATTATGCTTGGTGATGGCCAAATTGACATAGCAGACCCTTCTGGCCAATAGAAAGCTTAATTTAAAAATACTTATGAGGCTAGGTAGTTTAAAAACAACCCTTTGTCATTTACGTGGTGAGCAAAAAGGAAAACCCTCAATCTCCATCTAATAATTTCAAGGTGGTTGAAAGGAACTGTGAGTAGATGAGGATAAATATGGTTTTGACTGGTTGCAGTTGCAGCTTTTCCACTAGCACTCAGGACAAAATAAGTCTTCATCATCAACGAGGAGAGTAAGATGAAAAAACAGATAATCTTTACAAAGATTTGTAATTGAACATGAACTGAAATTGAACTTGAACTTGAACTAAAGCAATGTGCATTCCATTTCTTCATGAGGCCATTCCATGAATAGATTTCAGTTTCTAGCTCTGAGATATGATCTGGAGAATGCCAGTTTTCAAAGAAGGGAGAGAAGAAGTATTTATAAGCCCCTGGCACAAACTTGTTCACACAGTGTATGAAACTATTACTGAATAAATAAATATTAGTATTTAGTAATACAAAGGCTATTTAGATATCCAATGAAGACAGGGCTGGGCTTTCACTGGTCAAAGGAAAAGACTTTCGTGCCTAATACTGGTTAATTTTCTCTTCCTCCTACATTTTCTTGGTTTTTTTCTGCCTTCTCTGGGAGGTTATTTCAAATTTTTAATCTGCTTCTTAATATTACTTTCTTTTGCAGCTTCTGGTTGAGGATCTATAATGGGTTAGACATTCCTATGAGTGGAGACAAGACCGCGGCAAAGATTGCTAGTTCTGATCAATAAAATTTTCCCCAGAGAAGAGACCAAGAGATCATCCACTTGTGTTCTACAGTAGAGGAGAAGACCTCAGGAATTAACCTTCTTGTGATCAATCATGGGTTGAGTGGCTTGGAAGTAGAGGGATTACCACTCAAAAATACTGTGCAGCCCTTTATGGACAGTTGACTAGCCAAAGCCTCACTTTAAAAAAAAAATCTGATATAATTAATTTATGTCTGAAGAAAGATTTTCTAAGCAACAAGAAAGAATAAAGACACTCAGTGTCTTTTTGGAATTAAGCTTTCTTTTTGGAATTAAGAGATAAAAAAAATAATTTTGATGTAAAAGCAAACAACTTAACAAGATTGTAATTTAAATTTTTAACAGATAAAGGGCACAATAATTTTAGAAACAGAAGAATTGTGTTTGACGTCTCTTTAAAAATAGTAAAATTAACTATACAACTAGACTGAAACTTTAGGGGAATATTATTTATTAAAGAAATTAGATACTTGATGGATTTTACAAAATAAGAAGATAAGTAATGTGAGTCCGATTGTGTGACTGTAACTATGGAGAGCTAATTAGGACTAAAATATTAAAGACAGAGAGAGCAAAACAGGAAAACTCCCCAGAGAAGATAACTATTACTCACCAAATTAAGCTTCTACAGAGGTGGTTGTCTATGTTGACAGTGAGAGAGATGGAACTAAAGATGAATTATGCAAAATGGCCAGCATATGTTGTGAAAATAAAAATCAAGTAATATTAAAGTTACAAGAAAGAAATACTGCAATAACAGATAATGCAAATATGCAGAATTATTTCTCCAGCATTGTTCTACTCTATATAAAAGAGCAAGAAAAACACAGTAAAACAAGAAAGGCAGTTGGCCCAAATGGTCTGCTGGCCTCTTATTATAAATGTTTTGAGGATGAATGTTTATAACATTTACAACAAATAATGAATATTATTCTACAGAACGGAAAGATTCCTGACAGATGGAAAGAGGCCAACATAGCATCATCGGGTTATAGAAAGAAGAGGATTATGGTGTAATTCTACAGAGAAGTTTGATTAGAATTGTATGTATGACTGCCAAGAGGATGATCAGAAGCATTTTCCATGTTTTCTGTTCTCTTCTCTTTTCTTTTTTTCTATCTTTTTTCTTATATTTTTTTCTTTAAAAAGTACTTGTATATAAAATCCTTTAATAAAAACTATTTTAAAAAGTATTATTTCCTTTTGCCCTTCAACCACCTCTAACCCAACTAAAATCGCCAAGTTCTTTGAAACCTAGATAGGGCTTTTCCAAACGACCATACAATATTTCCTGACTACTATTTGAAATCCAGTGTAACAGAAAGTTATGTGAATTGAAGACCTATACATCTGGAAGGCATAATATTAGAGAGGATTGATATAAATGATGGAGCAAAATTAACTGTGTGAATGAATTGGGACAGAAAATAATTTTTATTCTACTTAAAAAATAAATAAAAAATATTTTTTATTTGAATTCAGATTTGTTTTCCGTTGTGGAGCACTAGGACAGGAGTTGAGCATTTCCTAAAAATAAGGTCAACAGAAAGTTGTTGGTGATAAGAAAACATACCTGGTTTTAAACAACTCCAGGACACTGTTCTTCTACAGGATGTTGCCTCGGCCCATCTGTGCCTATCAGAGTGCAAGTTTTCAGATTGTACCTTTTTCTTCAGACTTGCAATGGGCAGTGAGTTTTCTTTTTCAGATTCTAAAATGTTGCTGAGCAGTCTAGTCATTTCCTGGTCCTAAATGAATAAGAATTAGCATGTCATTAAAAAGTCCCTACCAAGAATCAGATTTATTCATGTACTTGAATTTCATAAGGCGAGGATGTTGAAAAATAGTGAGGTTGCAGGTATATGAAGAACTATTAAAATACTGGTCTTCTGCTTGTTAGGTGGATGTACAACTTGTTTAAAGTTTGTGTGAAGACTGCATCAGGATCTAACAATTAGAATAATGTTATTATTCTTCTGAAGAGGACGTTTTTAAGAGTGAATGCAATATTTACCAGGGTCTGGTTTGTTAACTCTGCCTGCAAAAGTTATTTTGGCAGAATTCTGACTAGAAGGTTTCCAGAAGGAGACAAGAAGCAAATTTTGGGAAGTGCTATATAGTTCTATACTAGGAGAGAATGTGCAGACTCTGCCCTTTAGGTCACTGAAAAATGTATGAATGGAAGAAAGTTCATTGTACATTTGTTGATTTAGAGAAAGCATGGTAAAAAGAATAAAGTTGACTATGGAATGTTTTGCATGCATATGGACTAGTAGATTGTTAAAGTAGATATGAGAATTGATCTCTCACCTCACTAAGCATGGCATTGCCATCTGCATCAGTGCTGAGAGTATTGCTGGCATCAGGGCATGTATTTACTGCTTCAGATTCTTCATTGCTGCAGTTAAGCTGGGTATATCCCAACCTTTCCTGCTGGCTGTGGGGAAGTAGAAGTGAAACAAATGAGAACCACCAACATTTCAGGTACAGTTGTAATGTTAAGAGCTAAGTCTATAATAGAAACTTGTTTAGAAGGCTCAGCCTTGCTTTAAAAAAACTTGTGCTCAAAACCAGTGGTTATACTAATTAGTTAATGCAAATCTCCAGATTTAATTATTTTTATTTGGTGGTGACTTTACTGACTTAATCACGTGTCACATGAGTCACACTTGGAAGTTCTTCTACTCATTCTGCCAAGCAAAATTCTACATTTTTGCCCTGCTCCTCTATCATCATTGGTCTACTATAAGAGCCAAAAATGAATGTATTAATTTCACTGCTCCACTCCTAGTTCTCTGAAGTAAGAAGGCTGGATGTCTCCTATTGGCCAAGAAAGTAGTTTAAGTGGGAGAAACTCTGTAGAGAATCCAACCAGCAATGGATTTTACTACTTTGAGATACTTCCATGCAAATCATTCATTTAATAGCACCGTTCTCTGATCATGCTAAAATTGAAATACTAGGTTTTACTTTATCTTTGTTTATATCTCACCTTTATTATTTTTACAAATAACTCAAGGCAGTAAACATATCCAAATACACCTTCTTCCTCCTATTTTCCCAACAACAATAACAACCATGTGAGGTGAGTTGGGCTGAAAGAAAAAACTTATGAAATGTTTTAGCTTCCTGGAAATTTGGATGATGTAAGAGAGCTTTACATCAACAAATAGTCATTTCTCAAAAATATTTACAAGTCTCTCAATAAAAATAACATTGAAAAGAATGTTTGTATACAATATTAACAGCCAATTAAATGGACCATACTGAACATCTTCCCCTTATCAAATATTCCAGTTCAATTACATGACTACTAATTAAAAAAAAACCACTTGAAATATCACATATTACACAATAAAAGAACTGCTTCCAATATTATTTTTTTTCCTTATGGTTAACATGACGAGAGTGAACGGTTGAGGATAACTCGTGACATCGCAGAATGTGAGATAAAAACAGTGGATTCTTCCTTTCACTTGTATCTCAGGAGAAAATGAATTTCATTTTGATTTTTTTTCCAAAAAGGAAAAAAATACTATATTGTCAATTTAAAAAATAATTTAAAAATGTTCTCAACAATATGAAGAGATTCCAACAGATGAAAAATTTGACAATACACAGAATTTCTAAGTGCTGTCCAATTTTTTTTTGGGGGGGAGGTATGGCACCCAGTGTACCAACAACCATCAGGACCACTACAGCCAGTTTATGCCATTATCTTTCGACTTCTATTTTCAGATCTTAATAATTTGTGATCTTCTCCAATTCTTACTTAACATTATTATTTCAGAAATAGTTTGCTGTCTTCTTCCTGGGACTGAGAGTGAGTGACGGCCCTATGCCTATGGTGGAATTAGAACTCCCAGTTTCTAGCCCACTGCTTTAACCACTACACCAAACTGGATGTCATGTGTATTAATATCACTTAAGGCCTGTGGACATTATGCAAAATCACATGTTGTCTACCATATAAAATTTTTGATCATTCCTATTTGATCATTTGATTTGATCATTCCTATTACATACTTTTGAAGCTTGACCAGGAAACTCTGCATGCCTACTCAAGAACCAGCTATAAGTTTCAAAAATAAACCATATTTTGCCTCACAAATAATAGTACTTGCCTTTCTCTTCTGTCTTCAGAGCCCACATATACGTAGACTTTACACTGGGATGCTAGAATGCACAAGGAATCCCATGGATCAGCAGGATCAGATTCGCTGATATTATTAGAAATACAATTAGGAAGGTTTATGACATCTTTTTTGAATACCTGTCAGGAAGAATTGAGAAGCTATAAAACATGGACACAGAGGTATTTTAATGTTTCTTCAGTAGCTCTCTGAGGAAAGATGGAGTTACCTTCTGTAAGCAATTAAAATCACCATTATTCCAATGAGCCTTTGGCCTCTGTTGGTTTGATTATTAGGTGTCCATCTTTTGGTTATCTGATTTTATTTTAATTCAGTTTGTTGAGTTTTATAACTTTTGTTTTGATGTGTTGTAGTGCATTGCCCAGAATCCTTCAATACAGGTAGTCCTTAACTTACAGCCATCATTGAGTCCAACGTTTTTGTTACTAAGCAAGACATTTGTTAAGTGAATTTTACCCCATTTTACAACCTTTCTTGCCACAGTTGTTAAGTGAATCACTGCAGCTGCTAAATTTAGAATCTGGCTTTCCCATTGACTGGGCTTATCAGAAGGCCTCAAAAGGTAATCCACGTGACTCTGGCATACCACAACGGTCATAAATGTGAGTTGGTTGTCTAGCATCTGAATTTTGATCATGTGACCATGGGGATGCTGTAACGGTTGTAAGTGTGAAAAATAATTTTTTCAATGCCTTTGTAACTTTGCATGGTCACTAAGTGAACTGTTCTAAGTCAAGGACTACCTACACTAGGACTGTTTTTTAAGCAGCATCTCAACAAGAAATATCTCAAATATTTTATTCATTTTATAAAATTTAAGTTCACCTTCAGTCATGGTAACGGCTGGAAAATCTAGGCCAGTGGTGCTCTTAGACCAACCAATCAGGTTAACTGTTAGGATTCTCATGTTAACCTCCTTGAGCTCCTGAAGGAAAGGTTGATATAACCTAACAGAGAGGCCTAGAATGCACTTTGAACATTCTGAACCAAAAAGCTGATAGAATAAAAAATATGAATAGCCCATATTCCAACACTGGTCTCCAACATCTCAGTCAACCTCCTCTGGCCATTGGTGTCTACCTTTCTTCAGATGGAATAACTCATCTTAACATTTAAGATAGTAATTTAATACCAACAACACATTTGCAATATAGCTTTCCCCAGCCAGAGATACAAGATTTATAGTCCAAAATATCTGGAGAGAGGTCAAGCACCAGCTATTCGTATCACACCGAAATCTCTTCATGGACACATCTTTGGCAATATTTCTAAGCTCCCACTCAGGCTGAGCTCACATACTGTTCAAAGCCGAGGTTATTGAAAAAGCCATTAGCTGGGTTCACACAACACCAAAGTCAAAACCAAACCAACCAATACAGCTTCATATAATATACAAACCCAATTAGAGGGTACTTTTTTTATTTCTAGCTTATGCCAGGCTAATGAAATAATTGTAAATAATTATATAATTACATTTGGCCACCCCATTTCCAATTCTGCAGACACTGTTAAACCATAGATTTGCAACTGTACTTGGGTCTTAGAGAAGGTGGAGATTACCTGACAGATAGGTTGAATTCACATACCACAGAGCCATAAACCACTATTTAGAAGTGAAAATCAATCATATTATGGCTTAGCATACGGTTCCTGATCAAGCCCATAGTCTACCAAGGATGAACCATCTCATGGGAAGCACTGCCCGCTCTGCTCCAGAGAAATGGAGTGGCTAGCAGCAGGGTGTAGGTAAACTATCCTCTCCTACTCAGATCCTAAGTTGAATTTCAAATGTGCCTGTCCCTTTAAGAGCATCCTATCGCCTTATTCAGCTAGAGAGCCATCCACCACCTCATACCAGTCAGCTTACCTTAACAGGATATCAGCAAAGGGAGGGTCCCTAGCAGACTGGCTGTCAGCACCTCCATTTCCCTTCCATTGTCCTGCTGAAGCTCAGGAGGACTGGCTCTGGGCTGCACATAGCTGAGCCAGGAGGAAATTTTAGAGGGCCAGGACTGGAGAGAAGAAACCTCATTACTATTTCATAATCCTGGGCTGATGCAGCCCAGTGAACAAGACATAATATAAACCCCTTTGTTTACAGTATACAAGTTGGCACTGTATAAGGAGGGACGGTGCTGACGTCCAGCCAGTCAGTCTACACCAGGCCAGAAAGCATCCTATAGCACTGCAGAAAATAAATAGGGCAGTTTCACCTGCTGAATGGCTGCCTGCCACATAGCAATGAAAGACACAGAATTCCTAGCCCTTGAGAAAAGAAACTTATCAGGATCTCCAGAGTCGACACTGAGCTGTCATTTTAAGCCACTGACACTCCTCATACTATCCTTAATTTATCATTTTATTTTTTTACTAAAGGTTAGAATTTTATGGATATTCCACATTTGCAAACAGCACTAAAGCAAGAAAGCAAGCTATGGGGAAGGAGTGTTCTTTCATTTGGCAAGCCATCATTGTTTTTGGAAGTACTGGGGGGCTATGACAAGAATACTCTGCCTTCTTCAGAATGCTCCAAAACAGGAAAATAGAGGATAATCACTTCTGATACTTGCAGCAGCCTCTCTCCATCCACTTAGCAATCTTCAGCATGCTATCTGAGAATTGGAAGTTTGGGGGGGGGGGAATCTAAGACCTCTAAGAACACCAGGTGGAGTAAGGTTAGCTTACAGCCTGAATAATCAACCTTCTGGTATAATAGGTAGTTGCAGAAAGCTGAATTTAAGTAGATGTAGTGCTATAAGAATAAAAAAGGACATTATTTTCAATATTCCCACTTCACATTTTTAAAGGTAGACAAAGGGGCATGGCTTGCTGGTTCTGTGGCCAAAGAACCCTGGTGAAAGCATCATCCTAAGCAGAAGTCAAAGGAATCTAGAGAGAACAAAAGGAAATAGAATAAATCCCAAATAAAGAACAGCCAGCAGTCCCAACTAAGCGACTGAGAACAGCTTATGAAGAAAATGGCCCATCATCTAATTCTCCTGGTGGGAACAATGGAAAGAGGATGAGGCAATTTTCTCCCTAGGTATTTCAACCACAACAACCTTCCCCATCCCAAACTTAGCATAGGATCATGGACCAGCATATCTAGAATATTCTTGAGGGAGAGGAGAGACTACAAATATTCAAAGTCATCCTGACTTCCTTGCAGTTCTGAAAAATAGGTAGATAACTTTGGAGATCTCTCTTGAATCTGAAGTCACTTGCCATTTTTCATACTGGCTAATAATAGTTAGTCAATATCTCTGGAGGCCACTAAGTGCTTATTCCACAATTATCTGAGTGCTTATTTCTAAGATAAATCATTTAGCCATTCTGTCACTATTACAACATACGTATATTTTTTATTTCTGTGGTATGACTATTGAAGTGCATACCAGCTTTAAATATACCACCTTTCTTATAATCACTCTTTTTAGTATCCAAAGTTTGAATTTTCTTGTTTCAAATGAAGAATTCCATAGATACATGCCCATTTTTTCAGATTTGGCAAGGCACAACTATATTCCATTCCTTGATAGTCCACTCTTTAAGATCCCTGTCTGTCATATATTTTCACAGTGCCTATAGACCATTCCAGCAATTTGTTATATTCTGTATTTAGAACTGCACAAGAAATTTGGCTTGGCAAGTCAAAATACCCCAAAACACTGAAATTGATTAAGCTAACTACTGAAAGTTATTTTAAGATTACTTTAGTCATGTGCTATTCTTCATGAAAATTATATTTGTTCTAAGCTGGTTCAGTATATTGTACAAAGACTTACATTTAATGTAACTGATTTTATTTATGTATTTTTCCCTTTTGATGTTTTAAAATTGCAATCTACAGTATAAGAAGTGCAGCACAATAAAGATAAAGATTCCCTTGAGTTCAGGTCAGCTCCTGGCAACTACATAAATAGATCCACTCAAGATTTTCTGGAGGATTTACAACATGGAAATGATTTGCCATTACCTTCTTCTGAGGTATTTCTTTCTTTCAACTTTCTAATTTAGCCTACAGCCAGAGGAATTCCTAGTTGTGTCCCATCCAAGTACAATATTAAAAACACCTTTTGGCCTCTGAGGACAACATCTGATGGGGGTGGGGCTCGTGATAAATTGCCAAACTTCTTACTTCCATCTCCATTCCACACCTGCGACATTCACAACTCAAATATCTGTACCAACTCTCGCACAAAAGTGCTTTTAAAAATATTTTAAAAATGTAAAAGAGAAGCAGTTCACTGAAAAAGGATTCCTAGCTTTATCCTTTATTCTCTTTTACATTAAGAATTAGTATGCTGATCTTTAAAAGGGAGAATGAAGCCGTAGCTGATGAAAGCCTGTCCTTTTTAATAAAGTCTGCTATCTGGAAAAGATGCTAACAGACTCTTGATTTTTTAAAAAGGGGATTACCAGAAATATTGCTTGTGTTTTAACACCTTACTGTTGTAACATTTATGATGCTACCCTTCCCAACACGAAGCATTCCTCATGAATTAATTTTTCCTCCATGTCAGAATTAAGCTCACCTGGTTACCATGTTGATGAGCAGTGATTGTTCGCAAACAGTTCTGGCATCGGTTCTTGGCAAACATATTGGCCTCAAATTTCTCACAGAGAGCATAATCAGCTGGTTCGGACATAGTCTATGCAAGGAAGGAAAGATGCCTTAGGCAAGTAGTATTGTGGAGATGGAGAGAGCAGGGAGGGAAGAGCAGCTGTGAAAGGATCAGGAGACAAGACACAACAATACCCCTTGTTTCCTTTAAACTTATCAAAGAGAAAACATTCTGTACATACTAGTATCTACTAGCAATTGTAAGATTGCTCTCCCATCACCTGGAAAATAATCTTCAGATGGGAATATCAAAGCTAGAATGATGCTTGAAGTTACATGGGAATCAAACACTCACCCACAGAAGTATATAACCTGTTTAGGTAGACCTGCTATGTGCATTTTCTCAATTGAGAAAATCACATTAAAGAAGTTTTCTCAATCTGCTGTCTACTAGATGCAGTACAATTGCAGTATCTCAAAAACAAAAAATTGTTAAGCTTGCTGGGAACCTCCAGTAAGGCTTATTCACATATAACTAACCACATATAACTGTGGTGTACAAAGGGAATGCATTTTCACAGTTCTTACCTGGATACACATAGTTTAGCAAAAGCTTTTCTAATATTAAAAAACTATCATTGGTGTGATTAAAAAAAGGCAAATGAAAAAGTATTGTCTGCCTAATACCCTCTGTTCCATCATCTCAGCTGGGAGATATTGCTAACTTTCAGCTACATATAAGTATATTACATGCTAAAATACTTGTACTTATTTTGATGCTTCTGCATTATATGTTTTCACATGCCCAGGTTTACCACATGCATCTCTGTGAAGTGTTTGATAAGCTTGTTCCACTTTCTAACAGATAGTGGAAATAGTGTGGGTCAACATGAAGATTAAAACTTTGGAAAAGGAAAATGAGAGCAAATCATAATTCCCTACTTTTAACAAGACAACAATTATTGCACGATTCCATCAATGTAAGAACCAACTTAATGACAGTGAGTACTGTATTTTTCTATACTTTTAATTATTTATGGTCATGAAGATATAAATGTAAGTCCAATTCCTTTGACTGAACTAATTAAACACAATTGACCTTGCCATTTAATATTTCAAATTTAACATTGATTTTATATTCTTAATTTCCCATCTCAGTTTCTTCAGTATCTTTTTTAATGTATTCTATTTCTTGTGTGATTAATTTATGAACTCTATTGTGCTTTTTACTGCCAGTTTGGTGTAGTAGTTAAGGCAAACCAGGAGATGTCTTAGACACAAAGTCAACTGGGTGACTATGGCCCAGTCACTTACCCTCAGCCCTTGGACAGAGGTAATGGCAAACCGTTTCTGAAAAACCTTGCCAGGCAAACTGCATTGACTTGTCTTGGCAGTCTCGGAGAATCAGACATGATTTAATAGGAAAACAAAAACCCTGTCAAGATGTAACATCTCCCTAGATAAGAATGGTTCTAATTCATGCTACCATGCAGTTATATCAACTGATTCTTGGGATAACTTTAAAAAAATACTCCAGAGTGTAAGTTTTACACAAGCATCTTGTGTTGTTTTGCTTCCTATCACACAAAATGTAACTCCTGCTCATTCATTATAATTGCAACTGAAGGATTTAGCATAACTCAGAAGTTAACTGTAATTTTTTTCAAAAAAAGATTTTTACAATGCATGCTATACAAAGACTCAAATTTCATAAGCCATGTCTGCTGAACATTTGTATGTTTATATGCTTCCTTACGTGATTTTTCATCCTTTTTCTGCCACTGCTTTAAATTATCATGTAATACATTTAGAAATACATCAAAATCAAGCACAGTCACTTGAAACCATTCTGGAACTTTAGTAAACGAGGAAAAAATTTATTGTACCACGATAAATTCACAGCCTCTAAAGAATTCACTTTCTGCCTGCAACTGAAGAAAATAAAATATATTTTCCAATTATCAACAATTGGAAAATGTAGCAATATCAATACCATTAAGACTTATATACTGCTTCGCAGTGCTTTACAGCCCTCTCTAAGCGGTTTTACAGAGTCAGCATATTGCCCTCAACAATTTGGGTCTTCATTTTACCCACCTCGGAAGGATGGAAAGCTGAGTCAACCTTCCACGTAAAGAAAAAAAAAATGTAAATTCTTTTCTACTGAAAAATTTAAATAAAATAGCACCATCTTATGAAGACTTGGATAGTTTTTTTTAATACTAACGTATAACTAGTTTGTGACTAGAAAATAGCAAGCTCATACATTATCATGACAGCGTAAAGGAGGGGGAAAAAAAAAAAAAAAGAACGCACCTTGAGAATGCAACTCCTACTACGCACGCCTACACTTAGCTACAACTGGAACTCAACCCACCGCTGACTTTTTTTTTATGAATACAAACTTTCCTCCGAGGAAGTGGATCAGGACTCCACCCACTGGCCTCCTTGCCATTGGCTGAATGGACCACACTCATTTGAATGTAGTATCTCAATTGACTGCCTCAGAGGGGCGGGCCGATCAGCAGCGAATTATATTTCTGACGACATTGGAAGTTTTTGAGTTGGATCTTTTTGGGCGGCGGGTTTTTTTTGCAATTCAAGGGAGGCCTCCTCTCGCCCAGGAGTTTATGACAACCCGCGTTGCGGAGTCATTGGGCGTGTGGCTGATTTCTCCCCTGCGTGCTTTCTTGTCAAGAGTTAACCGCGCGTCCTTTCGGGCAAACCACGATTTTCTTCAACGCTTTCTGTCCTTTTCCCACGGTGAGGAGATAAAATGCGAGAGAGCGCACATAAACAATGGCACACGCTTTGACACCGCGCGGAGTGGATCGTCTTGATTTTTTGCCCTTGTTCATAGCCTCTTTGGAATCTCTCCTTTCCAACTTTCCTGGACCCCTGCTCTCGGTCAAGTCTACCACAAGAGTATATTTTTGGCAGGATGTTGTTTGCTGCTGATCCAACATTGCAGCCTTTTCGGTACATAGGAATTCATTGTATGCACGTATACACGGTTTAGATTTTGTTCCACAAAATGTCCTCTCAAAGCAACCTGGTTGGTGTCTATAATGATGCAAATGTCTCTATAAACATACAAATCATGAATATAAAACAGATACCTCAGCTAACTTTAACCTCCCCAATGAAGAACCTCCCCAAGCCCCTTGGTACAAACTTCAAATATAATGTATCTCACTGGGTGGTTATGATGAAAAATGATAGGAGGAAGCACTATGGCTGCCCCCATTAATAGGGATATAAATCAATCCCCAGTATGTTGTTATATTGATTGACAAGGAGATTCTATCGCCATTATTGGTGAGGTTTTTTTAATTTATCATTATAGCAATGTCTTCTCCCTTTTCTCTTGATCTGTCTCCCCTTTGAAAATCTTTAACACTCTGTAGTTGGATCTTCATTAATCAGGATTATGTTTCTCTTCTTTCTACACAAGAGGAATTTTGATTAAAACAAAGCTTATGCATTTCTTTCGAGACCACCCAAGCTTCCTCTTCTTCATATAAGTAGGAAAAACTAATCTGTTGCACATTTAAGTACTTATACAGTAATTATGGATGGCCCCCAGATGTAGCAAGCCAAATGATAAAACCTGCCATCCTATGCTATAGTAGCAGAGAAAAAAAATATCTTGTCATAAAGGATTACAAGCAATTCCACCATTATCTGCTCATACAACACACAAAGTCAAAATCAGATAAGCCACATAAGAACTTAATCTCATCTAAAACACCAACCATTGTAGCAGCCGTCTCCAGTCTGGCATCCTTCCTTCATACATCTTGCCCATACTGGCTGAAAATTCTGAAGCCAGAATCCAAATACATCTGGATGGCATCAGGAGATACATTCATTTAATGTGGAGGGGGAGAATCTTCAAAGGAGGCAGGGAAGAAATGCAAAAATTCTACTTCAAGGTACATATGCTCTCTGGAAATTAGGATCAAAGGCAACCTTCCTTTCATTGTTGTCCACTAGAAAACCGGTGAGTATATTAATAATAAACTACGTCTTAATTACTGAACCTCTGATGGAATACTGATACTGAACTTGGTCTGGTCCAGCAGGGCTCTCTAAATTCCACCTCCCATTTGTCTGGTGTTTTCTTCCTGCAAACCCCGTTATAGAAGTGGGGCTGAGCTATCTGGCAGTTGTTTGTAGTTCAGAGCAGTTAGCAACCTGGTCTCCAAATGTTTGGACTAATTCCCATTAACCACATTCACTGGAGACAGTGGGCTGGCTATATGTTTTAAAGTGTTGAGGGAATATTTCCAAGATGTTCCTGCTAACAATTCGTTTCTTATGCTTGTTTCTACTACATTTAATGCTGAAGTATTTTGCATGACCAAAGTCCACTCAATGTGTTAGCAGCTACTCATTTTACGCTATGTATCCAATATAAGTGATGCACATGTGTTCCTGTTGATGAACAGTATTCTGTGCATGGTTAGATTCTATGTTCCAACATGACATTGGAGGGAGACATACACACTGTAAATTCATCAACTCCTGACTGTGGTCAGTAAAACCAGCTTGCTGGCATAAAGTGAGATGGGCAGTTTGTAGTCTTGGTTTTCCAAAAATTTCAAAAATATAGCCATCATACTATTAACTAAATCCACTAATAGGACCTCCCCAAGGCCTCCCCCCGATTGTAATGCAAGCTTTGGACAGTGTTGAAGAAGGTATTATTTTAAATATTTGGATCCTTATAATTTTACAAATTAATCTCAACACTTGAAGTACAGTTCAGTAATCACAACCAGTGTAACACTTTTCAAGATTAGTGTGATACTATAGCCACCCCTCTCAACAATTAGGCAGATGCAGTCTGCACCAATTATAGCTTTTGGGTTATCTTCAAGATAGCTTCATGAAGAATTAATTGCAGCAATCCAATCCAAAAGTTCCTTGGGCATGGAACAATGACATTACGCTATCCCAGTCCATGTAGGATAATAGCTGGGCACACTTGTCAAAGTTGGATGTGGGTATGCAAGTATCGTCTTTAAAAGATTGTACCATCTTTTTTTGTGTTGTTGTTTGAGGGTTTTCCAATAGCTGAGAAATCAGAAAACATACTCTCTTCCCTCACTCCTCCCCCAAACAGCAAACCACCCAACTGCCATGAACCTAGTGCTTCTGGCATTTAGCCTTCAAAGACAAGGAGAAAAAAATACTTTATCCAGCAACACAAGTGCTGCCTTTCAAAGTCTTCACATGACTGAGGTCACGAGACATATATAGCTTGACCTCCAGGTCTCACCTCTCCCCCTTTCCCCTCCTTTCTTTTCCCCATCATAATGCATTCTTTTGCTGTTGTTCTGAGCTCTGTAACCAATTACAAATAGATCAGAAATATTTTGGCTTGGTGTGATTATTGCCAGGGCACAAGCAACAGCATCTGCATTGGCTGTCTCCCTAGCTTTCCAGGCTGCTGTTAGAACATAATACAGAAAATCCTCTTCCTGCTTCTTAGTTTTTTTGCTGGATGGGCAAAACAGCACATCCAATAATTCTTTTTGAGCTGGAGATCTAATTCAGGAATTTAAAATGGCAGATGCCTGACATTTAAATGTACTGTAATTAAATGATACTCAGACACAGAGCCAACACTTTGAGAGAGGACTTCTTCAGAAAAAAAAAAGCAGAGTTATGGATCTACCTAAAGAAACATTTGGATCCTGGTCGTTTTAAAAAGCCCCTGACAGCTAACAGATCAACTATGGGTTTTTAAGCATAGATATGGATTCATTGTCACTGCTTCCATAGATTCATTTCTTGCAAGCATTGGTAAGGTACTCCTTGGACCTACTGGGAATGGGGGCAGTTCTATGTTTTGCCACGAGAGCAAAAACAATTCAAAAAGTTAACAACTACTTTTATTCTCAATGCTTGTTTATGAATAGTGGTGTAAATGCTGGCATGTGTCACCAGGATTTATGAGAAACCTGTTTCTTCCTCAAGAGATGAAAATTAATATGAATAATGGTAAAATAATGTGCAAGAAGAAAATACTGCTATTATCTATGCCAGTCTTACCCAACTTCATACTTGACAGATGTGTTGCACAATATTTGGGTGTTTGTTCCAACAAGTGGAGAACACCTGGTTGTCCATGGCTACTCTTTTATACTTATTTCTTTATCTGAATCCAATACATGAAATGATATTGCATGGGGATAAGAATTAAAATGCAATTATAAATGTGGCCTTCCTCAGTCTTGGGAAACATGATATTAATCAGGGTTCCAATCTCTCTCTGGAGAAAAAGGCCTTTGTCCACCCAAATAAGGGGAAGTTGAATGAGAGATCCTGAGTAGAAGACTGTGTTCACATAACACCGATCTTCCTCCAAGCCAATTAGTAGAGTTTAATAGTCCATGTGTCAGCCATTCAGTCTTGCACATGTCTCTTCCGGCCTGTCATTTTCCGGCGCTGGGACTTGCTCGTTCGTCCTGTTCTTGTGTTTTGGCCTCTGTTCTTTATCCCTTGTTTGTGGTTGATCTGTTTTCTTTTCCTCTTTTTCTGAGTACGGGAATGCAGAGAAGCAGTGAGGGAAGAAATTCTGTGGATAAGAAAAGAAAATAATGACTGTCTCTTCGTTTTAAAAAATAAAAGCTAGCTTTTCTCAGGTTTATTCACCCTCACCTATTTTCCTTGTAAACATGGCTGCTGTGGTTTTCAAATTCCCAGTAGTCCTTGACTTACAACCACAATTGGAACTGGAATATTTGACGTTAAATTGTTGAGGTTGTAAGTCAAATTGGACCTGTTTTCCAACAATTTTTAAGTAGTTGTTAAACAAATAATTACAGTGAAGCAAATCCAGCTTTCCCAATGGGCGTTTTTGGCTGGAAATTGACAAAAAAGGCTGCAAATCATGATTAATATGCCAAAGGATTATGCAACTGGTCATAAATATGAATCGATTACCAAGCTCCTGAATTGTGATTATGCAACCCTAGAGATGTGCAAGTATAGGTTATAACTTTTTTCGAAGCCATTGCGTCTTTGAACAGACATAAAATGAAAATTTCATTGGTCAAGGGTATTATACTGGTTTATTCAACTGTATTATAGTGGTTTACTTAAGAAATCATGATTTATAAACACAGCTCAGTACTATGTATGTCCATCCAGTTTTAGGATGTTTGAATATTTAAAGACAATTCTGAGCTCTAAAGAGAGACAGTAAACAGATAAGAAAAACAGCCTCCTTGGACTAATTCTGACTTGAATGTTCCTGTTATTTACAGAATTGTCAGTCCTCTTCACCTTTATTTTATTTTTACATGAATTAGAAAAACTGTACACCTGAAATTCTCTGGGTAGATTATAAAAATTAAACAAAACAATACAAATTGCAGCACTATTAAAAGATAACAAATCAATCCATATCGAGTAAATAAACGCTGCAGCAATAAATTTAGAACTAGAGGGAGAACAGGAACTGTAAAAACAAAAACAAAATTTCCAATATATTTAAAAGGACTAAAAAACTAACTCATTTGTCTGGTGGTAGAAATATATTTACATAGACAAAGGGGTAGGTATAGGAATATTGGTATACTTTCTAAAGAAAGTCTATCATAAGAAAGAACCAGCAGTGAGAAGACTCTTCAGTCACATTTCTTCCTAACTCAAGACAGTTTTGTTTTGCTAGTGTATGGCACGTTAGCCAGGGATCACTGAGGTGGCTGGCTGCCTCCCTCTGTGAAAGGAATTTCTTCAGGCAGTGTTATCTTTACTTGCGGGACGCCTGAATACCGGTAGCCATTGGGGGAAGCTCCTTTCTTGTCCCTACGCGGTTTATTCTCTCAGACAGTAATATCTTTGTATAAAGTGTTATATATAAATAATACTTTCACATAAACTATGCCTACTTCCACCTGACCGTATCATACTTAACTCTACTTTTTCTATTTAACATAACTTGACAGCACATCCCATACGTATCTACTCAGAACAAAAGTCCTTTAAATTCAACAGAGTTTACTCTCCACTCAGTGTTAGAATAATTTCTAAGCAAATCTTCAGAGAACAGATGGGACATTCTGAATGATTTGGAAATTGAAAGTAAGTCACACAATTGTAATACCTCTCAGAGAGAAGAGGATCTCTAGCTTTCTTAGGCAATGTACATGTATTCAAGGCGTCTTCTCCCTCCAGGTCAGTATTTTCGTTCTAAAAAGAGGGCACGTGAGCTAATAAAGAACACCACAATAAAATCTAGACATGCAATGAGAAACATGATTTAATTTTCTAAGCAAAATATTAAGATTTCAGATTAAATGCTAACACTTTAGATTAAAGAATAATAGCAATTAACACAAACATGTAAAGCCAAAACTCGGCATCAATCATTTAGCACAGTGGTGAACTGCAATCCATAAATTATGGTTCAGAATTTGGCTTCTAGCTGGATTCAGGCAAGCTTTTTCCTTCCATAAACTTTGGGAATAACAGCTCAAAAGACATTAGATTCAAACATAATACTAGGATCTTGCATATTTGGATGCACAAATATATATATGTGAGAAATGTGTAGTATAACAATAGACTTATATACCACTTCACAGTTCTTTATAGCCCTCTCTAAGTGATTTACACAGTCAGCATACTGTGCCAACTATCTGGGTCCTCATTTTACCGACCTTGAAAGGATGGAAAGTTGAGTCAACCTTGAACAGGTGGGAATTGAATTGTTGGCAGTTAGCAGAATTAGCCTGAAAACTGCATTCTACCTATTGCTCTTGCATAGTGATTAAAGTATCAAACTATGGCTGTGGAGATTAATCCACAGATTAATACCCACTCAGCCATATTCCACACTGTAGGATGTTGAGTAGTCCTGGGCTCTTCTTCCAAGCCCCTTTTGCACATTTTATCTTTGTGCTTCCCAGTCAGTATTGATTCCTAATGACAATCTGGAAACTTAAAATCTGGACTGGAAACTTAAAATCAAGTTATTTCCCAAACACGTCTCTGGGGGAGGTTATCCATTGGCATAGGATTAAGTATCATTAGTCAGTATGCTAATGGTATGTAGGTTTCTATCTTTATCCTGGGCTGACCAAACAATACCTTCAGATTCTCTGTGTCAGGAAGCCTTGAGGATTTAGATGGGGAAGTAAAAGCTTTGGCTTAACCCAAACAAACCTGAGTAGCTGTGGGCTTGTTCACTCTCCCTCCCTCCTGAATTTCTGTATGACTTTAAAAACCTCACACACACACACACACACACACAGAGTAAGATGTTGGATGAGCCCGTTTGAAAAAAAAGGTTCCGGATATTGAGATATTATGTTTTTGTGCCACTTTATATTGTGTGGTATGGTCCTACAATTGTTCACTCGTCTGCCTTTTACACCTAGGATAGCCAACTAGAGTTGAATTTGTGAGTTGGGTAGCCATATAAAAATTACATATATTTTTTGTTAAATTAACAAGTGAACAAACAAGTGAATAAAAAACAGATATATTACCTCAGTTAGCCCTAGCACACGAGCACCAGAAAGATCCAGATCACTGATGGTAGTAACGGTAACCGTATGGTTTGGGTGATCATAGCTCAACGATTCTGTTTGAGATGTCACTAGATGTTCCAACTCATCAGCTTCCTCTGAGAAGATGACATAAGTACAGTGATAATTTTTTTGTGTAAAGGCAGTTTCTTCAATCACTCTGTTGAAGAATGGCATCTATATTCTAAATGAAAACTTTATGGGAGGAATTCTTTAAGCTTAGACCTTTCAGTCCTGCTACCATTACATTCTATTATTCCTTGATATACTGTATGTGATTTAATGACAATTGATGCCACCTCCATAACTTTAAACTGGAATATTTTAACAGATGAAGCAGGTTCTTTTGTTATCTGTATTTGCCACATAATCATCATTATTTACTACATAATTCTGCCAGTGATGGGCAAGCTTCTTCAAGGAAAGGAAAGAAGGAAAGAGGAAAAAAGAGAAGAGTAGGAATATAAAAAAAATTCCTTCCAATCTTCATCACTGCAAATGTAAACAAATTTAATGACTCTTCACCCTTTACAAATTTCTTCATCTCATATCCCATTGCTTATCTATAAATAAATCCAAAAAACATCATTTTTTCAGTCCTGGGATTAGCAGAAAGTCCATATAGTAACCATTCTTCTAAAAACCGAACGCTTACACAGTGCAACAAAAAATCACCACTGAATCTCTGTCTCCTTCCAACTATCTGTGATTAACAACAGTGACCTAAACATAATCATACTGAGTAATACAGAAAACAACACCTAGTAAAGTGTGCTAAAGATTATAGATTCGAAAAACTAATTCATTAACAGAGATTAAATGAAGATATAGTTTGAATCATGATTCATATTCATTTAACCTTAAAGAAATTGTATTGATCAGCCTTCTGTTCTCTAAGTTGTCATATTGTACATTTTGAAATTCTAGGCTAGGTTACATCTTCAAATAGGACACTTACCTAAGGCTTCTTCTCTCTCCTTCAGCATCTTCATGTATTCTTTATGTCTCTACAAGAGAAGCAAACAACTAGATATTCCAAGAATTTTCAGATCATCTCCTAAATTGCCTCATTCATGTTGCTAGTTAAATCCTGCCAATGAAAAGTCATGCACTATTTCTTCCTACTATGGTAGTATAGTACTGTATTTGGTAGAATTTTGGTACTGTGTGGTATTTCTATATTAACTTACCAAACTCAATTTACTCTATAATATTACACTATCAAAGCCTACAAGATCTGGAATCTCGCTTAAAACAAGCCAGTTTACACCATGGTGCCAATAAGCAAAGCTCTCTCTTTTTCCCTACAAAATCTTTGCCTAAAAATATGAGTCATACTTGGAGGTGCTCCATTTTATTTCCAAGCACCTATGTCTTTATTGTTTGTAAGGTCAGTTTAATTTGGTAATACACTGGTATAACATATTCGGAGTGGAGTCAAAATGGCGAGAATAATCTTGCTAAAATACATTTTTGGAGTATCAATAATAAAAGGCAAAAATGAAGGCAGCTATCCAAAATGTTTGAAAAAAGTCATTTTTGGAAGGAAACAATTCTGCCTTACTTTTGCAGCTGTTATAGCCTTCCATTTTCCAAACAGATCTCAGATGAAATCATACCTCTTCTTTCATCTTCTTTTCTTCCTCTTTCAGTTTGCGCTTTATTTCCTCCAAAGCTGCTTTTCTCCTCTCAACCTTACGTTTGTGAAACCCTGTCAAGAAGTCCCTGGAAAGAATAAACACAGTATAATAGGCAACAATAAGTTAAGATTACCCTACAGAACAGATTGGATAACCATAAAGTATGAAAGTTATGATTTTTTTTAAGCCTAAGGTAGTCCTTAACAATTGCAATTGGGACCAGCTTTGCTAGGGAATATGGCTACTCTTCATCACAAACTTGTATCATTTTCACTGCCAAGCATAAAGTGAATCATCCAAGCCTGGCATCATATTACTGGCTTCCTGCTGGCTTCTCCATTGATTCTGCTTGCTGGACGCAAGTGTTTGGTTTTTAAGAAGAGCCTGGACAGTCCCTTATCTGAAATGGTATAGGACAGGGGTGTCAAACGTGCAGCCTGCAGGCTGGATGCATCACACACTGGCCACCCCCACCCTCATTTTAGCAAAGGGGAAAAAAGTTGCAATACATCACATGATGACATGACAATACAAGTTTGTCACCCCTGGTATAGGGTCTTCTGCTTAAGCAGAGGGTTAAACTAGAAGAAGGTCCCTTCCAGCTCTATTTTGATTGACTGAAGCTCACAAATGGTGATCACATGACTATGGGATGCTGCAACAATTGAGTGAGGACCAGTCATAAAACTACTTTTTTTAGCAGTTACATAACTGAGCAATTATTAAATTGGGCAGTTATTAACCAAGAACTATTTATAATTCTGAATATCCAGGTAGCCTTGTGTGATTCTGTTCCCCTAAGTGGGCTAGTTTTCTTGGCAATGTAACAGTTGCCCATTACTTGCCATTTTATTTTAGCTTGTCTACCCAATCGAGACAGAATGATAAGCAGACTTTCTTGCTCCATACATTTCACTTCTCTATTTCCCTCTTAAGCTGAAAAAAAATCCATATCTGTTCCAGCTACTATCTGAAGCATGCCTAGATATCTGTAGCTCAGATACAGTCCTAAGCGAGAAGGATGAAGAGGCAATGGCCAAGGGAATAAAGAAGTAACTGTGAATGTCAACCACAAGAACAAAAATTGGATTTTATTCTTTGAACAGCTGGTTAACTATTCTGTGGATTGTTTTGAAACCATTACTCCTTCACTTTCTTGATGTCGCCCAGACATCACTTGATGTCGCCCATCACTCTCAGCCAGCTATTGAATAGGTTCTGGAATCAAAACAACTGGAAAGTATGACATTAGGGAAAATCTACTTTGAAAAGAATTCAGAAATTCTAGCAAGTTGCCCCTTTTGTAAATAAATTCATTATGCATACATTCTGTTGCACGTGTATACTAACTAACATCTAGTAAGGCAGAGGTCCCCAACCACCGGACCCCGGACCGCTACCGGTCCGTGGATTATTTTGTACCAGGCCGCAAAGAATGAATAGTCATGATTAAAATATATATTTTATATTAGCTAAAGCTAAGAAACCCTTTACTATTGGGGAAGAATTGATTTTGCCGGTCCTTGAAAAAGTGTTTCTGCGTGAAACTAGTCCCTGGTACAAAAAAAGGTTGGGGACCACTGTAATAAGGTAAAGCAGTGTTTTCCAAACTTGGCCACTGGCTAGGAATTCTGGGAGTTGAAATCCACTCATCTTAAAGTGACCAAGTTTGAAAAACATTATACTATACAACAAAAAAAACATTCTTTCTGCACCAACTCAGAAAGCTCCAACTGCCCAAGGAGCTGCTGATCCAGTTCTAACAGAGGAATTATTGAGTCTGTCATCTGCACCTCTGTAACTGTCTGGTTTGGTTCTGCAACCCAACAGGACAGACACAGACTTCAGAGAGGAATTAGGACTGCAGAAAAAACAATTGCTACCCACCTGCCTTCCATTGAGGACCTGTATACTGCCCGAGTCAAAAAGAGGGCTGTGAAAATATTCAGACCCCTCTCACATCCCGGACATAAACTGTTTCAACTCCTACCTTCAAAACGACACTATAGAGCACTGCACACCAGAACAACTAGACACAAGAACAGTTCCCCCTCCCCCCCCCCCCGGGAAAAAAAAACACCCCCGCATCACTCTGCTGAACAAATAATTCCCTCAACACTGTCCAACTATTTACAAAGTCTGCACTACTATTAGGACCAATTTTCTCATCACTCCTTATCACCCATATCCCCTCCCACTTGTGACTGTAGAACCGTTAACTTTGTCGCTAATATCCTTCCGATCTATATTGACTGTTTCCTAATATCTGAATTGCTTATTGTACCCCGTGACTATGATTAAGTGTCGTACCTTATGATTCTTGACGAATGTAACTTCTTCTTTTAGGTACACTGAGAGCACTTGCAGCAAGACAAATTCCTGGTGTGCCTCATCACACTTGGCCAATAAAGCACTCCCTTCCCCTTCCCCTTTCCCATTCCGCGTAAAGCGGGCGTCCCCAAACTCGGCAACTTTTCAGACTTGTGGATTTCAACTTCCAGAATGCAGGCGTTGAAGTCGACAAGTCTGAAAGCCGCCAAGTTTGGAAACCTCTGAAGAAAAGCAACACGTGTCTGAACCTCGCGGCAAGCATCCCTGTTCAGCTTGAACTCTTCCCTCGCCGCGCAAAGAGCCTGCCTGCCGGTCAATCTCCACGCTGTGGGCTCCGTCTGCACACCGAGGCGACCGCCCAGCGAAGGACCAGCGGGAGATCGACTCGGGCAAGCGTCTTCCTCCTCTCCCGCACTCACCGCCGACTCCTCTCATCGAAAGACACAACCCTCCGGAGCACCGCAGGCCCGTCGCGCCGCTCCTTCTTCTTGCGGCCCATGCCGGCGACGACTTCCTCCTGTTCCGCCGGCAGAAGCGCACACCAGGGCCCGCCTCTTCCGTCCCGCGGCCGCCTCCTCGAGGAGTCTTTGCCGGAAGCTCCGCCTCATCCACCGTTGTCCGGCTAGTTATATGTTACCAAGCTCTTTTTTTTTTTTTTTTTTAGTCATGCAACTTTTGAGACTGCCCTGCAGTATCCAATAGTCGAAATATTTTTATTTTTTATTTTTTTATATTTTTATTTTGGGGGGTGTGTGTGTGGCAGGAACCCAAATGCGGCTGCCTCCCGGAGACGAGTCTGCTTCCCCAATTCTTTTGCACGCTTCTGGTTAGCCCAAAAGGAGAGATCTGGTCGTTTGGATAGCAAAGGCTGTGTTGACACGGGAAGCTTCAAATATACGCTGAATCATACTGTGAATGTGGTTTAGTTTTGGATGAGCCCAGTGTGGTTTGCGGTCTATGATTTAAGCGCGTGCTTCCATTTCTTTTAGTAAACCATGATGAAGTAAATTGGGTTAGGATGGTGTGTGGAAAAAACAACAACAACCCTGTACCTATATCTCAGTCTCTGTCATCTGAAGTAAGTTTCTGTGGAACATATGGCTAGCTTGCACTTTTAAATGGTTTCCTGGATCTTTCTGTGCCTACCCCAGTATATGCGTGTGAAACTGCTCTCTGAAGTTCACTCACAGGTACAAGCAGCAATACTGACCTTGTACTTTTGTTACAAAAAGAGAATAACACAGTGACTGCATAAATAAGCACTAAGTAGGCTCCCTGGGGGAAGGCTGTAGGTAGATTCGGGAATCTAGCAATAGTACTTAGATTTTGTGGCACTCTCTAAGTAGTTTACCGAGTCAGCATATGGCCCCAAGAATCTGGGTCCTCATTTCACTCAGAAGGATGGAAGGTTGAGTCAACCTTGAACCGGTCGAGATCGAAGGAATCAAACTGCAGTACTGCATTCCAATCACTGCACCACCACAGATCATTGGTTAGCATTTCACTGCATGTTATACAGTTTACCTGCAAGAGCTTCCAACTGACCATTGTTGAACTGCCTCTGAATACCACCTGGAAGGTACAGCCAGATCAAAATGCAGCAGCAGTGGTACCTGTTGGCATTCCTATGTATTACCTCTGCTTTGCAAGCTGCATTGGCTGCCATTGGGTTTCAAATACAATTCAGTGTTCTGGTTATTACCTATAAAGCCCTGTTTGGTATAGAGGCCTGGAGATCTGAGGAAACCACTTATCCCCAATTGTTTCTGCCAATCTTATTTTCTTCTGGCAAACCGGGTGTGGTCCAGGTTTCCTTTGTTAAAGATTGTCATCCTTCAGGACTGAAAAAGCATACCTCCTCTGTCACAACCCATTCACTCTGGAACAGCTTCCCCACAAAGGTAAAGGTGGAGCCCTCTTCATAGAATTCAAGAAAGCCTTGAAAACCTGTTTTTTTGTGTCACTTTTTAATCATTTTAATCCAAAATGTATGGTTTTGTGTATCTCTTCATAGAATTTGTTCTTGGTTTGTATATTGCCCAGTCCATCAGAACTATAATACATTTAAATGAATAGATAGAGCTATAAAAAGGATCCTTTTCTAAATGAAGCTGTCAGACACTATTCATCATTGTATTGTACAACCTTGGGATGTCATGAAAAGTCAGATTTTCCCTCTGAACCACAATTTGTTTCCAGCTAAATCCAATCTCTAATTTGCATAT
Source organism: Laticauda colubrina (assembly GCA_015471245.1). Classification (NCBI taxonomy): domain Eukaryota; kingdom Metazoa; phylum Chordata; class Lepidosauria; order Squamata; family Elapidae; genus Laticauda; species Laticauda colubrina. The sequence continues at coordinate 46,171,240 of BLBF01000022.1, forward strand.
AAAGCAAATTCACTAGTTGTTTGGGCTTTTGGAAAAAAAAGTAAAACCTTAATCCTTGTTACTTGCCCAATTGTGGTGGAAAAGTCTCTTACTTAAATGATCACAAATAGATGGGCATTGCTTGAAAATGTAAATTTATCTTCATACTGAATACCGTGGAATTACAACCTTGTTCTGATAGCCCTCACTGGGTAGACTCAAGTCATTGAATTGGTCATTTTGCCTTTTCTTTCAAGTCTTTAATAAGGCTACTAAGACAGTCTGGAATCCAAAAATCCAGACTCTTTAGATAACAGCATAATTATAATTGTGTGTATTTGATTGCTGCCACTTTTACTGCTCATCAGGACTGAGCAGTTTTATGGATACCTTATTTCATGGAAGCAGTTGGCAAAGTGGAATTCGAGGCTCTTTTAAGGGAGCTGTTTGTCATGTGTAGAAAAATTCAGGACAACTTGAATGTGTTTGATTCGGCTTGAAGTTCACCCCCCCTTTTTTTTAAAAAAAAGAAATCTCCAAATAGGATTCATGCCAATAGGTTACTGATTACAAGTACTCTGACCTTATCAAAGGGGTGGGGAAGTTACACACAATATTGTTAATCACAGAGTAGTCTGCAAAGCGCTTAAAATCATGAGCTTGTCCTTCAGCCCCTTCTGAGATGGAAAATCCGGTTTTGTGGTTAATAGCTGTATTTCCCTTTAAGTTTACACCCACAGGGTTGGTCTCCTGAACTATAGCACTCTCCTGTCACTTGAGCCTACTTAGTACCCTTCAGCCTGAACTTGCTTTGGATTACAAAAGCAGTCTGTCATTCAAGTTGCCATGCAGGGATATTGACTGTTGTTTCCTGTCACTCTTCTCTTGCAAAAGAGAGAAGAAAGGAAAACCTACTTCTCTACATAAATCTGATCTCCTATGCATGTGGAGGAGAAAAAGGCCCTGGAGGGTTAAAAAGCAACTGAGAAAAATGGCTGCAGAAGATGAGAAGAATAGAAGCCTCCTCCAGGAAGTTTGGAAGAGAAAAGAAAATGCCATGTGTGCAGATTGCGGGCAGCCTGGTAAGTAAAGGGGAAAATGGTGGTGGTAGCAGAAATGAATAACTAACAAAAATAGCTCTTGAAAAAAGCAATTGCAGTAACTTGGAAGAAATTCAGATGGAGGAATTATGCCTGGCATTTAGGACAAGGAAGAGATAGTTAATATTGTATGATTTCTTAAATATGTCATGGAATGCTGTGTATGCTATAATACATTAAATATTTTGTTCTACTAAAGATTAAAAATTCTGTAACTGCAGACAATAGTAGCCATCTAAACTGGAATGTGCTTGCTGTTGTCTCTGTGACTTTCCATTCAGTGATGAGAATCTATGGCAATCTAGATGTTGCTGAACTACAATTCCAAACGGCCATCATGACTGGCCATGCTTCCAATGGGTGGTGGGATTTGAAGTTCAGCATCTGGGAGTAAGTAGGAAGAAAGATTGCTTCTACCACCAAAGAATAAGAGTGAATTCCTTGTAAGATAGAAATGAAGAATTGTAATACTACTGTACGGAGATTGTGGAAGCATGAACTCACTGGATTTATTTAAGTGAAGAATTACCATCCAGGTAGAGACAAATATTTGAAGGTATTCAGTTTTTCCAGGTATTGGAGAAAAAGATTGGTATACTGGGGGATTTTTTTTTCCAAATTCAGGAAATGGATGTAATTAAGAAAAGGGGGGGGGGGGGGGGGGGGGGGGGGGGGGCTGCGTCCTGGAGATGGCATGCACATTTGAGGTTTAACACAGGGATCCCCAACCACCGGGCCCCGGACCGGTAGCGGTCCATGGATCATTTTGTACTGGGCCACAAAGAATGAATAATCGTGATTAAAATATATATAAAAATATGTTTTAAGTAAAGAAATAGTAAAGAACCCCTTTACTATTGGGGAAGAATTGATTTTGCCGGTCCTTGAAAAAGTGTTTCTGCGTGAAACTGGTCCCTGGTACAAAAAAGGTTGGGGACCACTGGTTTAACAAACCACTTGGACTGCAGGGCTGGGTGGACTTGGAACTGATGTAGGCCACTGAACAGCCACACATAATAAAACAATGGGATATTATCTAATAAAATCTTTTGCAGAAGGTATTTTTTAACCTTCAATATTAAAATTAGAAATAGCATGCTTCTAAAACAGCGTGCAGCTTTTTAATCTTATTTGCATTGTTTATAGCTTGGGTAATCTGGATCAGAAAGGACAGAAATGTAACAGATCAAGCCTTTGTTAGGACGTGGAGTTAAAGCCTTTTCCAATTCTCTGATATCACTGTATTTTTGCCAGGCCCTTAATGGGAGTTCCCGCAAAGTGCAGGAGGCTAATCTGGGATTTTGATCTATTTTCAAAGTATTTGCAGAGACTTGCCTCCTAGGCAAGGGGATTTAGGGGATTTATATTTTTATTTTGGATAGCACAAATCTCACTCTGAAAACTACCCCCAAATAGAACAAAAAAGAAGTTTAAAAAATTCTGCCTTACTCATTCCATGACATCACAGTACTGTGCGGCCTATACATCTCCAAGCAGGACTCTGAAAAAGGCCCCAAGGAGGGTCCATGCAGGGGTGGGATTTTACCAGTTTGCACCTATTCACTAGAACCAGTTGTTAACATTCTAAGCATTTGGAGAATTGGTTGTTAGAAGAAATTACTGGCCTAATCCTGTAAGGAAGGCAGGAAGGAAACATTCTGGTGTTGCTTACAGAAACTGCCCAAAAAAACCCTTTTTGCATTCTTGGCAGGACTCGACTCCCTGTCTCAGGAACTTCTCTGGAGTTTTTTTTTTCCTCCTTTGCTGGTACTTTGCTTGTGTGGAGTGACCATTCAAAGTTACAATGGCACTGAAAAAAGCGACTTACGACCATTTTTCACACGTATGACTATTGCAGCATCCCCACAGTCATGAGAGGCCAGACGAGGAGATGCGTGCCTTGATGTGAGTGGTATTGAGTTGGCCATGCCCACCCAGTCACATTACTACCAAGCCACACCCACCAACTAAGCCACGCCCACAGAACCGGTTGTTAAAAAGATTGAATCTCACCCCTGGGTCCATGTCAGTTCTTGACTGATAAATAATCTTGAGGCATTAGGTTGAGGAACAGTGTTGTAACTCACAATGATGTAGGAATAATAAATAGCCGTGATAGTTAACTGATAGCTACTTGGACCTTAAGGAACTTTGGCTCCTTACAATTTATTGTGCTGAATCTCACAACAGTCAGTCCATAATCACTGATGTTGTTTGATTCTGTTCAGATCCTTGCTGGGTCTCCTGTACTTTGGGTACTTTCATCTGCTGTGAGTGCTCAGAAATACACTACCAGATCCCTAACATAAGTGAAGTTAAATCAATAAAGAACAGCTGGGAAGAAAGCCAGATACAGGTAAGTGCTATCCTGAGAAGTTCCTTGGCCTGCTATTTGCTTTAGTCATGTAACCATCTTTTCTCTCAGAGACATTGAGGGAAGCAGATGGCAAGAGAGGGAAAATTATTTTTTTCATAAATTGCAGCAGCAGGGAAGGAATTATATGCCCCGATTTTCGACAAAGAAACTATAAATTCCCGGTTCAGCTTTAACTGCAGCAGCTGAAGTCCTTTTATTTCCAAATCAGATACTTTTCAGATGTGGCTGTATGCTAGAAGAATACTTTTCTTACAAAATCAGGGATATTGCTTTGCTAGCTTTCCAGCATGCCTACTTCAGATTTTTGTTTCCTACAGTTAACGGAAAGAAATAGTCACTAATCTGGACAGACTGACAAATCAGGGCTGTTTTCAGAAAATTAATTGCCTAACTTGAAAGACTGCTGAGGACCACAGGCAATTCTACTGCCTCATACCACTCGTGTCTTTGAGCAATTTATGAAGCAAAAGGGTGTAGTAGTGTAAGAATTCAGAAAAGAGTTCAAGAAAACCCCCTCTCAGTCTCAGATGCTGTTAGGCCTTTGATGTAGGACAGGTCAAGAAACAGGTGCAGTAAAGATATTAGGAGTCTGTTTTAGGTAATAAGGTAGAATAACAGTATTTATGTTATAAATACTGGACAGCAGTAGGCTGTCCAGATTTCTCTCTGTCCCACCTTTTCGCAAACAAAATTAAGGGGCGGTTACTTTGATTTTTCTTTCTTTCTTTGTTTGTGCCTTGATTCTTGACAACTGCCTGGATGTGTCCCTGCAGTTTCCTTGACAAGGTTTCTTGAAGTGTTTTGCCATTGCCTCTTTCATAGAGCTGAGACAGAGTGTCTGTCCCAAGATCACCAAGGCAGGATTAGAATTTGCAATAGAGTCAAATTGACTCTACAAACTGACTCTAGAGTCATGGACTCTAGACTGATGCGTTAACCACTAGGCTAAACTGTTCTCTTTCAAGACTGTAATCATTTCTGAAAGCTGCCTCTTTAATGACTTGCTTCTTCCTTCCAGAAGGTCAGCTCTGCATTCCTTTACAGGAGCTAATGGGCAGAGAGAAAATTTTCTGCAGAATATGAGGATTGAGGATAGTTGGAGCTTGGATAACTGAGAGGCAGAATGCTCTCAGCTCATCTTCATGCTACTAATGAAGATCATTTCTGTGCAAAGGGAGATGACTGAGAGCAATTGTCTTTTCTTGCTTTACAGTTTCTGGCCCAGCACGGGAATGCACTGGCCAAAGCAACGTATGAGGCTCATGTACCTGCTTATTATTACCGCCCATCTTACAATGACTGTCAGTAAGTGCTATAACTCTTGATTAGAGAAGGTACAGGAGATTGGGTGGTAGGCATTCTTGGACTTCTCTTACCAGCTTAATCACTTGTGGTGATGTCTCACAGAGTCCTGAGAGAGCAGTGGATACGAGCCAAGTATGAACGGAAGGAATTCCTGGAGCCAAAGAAAGTTCTTTATTCCAATGGTAACAATTCTATGGTAGAATTTCTACAGTACCTTTATTTATCATTTATTTATGCAAAGGTATATGCCTTTTGTCTTAAGCATATTAAAACTTGGGAAATATTTTTTTCCAAACAGCATGTTGGAAGCCCTGAGATAAAGCCCAATGGGAACTGCTTAAGAATAATTGGACCCAGACATTTAATTTGATACCAACAAAAATCTATCTCTGAATATACACCTCTGCCTAAATAGAAATTAAGGCTGAGTTGTCAATTTTGCCTTTATACAAGACTCCTGAAATATATTAGTGTTGTTCATATATGCTAAAGTATGATGTTTTTTACGTTGGTTGGTTGGACAAGCCATAGTGCTCTGGATCACAATCAAGACAAGAGATAATGGATGCTATCAGGTTCACATAAAATGCTATGCCCAAAGCAAGCAAGCAAATAAATTACAACTTCAATTTATGTATGAAATGCGCCATTAGGACTAATTTTCAAAACTGACTGTTGGAGCTATCAAAGAAGACAGGATGCGGCTATGGAGCTTACAATATAGTCTGGGTAGCAAGTATCAGCAGGATGAGAGATTGTAATTCAAGAGAAAGACTAGAGTTTAGTGGCAAAATATGTGGTTTGAGAAATTGCCAGTTTCCATTCCTGGCATATTCTTGTAGCCTGGTGAAATTGAAACTTTGTAAATGGCTGCCCATCTATGTCTAAAATACTAGGGCAAATGGTTTAGTGCTGTGACTGATTGCCACTGTACTTATAATATAGTTTTGTTACTGTTTGCAAGCAAAAAACACAGAAAGCATGTCGTAGCTAGTTTGGTTTAGTGCCACCGTAAAAGCTCCTTTGTTTTCAGAAAAAGAGTTTCACACACCTGAAGAAGGGAGAAGACAATTGCAGAGTCTCAGAGATGGTGGTACAGGTATAGTTAAAACTGATCCCATATCCCACATTGCTTTCCAGAGGAATTAATATCATCTCAGACATCAGTTAATCAGGGTTTGAATAACATATTAAACCATATCCACAACAAACATCATAATTGCAGAATGTCATTAAGTTTCTCATTTAACCAAAATGGCCCAGAAGGCCAAGTTACCTTCCATGGCAGAAGGCAGCTGCTTATATTTCCAGTGCTTAAGCAAATAACAGGCATACAGTTCACTTTTCAGAAACCTTCCTTTTAACAGGCCCACCAATAGTTCATAAAATGGTATTGTCGACGCTACTGGTAATACTTCACTCTTCTCCAACATAGGAAGTGTCATAGTGTCGCAGCCTGTAAAAATGCAACAGGAAGAATTCTAGCTCAATATTTGTGGTCTATGCACATAAGAAGGTGTGAAATTACACATCAGAGGATTTGAAGACTTTCTCATAGGGGGACAGGCAGAGCAAATTTAGAAATAAAAAATTAAACATTTTTTCCACATTCTTTACTGTAGAGTGTCCCCAGCTTGAATTACTAATACTGAATAAGGTAATAAAAGCCCTGCTTGTACAGGCTCTTAACTAACTACAACTTGTACAGGCTCCTAAATAACTACAATGAAGGAATAATAAGGAAAAGGGACCTCTTGCAAAATTGAGTAGAGTTTAGTGTAGAGAGATCAAGGATTTGACCTTGTTGAAGTTGAATCAGTTCTGTTCCCGATTCAAAAGATGAAGTAGCACGATGAGAAAGAATTATAGGTACACAACAATTTAGAATTACCATATCTGGACTACAAAAAATTAAACGGGCAGAATGAGATACTGGTCGCTTGAATTTTTGTAGCTGAAATATGTTAGGCCTAGTTACAGCTTCTATGAACCTGGGCAGTATGACCTGTAATTGGAAGTTACAGGATTATAACACAAAACATCTGGAAGTACCAAGTATCATCGTTCCGAATAATGAACTCCAAGCAGACAAGACTCTGAGAGTTCGTTCAGTTTCAAGAAACTTTTTATTGAATATATCATATCGGCATTCAGAAAGGTGAAGCTAACTCTAAAAGGTTCCCATGTTTAGTAGGTAAAGCTAAAGGTTCCCCTCGCACATACGTGCTAGTCGTTTCCGGCTCTAGGGGGTGGTGCTCATCTTCTTTACAAAGCCAAAGAGCCAGCGCTGTCTGAAAACGTCTCCATGGTCATGTGACCGGCATGGCTAAATGCCAAAGGCGCACTGAACACTGTTACCTTCCCATCAAAGTGGTCTCTATTTTTCTACTTGCATTTTTACATGCTTTCAAACTGCTAGGTTGGCAGAAACTGGGACAAGTAATGGGAGCTCACTCTGTTATGCGGTGCTAGTGATTTGAACCGCCAAACTGCTGACCTTTCTGATCGACAAGTTCAGCGTCTTAGCCACTGAGCCACCCATACTTCGGGATAGTTAAAAGGATAGAAATGTCCCACTCCCCTGTGTCCTTTAGGTCTTGTGGGCCAATCAATTCAGGCACAAACTTGAATTGCACCAAACTTGATTGCAGGAAATACGACTTCAGCAACAGAGTGGTCAATGTCTGGAATACTCTACCTGACTCTGTGGTTTCTTCCCCAAACCCCAAAAACTTTAAACTTAGACTGTCTACTATTGACCTCACCCCCTTCCTAAGAGGTCTGTAGGGGGCGTGCATAAGCGCACCAAGGTGCCTACCGTCCCTGTCCTATTGTTTCTTTTATTTTTCTTATATGTACCCATTTCATGTATTCATAACTATATATATGCTTATACCTGTTATCTTGTAAGTGATTGGCAAATCAAATAAATAAATAAAAATAAATAAAATAAAGTTCCCACTCAGTTCTGGCAGGTGTCTATTGACATGGCCTTGGTTCAACCGCCAGCTGGTAGATGTTTTCACTAGTAGCTGAGACATCACATTCCTAAGTTCCCCCATCCCTTCCCCCATGAATGGCAACCAAGAAACGAAGCAGGAGTAAGCATGAGGCTGCAGGTTGACACTAAACGGGAAAGATTAGGCCAACTGGGTGATTCTGACTTGATATCACCCTTCTGCCAATGTATATACAGGCAATAATATTTGCAGTTTTGAATTTAGCCTTAATCTGGCTTTTTTTTTAATGTAGTTAAGCATATTGTTAGAAGCTAGTTGCAGTTTATAACCTAGGCTTTAGGCTTTAATCTGATTTTGATAATTTGATAAATGGGCAGTTCTCACTTAATGGCCAGTTGCTTAGCAGCTGTTTGACATTCCAATGGATCCCAGAAAAGATATTTACAATCTGGATTTGAAGTTCCAATGTTTGGAATTTCAGATGTTTGCTCCTCAGTCATGTGATCACATTTTGGGCTCAGCAACTAGCCTGCATTTATGGCAATCTATGTTTGAAGGGTCCCGTGGTCACATGACTGTAATATACAACTTTTTTTTGCAGGAAACCAGTTTTAATTCTGGTTGCTGGCAAAAAGTGTTCACTGGGTATTGCTTGCTTTGCAACCACTGTTTTGCTTAACAAGTACTTAAAAAAAAAGTTGTAAAATTGGATTGATCAGGTGAAGACTCATTTAATGATGGGGAGAATTTAGAATGTAATTCTGAGCTTAATTATGGCCATAAGTCAAGGACTACCTGTGTGACCTATCCATCATATATCAGAATTAAAAATATTTAACACAACCAACACTGCAGCTTGCATTTCTTCTCCTAGGCCTGAAGGAAGGGATCCTGTGGAAACGAGGTCGAGATAATGAGCTGTATCAGCCACGCAGATTTCTTCTGTCTGAGAAAGAGAGATGTCTGAAATATTTTGTCAAACAGGATGTGCGTAACAACCAGCTTTTAAGTGACTCTTCTATGCAGAGTAGAGTAGAATCATTTGATGTCTCTTCAGTTCCTTTTCTTTCGTATTTTCAACTCAGCTTCCTGCAAGAACTAAATTTTTAAAATTCATTGGGGACAAAAATATATTTCCTTTTTTTAAATGGGTGAGGGCAGAGATAGAACTTTGTAACACTCTATGTCTATCCATTAACAGCAAATGGATAGCAAAACAAATAATAGCAAAACCACTTTCTTCTCAGGCAAAAGAACCCAAAATAGAAGTTAAAATCGACACTGTCAATGCCATGTTCCAGACAGAAAAAATGAGGCATTCCAATGGCTTGCAGATCACTTATCTTAAACATAACAAGACTCGCAACATCTTTGTTTATCACGAAGATGGGAAGGTATGAGGATCTGTTGTATATGTTTATTGCACAGCTATAGGAAATGATGGAAACAGTTTTAAATGTTGCTGCAATCTTAAAACGGTGCATTTAAGACCCTCACTAGAGCAGGGCCAGATCATTCCTGCTTCTTGTGTCTTTTTCCTGTCTTCAACCCTTCCCTAGAAAAGAAGACCTTGAAATGCAAGAACTCTCCATTCATCATGACCTATTTATTGCCAGTAAATATATGCATAGTTGGATGCCTAATAAAGAAAATCTCTTTAGATGAATCTTCAGCAAGCTTCTCCAGAGCATGTTTAAAATTTTTGTAGAGATTTATACCTAACATATCTAAAGATAGTTTTTTCTTTTTCTCTTTTAATTCTTTCAAAGCTTTTTCTTTGTGCCAATAATTAATTTAAGAAAAAGGAAATATAGTTAGATGCACACTTATTACAACAAATTTGTATTCTAGTGTATTCTATTAATTCCTTTTGGAAGTTTCTATGGAGATTCTCAGTCATCCAGGTCATGGTTGTCCCAAAGATGCTTTTTTCAAGAGGCAACTGGACTTTCTGGTTTTTCTTTCAAGACATTTTGTTTCTCATGCAAGAAACTTCTTCAGCTCTAACTGGATGGTCCCACCATCCTGTCACCATCCAGAGCTGAAGCAGCTTCTTGGATGAGAAGCAAAATATCTTCAAAGAAAAGCCAGAAAGTCCAGTTGCCTCTTGAGAAAAGCATCTTTGGACCCTCTGGAAGTTCTTTATACCAATCAAATAAATTCCATAAGTAACTGGGGAATTGTTTCTAGTAATCACCTTAAGACCAAGTTGCCAATCATATTTTAATTTTTATTGTGCTTTTTCTCTTCGTAGGAAATTGTGGACTGGTTCAATACAATCCGTGCTGTAAAATTCCACCACCTTAAAGTTGCCTTTCCTGGAGCTAGTGATCAGGAGGTAAGAATCTTGCTAAACTGGATAACTTATTAACAAAACTATATTGCAGATGATGTAATTTCCTTGTGACAAAACCAGTCTAATTATTTTCAGATTTTTGGCTATCTCCATGAAATGGGATAATCATATGTCTCTGGACTCATGCATGTTTTCTTCTCTGTCCAGCATGAATAGCTGGATAAAATAACAATTCATCCTAATCTTTAATTGTTGAAAGTAGCTAAGGCATTTACACAGGTAAACCTCTTTTTTTTTTCTGCAGCTGAAAACCCGATTGACAAGGAATTTCTTAAGAGAAGGTTATATGGAAAAAACTGGACCCAAGGTACAACTACTTATTACTTTGTTGTTTTTGTTACCATTTACCCCCCAAAAAGAAAACACCCAATAGAAGAGAATATCAGTAGCTCGGGATTAAAATGTGAAGTCCTTGATGTGTCTGATCTTGGTTATTTGCTTGCAGACATTTCATTATGCAAGTAGATAACATCATCTGTGCTGGTGAGCATGAGATTTGCTCCCTGCTTATTTATAGTAGCTTGCCCTGCCAATGTTGGGGTGTGAGTAGTTTTGCCCTTGGTAGTTCCTTGATTGAGGTATTGTTTCCTGCTTTCTTGTCTAGTGTTAATCCCTGCTTATCTGAGTCTTGGTTACTGGAGAGGATGTGTTTGGGTCTTTTTGTTTCCTTCTTTTCTTTTTATTTCTTTTGAATGGTGTGTAAATCAGCAGTGGATCCTACCTGTTCCATTACGGGTTCAGTGATTGCTCGCGTGTGCAGGCACACCTAACGTACATGCATGCAGCTTTCCTCACACCAGCTAAAGGCCCTGTCACACTGCCCAACGGATGCAAAACATTTGTAAAAAGGACACAGCGGACGAGAAAAATGTTCCATCCGTTGTTATCCGCTCTCAAAAGGGGCAAAAATTTGCATAAACAGAGCGGATAACACGGAAAGGAACGGACAGGGGGAGGACGCAGAGCGGATGGAAAGCGGATGCGGAACAGAAGCCTAGCGGATGGAAGCGGATGGGAGCGGATGCAGAGCGGATGCGTAGAGGATGCAGAGCGGATGCGTAGCGGATGCATAGCGGATGACGCGGATGCGTAGTTGCATCCGCTTTCATCCTTTCTCCGTCTGTGCTACTAACGCTGCGCGTCCGTTCCGCTTCTTCCCTGCGTCGGTTTACCGCTGGAACAGATTTGAGTTGTGCGGACGCGCAGCGGATGCCTAGCGGATATAGCGGATGCGAAACGGATGCAGAACGGATGTCCCCTGTATGCCTAGCCGATGCAGAATGGACGCATTGGATACATTTTCCGCTCAAAAGTTTTGAGCAGTTCAAAACCTTTTGAGCGGATGAAATGTCAATAGACGGATGCTGGACGGATAGAGAGGAAGCAAAACAGAGGCAGTGAATACAGAACGGAAGCATCGCATTAACCAACGGATGGCAAGTGTTTTTCTCTGTTTTACATCCTCTTTCCATCCGTTGGTGCAGTGTGACAGGGGCTTAAGGCCTGCAGAGCCAATCAGCTGAGAGGATAAAGAAGAGAAAAATGCAGAGACCGGTGGGAGGGCCCATCCTGCGCTTTTCTCTATTTTCTCCTCTCAGCTGATTTTTTTTTTACTACCTGTTCAGCCCAACTGGTCCAAACTGGTAGCATACCATCACTGGTGTAAATGTGGTTTATTTCTATGTGTCTATTACTGACTGAAAGTCTTTGATATATGAAAAGAAAAGGAACATGAAAGACAAGAATGTTCAGTGATGTGGAATTCCAGATTTTCATAAAATTGACCATTTTTTTAATAAAGAAAGTGCAATGTTTTTGAAGTGAAAAGCCTCACGTTATCTTTGAGCAGGATGATGATGATTACCATTACATACCATCAAGTTGTTGTCAACTCTTAATAACTATATAAGTAGATTTTCCCCAACATGATCTGACCCTAACCTGGACCTTCAGCTCTTCCGATAGAGCATTTATTTCTACTGTAATTGAGTCTACCTATTTTGCTGCTGGTCATCCTCTTCTTTTTCATTCCACTTATCTCAGCTTTTGAGCCTTCTGCAGAGCATTACATCTTTGCATAGGTGTCCAAAATAGGGTAATTTGAGCCTCAACTTTTCTTCCATGATTGAGAACTCTTGAGTTGATTTGTTCAATAAATCATTTGTTTGTTTACTGGTCAGCCAAGAAATATTGAAAATATTCTCCAGGGTCTTCTCCAACAGCAAAAATCAAAAGTATTATAAGACCCAGACTCCAAAAAATGGCTGTTCCAGGACTAAAAATGAATTTGATTTATTGAATAAATTCAACTTCCTCTGTTGACATAATACACACTAAGCCATGCGCCATGGTTATTTTAAGTCACAAAGTCCATTCTGGTTTAGTATTATATGTGAAACCTTTATTGCAATGTTCTTGGAAAGATTAACTGGGAAATGTAACAAACAGCACCAAAGGAAACAAGATAGTAATCCAAGATAGCCACTCTAGAAATTGACTTTAGCATAGGCTAGGAATTGAAGTTTTTTTTAATGCTGCTTCCAAAGAATTAACCAGGTGAGGGCTCTCTCTTCTTATAAATGTCTGTGGTTGGTTTTCACAGCAAAAGGAATGTTTCAAAAAGCGCTGGTTCAGTCTAGATCACCGAAGGCTGATGTACTTCAAAGATCCTTTGGTAAGCCAGTAATTGATTTTGCCTTTCCTCTCATCTTCCTGATTTACTCAGGTATTTAAATATATATTAGTCCAGCAGAAACATGGCCATTTTGTTGCTTGAAATAAAAATAGGGTTATTAGTTTTTGAACTCAATCCTATAGCTACCTAAAAACACCTATATTAAATTTCCTATTTTTTCCACTTGATTTTTTGCATATCAAACCTCTGTTAAAAGCAGACCAGAGTGTTTCTCCTTTTATTGGTTGTGTACTCTAAGTTAGAGAGAAGAATTATCTCCTCAATTTGTAAAGTTGGAATAGCTTTTCCCAATTCAGTGCCTTCAAGATATGTTTGAATTGCATGTTCCTGAATTTCCTACCAGGATATTAAAGTTTATTCATCTTTGATTTTCATAAGTTCCATATATATAATCCATTATTAGGCCCCAAAGATTGAGAAGAGCTTGTCAAGAGCCCAACTTTGACATTTTCCATTCCTAACTTCTTGTACAATCAAGGAAGATTTTGATTGCCGGGATCCTGAGGGCTCTAATTGGTCAGAAATTTGAAAGGTTCTTCCCACCCAAGGCTAAGAAATTACCATCTTTAATCCCTCAGTGTAACACGTAATCATCAAAGTGAGTCTATAATAGAAAAAGAAAGGAAAAATATAAACAATATATATGTATATTTAAAACAAAAAATTAGGCCATGTCAAATTTTTCAACTTTCAATTTCCAAACAATAGGGCTGCTCAAAAGTTGTGACATGCCTTGGGGATTGTAAAGATATTTTGGTTACTTCAATATAATTTAGTTTGGTAAATAATTTCATAAACATTATAACTTTTTAACATTTGATTTGCTTCATTTTAGGCATTTAAGAACAAAAATAAAAAAAAACACGAAATAAAATATGCGTGTTACTGTTACAGTGAGATGTGAAAGTGACTCTGTTTTAAAATAACATTTTAAACTTTGCACCAAAGGAGTCATGTTGGTCAATCTTTTCATTAGCTTACCAGAGAGCCATTTCAAAGACTAAAAGTGAACAAATTTCTTCAGTCCAGGATTTTAGATCCAAAGTGACAGTTCCTTTTCAGCTGCATCCAAAGCTCTTTTTTTTAAATCAATGCATTATTTTATTGCCTTTCAAATAATGACAAAAAAAACATAAAAATACAAACATTGTCAAAGAAAAAATACACATTGTAAAATAAAGTAGGTTTGAAAAAAGATGATAGTTATATAAACCTATTAGAAACATATATGTACTTGAGTGATTGCGTAAGATAGCTTTATATAAAATTGTAACTGTTCACTGCTAAAATGATATATTTTGGCCTAGCTACACCGCAGGCTTGAGAATTCAAAATTGTTTTTAAAAAATAGATTCTAATTTTTGGTGTACGGTTTAGCTTTGCATTAATATGTGTAAACCTTATTTATCTTCCCCAAATAATATTAACAATAATATAATGGCCTTAACACAGAAGCAATTCATCAAAGGTTTCTTGTTTGTGTTTAACTGACTTCTCCACGAATGTTTAAGAAGGGCTGTTCGTCAATCTTTTTTAATTACAAAAATGTATGAAGAAATGGTTCTGCTGTTGTTTCAGTTCTTCCAGCTGCTGCTTCTCTTCCTAAAGTTAGAGCGTTGTAGCTAAAGTATCGGCACATTTCTCCCTTCTCAGTGACTTCCCAGGAGAACAACCAGAGCACTTTTGGCAGTATTCTGTTATAAGTTATAACTATAGTCTAGAATCTCAAAATTACTTTTAAGGCAGATGTTGTTGTTTTTTCTTATCCCATACAGGATGCTTTTGCTAAAGGTGAGGTTTTCCTGGGCAATGGGGAACAAGGATATAATGTCAAAAAAGGATTGCCACATGCCATGCAGGGTAGGTTCACCTGGAAACATGGTATAATTATTGTAACTCCTGACCGCAAGTACATCTTCACCTGTGAGACAGAGAAAGAGCAGGAGGAATGGAAATCAGTCTTCAGCCATGTGATGGAGCAGCCCATGACACCCCAGGAATATGCAAGTAAGTTTCAAGAGGATATTTTCATTCTATTCAGCCATGAGAAATTGAAGACAGGGGATCACCCGAAGGTGGTTGCTGATTTTTCTCTTGGTGTTCTTCCCCTTCTAATTTGGTAAATAAAAAAAAAATGAATTAAGAAGTAAGGAGTGGCAAGCTACATTGAAAATTGTGTATCTTTGTCAGTGTGTGTCTCCACTTGCCTTTAAGTTAAAAGGTTGACTTCTGTTGACTGCCTTGAGAAATCCATGCAGTTTTCTTGGCAAGATTTTGGAAATGGTTCTCCATTGCCTTCTTCCTAGGACTGAGAAGGTCTGGCCCAAGGTCACCCAGGTAGGCTTTTGCTTAAGACAGAACTCAGAATCTCTCAGTTTCTAGCGGAATACCCTATTTATTACACCAAACTGTCTCTGTGGTAAAGTGGCAACCCCTAATAATATTTTAAGGCTCAAATGGACCCTGTAAGCTTAATGGGAGACTACAGCTCAGTGGCTTGTTTGTGACTATGCCAGTGTACCCAGAAAAAGGACCAAGGTGAGAAATGGCAGTAGGGAGAAGATGGCAGGTAGCATTTTCTCAAACGAATGTTTTGTAACTGGTTCTGTCCCCTGTGGAAGCTATTTTGTGACTATTGCAAGATTGCCCGTTACATGTTCTGAACACTCTAAATATATCTACCAATCCAGTGTTTCTCAACCTCAGCAACTTTAAGATATATGGATTCAGTTCCCAGAATTTCCTAGCTGGTGTGTTGTTTGCGGAATTTTGTGAGTTGAAGTTCATGCATCTTAAATAGTTGCTGAGATTGAGAAACTCTGAACTGTCCCATAAGAAGAACTCCATTTTTGCTGGCAGAAGGTTGCAGGAGGCCATCACAACTGAAAACAGAGCTTGGGAGCCTGTTTTCACTGGCATAGCGCTCAGGCCACCACAGGTGCCCCCGCCAAGAATGATGTCAAGCTGGCCACACCCACCCTGGCCATGCCCCCCCGGCCCCCCAAGGTCAAACACAACCCTGATGAGGCCCTCAATGAAATTGAGTTTGACACTCCTGGCTTAAATTATTATGCTTTCAGTAGTCACAAGGCAAGAGGGTCTCTAAGGTAAAGATAAAGGTTTCCCTTGTCCAGTTTTGTCCAACTTTACATGGTGGTGTTCCTCTTCATTTCTTAGTCATGGGAGCTAGCATTGTCTGAAGAAACTTCTCTGATCATGTGGCCAGCATGACTGTACGATGAGGCGCATGGAAGGCTGTTGGGTAATAAAATGCAGCTGTTATCTCTTGCTGCCACTAGGCACTGCCCACAACCCTTTGTCTCTTCAACCAACAGGGCTAGAAAAGTAATTCTAAATTAAATTATGTCATATGCTCAGCAATAAAATAACTGTATAGAGTTGCAGAATTGTCACCCCTCCCCCCTTTGCCTATGGCTATTCATATTCATATTTGGGGGACGTGGTGGCTCAGTGGCTAAGATGCTGAGCTTGTCAATCAGAAAGGTCGACAGTTCGGCAGTTTAAATCCCTAGCACCGCGTAACAGAGTGAGCTCCCGTTACTTGTCCCAGCTTTTGCCAACCTAGCAGTTCGAAAGCATGTAAAAATGCAAGTAGAAAAATAGAGACCACTTTGATGGGAAGGTAACAGCGTTCAGTGCGCCTTTGGCATTTAGTCATGCCGGCCACATGACCACGGAGACGTTTTCAGACAGCGCTGGCTCTTTGGCTTTGTAAAGGAGATGAGCACCACCCCCTAGAGCTGGAAACAAATAGCATGTATGTGCGAGGGAAACCTTTACCTTAACTATTCATGTTTGCCATAGTAGATTTATAATATAATATATTTTATTTCTTTTTTTTTTTTTTTACAGTTGAAGCTAATTTCAGGATCAAACATTAACATCTCTGGGGAACAGTGAGTTGCTGCTAGTTTCTTGGTCTACAGTTTTTGGATAACAAAGAAGAAAAGACATTCTGGAGTCACAACAGCCTATGCATTCTCTCAGAGCTGAAAGAAGTGTTGAAAGAAATAAAATCCATCTAGACAGCCCTCTGCCAAAATACTGCTGGATACCTGTTTCCCAAAATCGTTTATCATTTTGACCCTAAACTATACTTGGTATGGAAATAAGCAGCACAAAGACTGATGTAAAGCAGCTGAAGCATGCTACTGCCGTGCCTTACGATAAATTGAATGGTTTGTTTTTTATTGACCAAAATGTTCATATTCCCATTTTGTGCTACCACTGCTTGCTGCAGATTGGCCATTATTTGCTCTACTTGCTTGGTATTATGATAGAAGCAAAGCAAATTCTGAAACAAGAGGAAGGATCATTAGCCTGGAAAGTAAACTTTGTACACTTCAAAAATGGCTTGGAATTATCTCAGTTTGTCTTTTTTAGGCTTCCATGCAACCCTGAAATAAGATATGTCTGTTTTAATTGGTCAGTTGTGACTTTTAAAGCAGCGGAATCTTTTTTTTCCTGATACACACACACACACACACACAAAAATAGCAGGAAGCTTTACTAAACAGTTAAAGAAGTGAGGTAGGTGCAAGATTCATAGCACATTTCTTTCAAAACATTTTCAAAGTTCCTGGAAGCTATGTCAAAAGAAGAGATTGCAGGAATTGGATATGTTTAGCCTTGAAAATGAGAGTGCTGGGTGGGAAACATGATAAATGTCAATTTCCAAAATTGATGAAAAGATCCTGTCTACATTAAAGTAGAGGAAGAATCATAGAAATATGAGGCTTGCTTTAATATGAGTTCTTGCATTCATTGGGAGTTGGCTTTGATTGTTTAAAAGCTGCTTTAATATTTATGATTCTCCAAACCTCATTACATCTGTCACAGACCACTGAGCATCCTGATTAGATCAAGACAGACATCAGGTATAATTTGATTAAAAAGACCTGTATTTTATTCCAGATATATTTAAATATCTTAAAATTACAAGGCTACACAAACAATTCTGTGTGTCCCATTTTTTAACACGTAAATTTATCAAAAGGGGAATTCTTTTCAGTGCCAGCCAACCTTTTCTGTTATACCATAGAAAGTTGTGTTGATTCCACTAACTAGTTTGTCTTATTCCACCCTAGCCCTCTTAATTTTCTATTTATATTCTAAGACAATTAAGGACATTCCTTCTCTATTACAACAATGCACAAAAAAGCAGAAACTGGGGTTGGAGAAAGCAATGGAGAAACTGACAGAAAGCCAAAGGAAGAACATGGGGGTTAGATGGGTGGGAAGACATCAGGGTTTAAATACACTGTGTCATTCTCCATTAGCTAACAGTCCACAAGTTATTGCTGAGAATATTAACATTTGAGTGTGAAGTGGTGAGTCAGACACATTCCTCCTCTGTAAAAGGGAATGCTATTTTTGAGTAGGGGACAGGGGCAGCAGAAGAGATGAGGAAGAAATCTGTTGGATTGCTCCAAGAAGATTGATTTGCATTAATGGGCTAGCAAATGAATACTGGAATACAAAGAGAAATTAAAGACTCACAGATGCACAGAGGACTCAATCTTTGGAGGTTGAAAACAGAAAGAAGAAACCATACTGCTTCATTCATAAAGTGCAACGGATGTCCTTCTTTCAGTCGTGGTCTTTCTCTAAGGAATGATAAGAAGCATGGCTGAGCAGGATGTGCAAAGAAGGCAGTTGCCATCATTCCTTATGAAGAACAGATTTCTTTCCTCATATCCAACCTATTTTGGTTTTTGCCCCATCAGCGTTCCCAAACCTCCTTGTTGATCTCGATTGCCAGACTTGTGAGACACAAAATGTGTCTATGAAAGTTTTCTGTGGAATTGGAGTGCATTTTGAGTATTCAGTGATGGCAAAACTCATTGAAGAACCATTCTGGGGCAATTTCTCAGATGAAGACATTGACTTTAAGGAGCAGAGTTCTCTCACGGGAGTTTTGGGAGCAATCCTCCTCCTGATGTGCTTCGTTGGGATGACAGGGAATATCTATACACTGGTGGTGGCATTTGGCAGCATGGCAATTCGTTCAGCAAGCTGTTTGTGTGTGTATGTTATTAACTTGGCCTTGGCAGACTTACTCTACCTTTCCACCATCCCCTTTGTGGTATGCACCTATTTTGCCCAGGACTGGTTCTTTGGGGATGCAGGATGCAGATTTTTGTTTAGCTTGGACTTGCTCACAATGCATGCTAGCATCTTTTTGCTGACAGCCATGAGTTTGGAGCGTTATTGGGCAGTGACCAGACCACTAAAGGTTAGGATTGTTGGGAACACTTATCGTAAGGTTGCCAGCCTTGCTGTGTGGCTTCTGTCATTGTTGCTTACAATACCAATGATGGTCATGATCCAGCAGCGGGAAGGTGGAAGCCATAAACATATTTGCTTTCCCATGTGGACGCCTGATGCCTTCCGAATTTACCTCACAGTTCTCTTTGGCACTAGCATCCTAACACCTGGCCTTGTCCTAGCCATATTGTACTCACGTCTTGCATGGAACTATTGGATTTCTACAAAAACTATGCAGCCTCAGGTGACGGGCAGAACGTTGAAACAGAAGCTGTTCTCCAGAATCTTCAGCATCATTGTGGCCTATTGGGCTTGTTTTGTACCATTCTGGGCCTGGCAATTAGCCAAATTGTACTGGTCAGTGGACTTGGAGATTGGCTCTACTGCTCAGGCTTACCTCAACTTTGGTGTTACCTGCTTGACCTATAGCAACAGTTGCATTAACCCATTCTTTTATACCTTGCTAACAAAAAATTACCGTGAGTACATGGCAACTCAGTGTGAGGAAAGACAAGGCAGACAGTTTGCCTTCTTCAGAAGAGGGAGAAATGCAAAACCTCAAGCAGAACATGTATCTGTAGCAGAGGGAGTTTACCAGATTGAAGAAATAGAAGATATCCATTAATAATGAATGTCAAATATGTCATTGTTCCTCAGGTTCATCCAACTCACTTAATCCAAGAACTTCAATCTTTTGGGCTCCATGGGTACACTGAGAATTTTGATAGCACATGATAGGAACTCATGCAGATTAGTGAGAATATTCCTTGCTGACCTCTCTAGAATTTAAGATAATCTCAGTCTACATTTTCCATACTCTGAGCTGTCAAGCACACTTCCAAATTAAGCATGGGCTGCAGCCACGTAACATTTTTATTTTCAAGGATTGCTGGTGGAGATTATGAAGGGTTAAAGAGGTATTATTCAGAAGGAAAAATATTGCTAAAGAGTAGGATATTGCTTTGAGTCCTGGTAAATTATGATTTGATTATTCTTCAGAACCAGTTGGGAAGGGTAATCGGCATAAAAGGAGATATCCATGATAAACTGGTAACAATAGGCATCTTGCTGCAGATGCTAGATAAAGGTGTGCAAAATATAATGTGTTTTGCTATCAGTGATTCAGTCAGGTAGCCTAAGAGGATGAATCATCCTGGCACCTATTGGCCATTTCAGGCTGGTGTGGGGACAACCTTCCCTTCTGGTCTCTGGGCATCTCCTTCCATGATCATTTTCTTCCAAGGAGATGAAAGAACCCTTTTTCAAACCAGGCTTTCCTACCACCTGACAGAAATTGTAGATCACTTCATGGGCAGGCTTTTCATAAGTGTGGCATCACACTTATGAAAAAGTATCCCGCTGAACCTGGGGAGGTTTTATTATTTTTAAGGGTGGCTTTATCTGCAAATTTGGATGCTTTTTTCAAAACCCTATGGCTGCACATGATGCTGTTGCTGAGAAAAGGGTAGGTGAATCATTGGGAAGAGAAGGTTTAGAAAAGAATACTCGCCCTTGAGAAAGAGACTCAAAATAACTCTGCTTTGATTTTGTTTGGCATAAGATATAGTAAACAAAAATAGACAGGCTTAGTATCAAGATATTGCTATTCTATCCTAGAACAATAAAAAGCATATCTGAAAACTACTCGCTTGTTTCCTGTCTATTTACCTCCAAGTGCTGACAGCAGTACATTTACTTCTGGTTCCAGGGTGGGTGGTGGGTGGGCGGGTAGCATTTTAAATGTGTGGTGGGGAAAAGTCTCAATGTCTCTTCCATGCTAATGCTTACATTCTTTTCTCAAAATTGAGAAAACAAAAAGTTGAAAGTAAAATGTTTGGTTAAAATCACCTGATCTCAAAGGGATTTAAGAAGAAATAAATAGCTGTTCCTTAGCTTTCTGCAGTAATATTGTATTCCTGGCATGGATGCTATTTTTTAAGTAAGAACTCTGCATTAATTTAAAAATAGCTCTAGACCTCTGAGCTCATTATGTTGCCTTGTTTAGAATTAATTTGTTTCTGGCTCAGCTATGGTGCATTTGAAATGACTTTCTTTTCCTTTGAAAACACCTTGGGTCATTTGACCCTGTGGATGATTGTTTCTCCTTTATCAGAACTCCTAGCCTCACCGTGCCCAGAGTTTGGGCTTCATCTGGTTTTTATTTTACAAATCACCAGACAAGAACAGATATCAAGAATATAGATGTGTATGAGGCAATTTATTTATTCTTGAGATGGAGTGGGGGTGAGAGGATTTTTGTTAGTGGAGGACTTCTGGCAGCTCTGGGTGGATCAGTAATCTTTGCTCCTCATTTTCAGCATTTTGAAATTGGCTGGTTTGTAGAGGATGACAGATTGTTTTGCAAAATCAAGGAGTGGAAGAAATAGTAGTGTGGAAATATCCTTAGAGTCATTAAATTAATATTAATTTTAGTTAAGCCATGTTGATTTTATTAATTTTAGTTAAGCCATGTTGACATATTGTAATCAAGTCTATTATTGGATCGAGCCTACTGTTGCCTGTACATGATATACAGGGGTGGGATTCAAAAATTTTAACAACCGGTGCAATGGACATGGCTTAGGTGGTGGGTGTGGCTTGGTAGACATGTGACTGGCTGGACATGGCTTGGTGGTCATGTTATTGGCTGGGCGTGGCCAACTCAATATTACTCACATCGAGGCACGCATTTCCTCACTTGGCCTCTCATGACTGTGGGGATGCTGCAACAATTGTAAGTGTGAAAAATGGTCATAAATCACTTTTTTCAGTGCCATTGTAACTTTGAATGGTCACTCCACACAAGCAAAGTACCAGCAAAGGAGGAAAAAAACTCCAGAGAAGTTCCTGAGACAGGAAGTCTAGTCCTGCCAAGAATGTAATAAGGGTTAACGGAGAGGCAGTTTCTGTAAGCAACACCAGAATGTTTCCTTCTTGCCTTCCTTACAGGTTTAGGCCAGTAATTTCTTCTAACAACCGGTTCTCCGAACTGCTTAGAATGTTAATAACCGGTTCTAGCAAATAGGTGCGAACTGGTAGAATCCCAGTTATTATGTCCAATCAAGTTGTTGCTGACTCTTAGTGACAACATAGATAGGTTTGATGATCGATCCCTAACCTGGTCTTTCAGACCTTCCAATGGTGTAATTGCATCCACTGCATCCACGCATTCTTGCAAATATCAACAGCACCATGCAATTGGCTCCCTTCCTCCCATTAATTATGTCAGCCTGATATAAGGCCTGGATGGCTGTAATGTCCCAGAAAGAAATTCTACTATCCCCTCAATTCTCTGATTTTTCATCCATGGTAAATATGTAATAAACTTATCGAAACAAAGTTGGTAAAAATGACCAAGTTTAACAAAATCATGTATTGAAGTAAGTGGCAAATTGTCTACCTGTTTTGCAACTTCTATGTCTGTGATTTGCAGAAGTGCTAAGAATTATAATCCAGTACATCCAAAAGACATTGAGTTGAAAAAAGTGTCCTAAAATATATAGAGATCACCATTTGTAATGTAGTCAATTACTATGGCATCAATAGAATCATCTGGTAATCGGTTTCATTTTCAAATGTTGATCAATCTTTTGCTTCTCTTGATTTTATGATCTGATACAATCCTCAGTAGGGCAATATAAACTATCAAAGAAAACAATTGCATTTACTTTGTTCTGTTTAAGATTAAGAATGGATTTATTAACAGATTATTTGCACATGCAGTGGAAAGCTATCAGTTGGTCAATGATGATGGAATTATAGAAGAAGTTTAAGGTATGGATATTCCAGTTATGTCCAGTAAGCATTTCCAATACTCTAGTTAACAGAGAGTGCAGTCTGTCTTCTCATCCCCTTCTTAAATGTTGCTACTTTGTGGTATGTTACAGCCATATGAGACATTTTCTCTTTGAAAAAGACACACACTACCCAAAAATTCAGGGCTGTCTTTAACGCATGGTCCTGATGGTCACTTGCCCGTGGGCCCCACGAGCATAGAGATCCCACGCTAATCTGTGTATGTTAACCCTTCAATGCAACTTGTGTCATATAAATGCAGCAACTATATGGCTTAATTATCATAGGGGCTCCAGCACACTATTTTGCCTGGGGCCCACAATGCTGTTAAAGCCCATGTCACACTGGCCAATGGATGCAAAAAGGACACAGTGGACGAGCAAAATGTTCCATCCGTTGTTATCCGCTCTCAAAAGGGGCAAAAATTTGCATAAACAGAGTGGATAACACGGACACGGGGAGGACGCAGGGCGGATACAAAGCGGATGTGGAATGGAAGCCCAGCGGATGGAAGCGGATGGGAGTGGGTGGCAGGGCTTCTGGGGGGCCTCAGCAAAGTGGACGCGGAACGGAAAGAGCGGAAGCAGAGTGGACGCCGAACGGATGAAGCGGATGCACAGCGGAAGCCTAGCGGATGCACAGCGGAAGCCTAATGGATGCCTGGCGTTAATTGCGCATGCGGGGAGGATGCATTGCGTCAGCCCCGCGGATATAACGGAAGCATCTCGGAAGCAGGTCACCATTCAGAGGAAAGACCTGCTGCTGGACACATCAACTGCGTTGCCTGCCCTGCCTGCATGTCTGCCTGCCAGCCTTGCTGCCAGCCTTGCTGCCAGCCTTGCTACCAGCCTGCCTGCAAGCCTTGCTGCCAGCCAGTCTGCCTGCCAGCCTTGCTGCCTGCCTTGGTTCATGTCTGCCTGCCAGCCTTCCTGCCAGCCTTGGTTCATGTCTGCCTGCCAGCCTTCCTGCCAGCCTTGGTGCCAGCCTCCCTGCCAGCCTTCCTGCCTGCCTTGGTTCATGTCTGCCTGCCAGCCTTGGTGCCTGCCTGCCTCCAGCCTGCCTGCCAGCCTTGGTGCCAGCCTTCCTGCCAGCCTTCCTGCCAGCCTCCCTGCAAGCCTTTCTGCCAGCCTTGGTTCCTGCCAGCCTCCCTGCCAGCCAGCAACCCCACAACCATGCGGAAGCACAGCAAGCCTCAGCCATCTGCTGCCAGCCCTGGCAAGAGGGACAGGGCTACCATCCCGCCCCCTGGCCCTCACTCTGGTTCTGCTGGGGCTTCTGCAGCACGGGCTCGCTCTTCTGGGGCTGGCGCTTCTGCTGCTTCTGGAGGAGCTGATGACAAGCACTCCAGCGCCACCCACCTCCACAGCACCTGGACCCTTAACCCCTGAGACTGAGCGACCAAGAGGAGTGCCAGAGACTCATTTTTGTTTTATAGCTTCTTGTTAGTAAAGTCTATTTTTGATTCATACACTTGCTTCGTTTCTTTTTTTTAATAAAGTCTTGCTGGAAACTGTTAGAAATGGTTTAAGCCTTTGCATGCTTGTGGGATGGGTAAGGATAGCTTTGGGATGGGTTAGGATACCTGTGGGATGGGTAATAGCTGTGGGATGGTTTAGGATAGCAGTGGGATAGATAAACCTCCAGTGCAAGCATAGTGGGACTGGATGGTCCACCCTCCCAGGTGCCACACCTACAGCCCTTTATTATCAATAATAATGTAATAATTATCCACACATGTAAACACAAACACAACTCTTTATTAAACGCCCTGTTCATTGTAGGCCAACCAAACATACATGGCCCAATCTCATCTGTGTGATGAGACAGGCTGAAGGAAGCATCCATTAAGCATCTACCATCCTGTCTTGCCACTCCACTGCTCCAGCTGGGGAGTTGCACCATTGTCTCAGGAGGTTGCGCTGCTTCTTCACTTCATTTGAGGCTCTGTTGGGGCCTTGCACATCCTCAGTGTCGATCAGGTTTCGCCCTTGCCTCCATTCCCCAGGCTCCATGACCCCATTGGCTTGTTGGAGGTCCCAAGAGCCTGTTCTGCAAGACTGGGTAGCGGGTGTGCATGAGATTGTGCAGGATGCAGCAAGCTTCCATGATCCTCCTCACAGTCTCTGGGCAATGCTGCATGGTGGTGAGAAGTACCTGGAACCTGTTGGCCAGGATGCCAAAGGTGTTCTCCACCACCCGCCTTGCCCTGGACAGCCTGTAGTTGAAGATCCTATCTTCAGGGGTGAGGAGTCTGGAGGTGTAGGGCTTCATGCGGTAGGTTGTGAGGGAGAAGTTGTCATCCCTCACGATGAAGTAGGGCACATCTTGTGTGTCGTTGGGCAGGGGTTCTGGATCTGGGAAGCCCACGATGAGGTTGCGTTCCAGCCCCTCCTTGAGGAAACTGGCATTGTATACCTGGGCATCCGAAGATGAGCCGTTGCCTGAAGCATCGATGTACATGAACTTGTAGCCAGCATCGACCATGGCAAAGAGGATGATGCTGAAGCAGTCCTTGGAATTGAAATAAGTGGACCCTGACTTGGCTGGAGATTTGCAGGCCACGTGCTTCCCATCTATGGCTCCAACGGTGTGTGGGAAGTTCCACTTCTGATACCACTGCTCTGCAACTTTCTTCCAGCCTTCTTCAGTGGAGGGGGACTGGAGGAGCTCCTCCTTGTATTCTTCAATGATGGCCTGCACCACTTCTCTGACCACAATGCTGATGGTGTTGGATGGCACCCTCCAGCCGTTCTGCATACTCCTGTAGGAGGTCCCTGAGGCCAGGTGGTGCAGAGTGAGTGCCACCTTGAGCCCAGGTTCCAGACTGGGCCGGAAGCTGGTGTTTGCCTTGGTCAACCTGGGTGTCAGGTGCTGCACAACTTCGTCAAACATGGCTGGAGGCACCCTCATGAAGTTCTGGAATGCCCGAGTGTCTTTGCTCCTGAGCTCCACCATCAGCTTGTTGTACAGTCCGTCCTCCGCTCTACTGGCGAACCATCTTCGGACCCAGACTCTTTTTGGGTGGCTCCTTTTCTTCTCACAGTAGAGTTCACAGAGCCTGCAGATGGCTTCGCACTGTTGCAGATTGATGGTGGCTGCCGAAAGGACTTTGTTACAATCCACGGTGGACATGACTGGATGCTGTGGAAGAGGAAGAGACAGATGAAGGCTGCAGAGCTCTGCCCTGCTGGGCTGCTGTTCTGAAAGTGCGATGCAGGCGAGTTGCTCCCCCTTTTTATAGGCAGTAGAGGTTTTCCTCTAGGCATCCTCTAGGCATCCTCTAGGCATCCTCTAGGCATCC
>BLBF01000022.1:46197405-46275869 GCA_015471245.1 Laticauda colubrina
TCCTCTAGGCATCCTCTAGGCATCCTCTAGGCATCCTCTAGGCATCCTGTAGACATCCTTAATATCCGAGATAGGTCCCCTCTGCGAATGTTTTTTCCGCTTTAAACGCTTTGTTTCCGTGCTGCATCTGCTAGGCATCCGTTCTGCGTCCGTTCTGCTTCCTCCCCGCGTCCGTTTACCACTGGAGCGGATAGAGTTGCGCGGATGCATAGCGGATGCCTAGTGGATATAGTGGATGCGTAACGGATGCAGAACGGATGCCTAGAGGATGCCTAGCGGATGCAGAACGGATGAACTGGATACATTTTCCGCGCAAAAGTTTTAGGCAGCCCAAAACTTTTGGAGCGGATGAAACGTCCATAAACGGATGCTGGACAGATAGAGAGGAAGCAAAACGGAGGCAGTGAGTACAGAACGGATACATCGCGTTAACCAACGGATGGCAAGGTTTTTTGTCCGTTTTACATCCTCTTTGCATCCGTTGGTTCAGTGTGACATGGGCTTAAGACAACCCTGCAAATATGTAAGGCTGATTTATAGCTTGCCAAAGTTTCACCCATGACAGTTAAGTCATTTGTGCATTCATTAATTGCGCATTGGTTAATATTTTTGATCATATCAAACATCATGATCTTAGCTCATCCTACTTTTGCAAGTGCTTGAAAACTCTGTCTGCAATATTATTCCCTGACAGCTTGCCCTGATCTAACTTTTGAAACAACTTTGAAATTGGAAACAGGAAAGGCAAATGGAACAGAGCAAATACAAAAGAGAACAGAGTTGCATAATCTGATGCTCTCAGATTATGTATTTACCACAGCCTCTAATTAGTGTATTCCTCTGCTTTTTTAACCCTCCGGGAGGGTAAAAAAGAAAAGGACACACCATAGATTTTCTATTGTTTAAATGTCACTTGGACCTGGAGGGAAGAACAGCACAACTATCACTAATTTCATTGGGGGGGGGGGAAGGTCCATATTACATTGTTCTGCTCTTCTATCTTGACAGAAAAAAAGGAAATCCAGCTTTTTCTATTGGTAAAATAACTATGGAAGGCAATGCACTGGGATCACCTGGAGGGAAGGGATTTGCCTACAAAGAAATGAAGCATAGCAGATGGGTTGAATAGCTAAATAAGCGAGAATAGCCCTTTCAATGTGTGGCAGAAAAAGAAAAAGGAAAGTTGTCTTCCTTGTGGACTACAATCAGGTAGAGGATGATCTTGTGTGCTCATGATCTCAAGAAGTAATTGGCAGCCCATCTTCATGCTGTAATTAGTCAATTATGCAGATCAACCCTTAATTCCCCAACTACAAGCCAGACTGGGCCCCATCCAAAATTCAATAGCAAAATCAGTAATATAATTTTTAGCTGATTTATTTTAAAATGCCTGTTAAATCTCCACTGGATTTAGTGAACCTATTTTACTTTTAAACAAAATAGAACATAAAGTGTTCCATTTAAAGTTCCATGCCCTTTCTGGCAACAGATATTTAAAACAAAAGTAACAATTGCAATTCAAAACCCTGGCCAGAGCGATGCGAACCAGTCAAGCAGATAACATAAATCAAGCTTTTCCCTAGACTCTAGGGCCTAGAAGGAGTGGAGACAAGAGCAAAGGGGCACTACAGGTGGGAAGACCTTCTGTTGCAGAGCACCCAGCCTCATTGGGTTGCTTACATCTTTCATTACAATACAGGTGTGTGAATCAACCAGTGTAACAACCACTTCAGTGAGTGGGTGCTTCAGTGAGTGCGTCCAGAGACACACAATGAGTGCATCCAGAGTGGACGCACAGAACACTTGCTACTTCCTTTCTCTCTGTGTTAAACAGCTGACACGTGGCAATCCGCTGTGCCGCCCAAATCAACTAAGATTGAAAACCAGGATATAAAGCACAGACTAGAGCAGGGGCTGGTGATCTGATCGTTGGAGCAAACTGGCTGGCTCACAGCTCATCCTTGGAGCTACCGGTTCATTTGAACCGGGCTGAACTGGTAGAATCCAACCGCTTTACAATACCAGCCTTTCCAGTCATTGGCCATCCTGGTTGTAACTGATGGGGGTTTAAACTAATCCCAGCACATTTGAAAGGTGGGAGAGAAGTAAAACCCATGTCAGAGTGATGCAGTCATTTTGAACTGATTGCTACTCTTCCTGTGGGGAAAACTTTCGGTATCCTATGGGGGAGTTTGTAATTGCTGTTGAAGACTGCAATAATCTCGTGGCTATGCATTAGTTTTGATCACT
This sequence comes from Laticauda colubrina, assembly GCA_015471245.1. NCBI lineage: Eukaryota > Metazoa > Chordata > Lepidosauria > Squamata > Elapidae > Laticauda > Laticauda colubrina. Next base: position 46,199,656 of record BLBF01000022.1, read on the forward strand.
AGGGCAAATGGAGAAAAATAAATAGTAACACATGCTGTCTCTGGGCCTATTTTGCAGCTAGTGACTTAGTTAAGGTTAGTTATGGTTAGTTAAGTGAATCTCTGTGTTTAGGTGACAAAAGAAACTCTGGTTCCTGACTAACTGAATAATTCTTGCTGCGTTTTTAATCTTGTTTTTTGAATCTGTGTGGATCTTGATGATTTCTTGAACCTGAATCTACAAAGAACAGATCCTTGTAGAAAATGAAAGCAAATAGGTTTTCAAGGGACTGGAGAGGCTACAATAAAGAGAAAGAGAGCCTCCGTTGTTTAAAAGAAAAACATCAGAGTCTGGCCCTTTCAGAATGGATTCCTTCGAGAGTTATGAAACCTCTGGTAACAACAGCAAAACTGGTGGGCTTGTGAAGCTAGCAAAGCAGGGTAAAGGGAGAAATTGTGCTGAACTTTGGCATAGAAAAGCAGATATGCATAACATAAAGCAAATCAGACAGATATCTGTCAGGAAAATATGGTCATTGTTGGGAACAGTCATAAATTTAAAAAATGCAAATACGCCAATTAATGCTGCTTTGTGGGATTGCCTGGGAAAAATCCCTGAGAGTTAGGTACTATCATCCTTAGAAGGAGAAGGTAAACCTGGTGGACTTGCCTACACAGGGGCTAGCCAGCTTGCATGAATGAAAGGGCAAGATGCAAACAAAAATGTTAAAAGGAATTGGACATTGGTAGATTCTTTTTTTTTTTTTTTACCCTTTCTATCATCAGCAAATTCATTTCTCCAAATCTAAGCATAATACCCAAAATTGTCTGCTGCAACGTCTTGCTTATCAACGACTTCTTCAGCTTCAACCATAATAATACATGGACAAAGAATCAATACAAACTCAAGGTAAACTGCTTCAAACCCAATTGCAGAAAATATGGCTTCAGCAACAGAGTGGTCAATACCTGGAATGCCCTACCCGACTCCATTGTTACCGCCTCAAACCCTCACAGTTTCAACCTCAAACTGTCGCACCGGATTGGGTGAACTGGTAGCAAGAATTTGGCGTAGGTCGCCGAACTGCTAAGTTCTGGCTGGCCACATTCCCCACCCGGTCGCCCTCCTGCCCAATGCTCGCTCACCCCGCCTACCTGCCTGACATTCACCTAAGGTATTTTTTTTTTCCTCCCGACAATCAGCTGTAGATAAGACCAGCTGTGTAGGGATTCCCCTTGCTGAGGCCCAGGAAGGCAAAAAATGGAGGGAGGAGCTCAGCCCTCCCTCCATTTTTTGCCTTCCAGAGCCCCAGAGGACCCTTAGGGGAGCAAAAATGCCCCCCCCACCGAGGCTCCTCTGAGGCTAGGAAGCTCCCCAAAACCAGTGGGGGCTGCAAAAAAGCCATGACCACCCAGTCACATGGCCACGCACCGCAAGCCACACCCACAGAACCGGTAGTAAAAGTTTTTGAATCCCACCACTGACCTCACTCCATTCCTAAGAAGTCTGTAAAAGGGGTGTGCATAAGCGCACCAGTGTGCCGACCATACCTGTCTTCCTGTCCCCATTGCAACCTAGAAGAGGTTGTAGTCTGCATGATTATTTCCTCACCACCAGATGGCAGACTGCCTTCTTTAGATAAAATAGGATGATTAGGAACCTGGTTTATAAGGACTTTCCTTGTGGTATATCCAGGGGTGAGATTCAACCGGTTTTACTACGGGTTCAGTGACTACGTTTTGTGCGCATGTATAAAAAAACCTTAAGTTGTTCCATCTGGACAGCTGAAAAGCGCTGTGTGTGGGTGTGCAGCGTTTGAAAAGCCTCTATTTTCCTGCTTTTTCAACCTCAGCTGTGCTGCGCAAAGCAGCTGAAGTTGAAAAAGCAAGAAATAAAGGACAGCCAAGAGTCTGGGTGGGCGCGTGGCCAAACAGCAGCAAACACAAAACCGGTTTGGTATCTGCTGCTCTTCAGAGCTACCGGTTCTATAGAGCCGGACATATAGAATCGGTAGCATCCCACCCCTGGGTATATCTATGTCACATGCCCGGTTTAAAGCTGAGCCCCCATAGCCAGGAGGTGGGCAAAGTTATTCCCTGGTAACAGGCAACATAGCCAAGAGAGATTAACTCTAAGGTTTGTCTTTTATAAAATTGTCTTTTATAAAATTGGCAACCCACAGACATTGCTCAGTGCCTTTACTCAGAACAGCAAACTGGTTCAGATACACAGGTAGTTCTTGATTTCTGATCACAATTAGCACCAGAATTCTCATTGCTAAACAAGGTGGCTTTTAAGAGGATTGGATTTTACGACCTTTTCTGCCACAGTTAAGCAAATAACTTCAGTGAGTCATGTGGTTATTAAGCAAAGCCAGCTTCCCCCTGAGACCTTGTTTGTCAGAAACTGGCTGGGAAGGTGGCAAATGGTAATTACATAACCTGGAGACATTGCAACCATCCTAAAAACACGCTGGTTACTAGGTGTGCAAATTTTGATCACAAAACTGTAAGGAAAGCTGCTATGGTCATAAAACATGAGGCCTGGTCATAGGTAACTTTCTTCAGTAGTGTTGCAATGTTGAATGATTGCTAAATGAATGGTTGTAAGTGGAACACTATATTTTAGAAATCCCCAAACTCTGAGTTTATCTCTGCTTTTTATAAGATTCTTCCTGCCTGACATGGAGATTTTAAAATGTATACATCTGTCATATATTTTGTGTTGGCTTAATAAAAATCCCTAAATATTTCCCTAGTAAGGATTTCAGATTTCCCCTTTTTGCCACATTCTTGTAGCCATGAATATAATTTAAAATGCTTGCACTGCACTTTGAGGTGGCTCATATGTTTTAACAATTACTGAAGATTATTGCACAAGTAGGTAGCCTGAAATAAATAAATTCTCATTTTTCTTGCACAGTTACTCCAGGAAAGTTTCACATAGAATCATGTTCTACATGTTCTACACTTCTAGAATATTCATGATGTAGTTATGGTTGCACAAGTTAGCACTTGGGAGTTGATGAATTTTCAGCAGCTGGTTATGCATACTTTCCAATAGGTGAAGCAAGCTTCTGCTAATTTTTTGTTTTTTCCCCTGGAGTCAGCATTGACTCCTGGGGAGTCAGCATTGACAAGTCCCTGCAGCGTTCTTGACAAGGTTTCAAAAGTAGTTCGCCGTTGTCTACTTCCTAGAGAGTGAGTGACTAGCCCAAGGTCACCCACCTGGCTTCTATTGAGGACTAGAACTCACAGCTCCTGGTTTCTAGCCAGGTGTTAAAGCAGGGGTGTAAAACTCATGTTGTCATGGTGGCATCATGTGATATATTAGGACTTTTTTTCCCTTTTACTAAACTGGGCACGGGTGTGACCAGGACGTGATGCACCCGGCCCATGGGCCAGGAGTGTGACACCCCTGCATTAAGATATCAGTTAACTGCTTCAACAAACTGGCTGTCTATTTCTGATAAGCAGTTACTTATGTAACATATTTATTTAATTAAACTCTGTATCAATGAGTGACTATTGGACAAAACTGAAGTAAGCTTATCTCCTTGTCTTTTCCCATGGTCAGAAACCTTCCATGTGGTAGCATCTGCTCTGTGGAATAATTTCCATTTCTATGACACACCAGGCCTCAACAATAAGGACCCCAAAATATATTTCTTTTACATTTTTTAATGTATACAGCTTTTATCCCTCAACCAAGCAGTCGTATGCCCAGTCAGCCACCCTTGAGATGTTATATAGAGATGTTCGGTTTGAGAAATCCTGAAGTGCAAAGGCAAGAACTGAAAGGACACATCAACAGAAGACCAGAATTCAGTTGCATTTATTTTGTTGCCTTATTAAGCAAAAAAAGGTGAACAGATCAGGAGGTTGTTTAAACTAGTGAGAGGCTTCTGAAATTCAGACCCCCTTCTGTGCAAATAAATTCAATGGTTTCCAAACCAGTTTCATTGGGAAACTTGAACTGATGGCCTCCAGGCAATGTAATATTCACTTCTTTTTTGTCATTTTTGAAGACCACCTGAAAAAAAAACCACAATGGAATGAAATATAGATTTCAACAGAAGATACAGCATCCATTTAATTATCCTAATAAGTTGGATAGCAGTTGGGTAGGTGAAATAATTGCCAAAGATCTGACTAATGATTGGTAATTTCATAAAGTGTTTGAGCCTTTAATTATGTGATGGATAAATGGTCTATAATACAAGGTTGGGGAATATAGAAAAGAAACCAGTTCCCAGTAGTTTCACCCAATATAGCCAGTGATCAAGAATGCTGGAAAGTGCACGTCCTTAATTTCCTCTTTATTATCTACAACAGACTTACATAATTTGAGAGCTTCATTTATGAAAGACTTCCCATCATTCTGGAAAAAAGTATTGCCACTAGAAAGAGCTAGGAACAATGACAAGTTGAACAAATAAGGAGATCAACCACTCCAAGAGCTACCCATCAGAAAACCCTTAAGAGCATCAGTTGGGACTATCAGAGGAGCGATTAAAGGGACAAACAGAGGAGTATTAGAAGTACTAGGTGAATAATGTCTAAATTATTCTCTAGGTGTATTGGAATAGAATGCTGATAAACTACTGGCTGGGAGAATGGGCGTCAGGGGTGAAATTCAACCATCTCACACCACCTCCGGAGAGGTGGTAGGGACGATTTGAATCGATTGGCCCCACCCATGCATGCCTGCCTTCTTCCTTTTAGTCCCACCAAGCCATGCCCACAGAACCGGTAGAGAAAAACTTTGAATTTCACCCCTGATTTTTGACATTATCAAACGTGTGCAGAGTAAATGTTGGGGAAAGCTGCTCCTTAGTTGCCAAGCATGCACACACACATTTTGCCTCTTGTTGTGCCCTTTTAAGACTCACCTCAACAGTTTCACCCTCCTGGAAAGGGAAGTTGCTTTCCCTGAGTTCTTTCCCCCATTGCCCTTTGTTCCTGGAATTGCATACGATGGTTCTTACATCTCCATGAGCGTTAAAACGTGCATTGAAGTGTAGTGCAAGATTATCTTGATCTTTGCCAAGATTTATTACAAAACTGTGAAGGATGGGGAAAATATATGGTAAGATACTTGTGCAGGAATAATAACAGAAATAGACTGATTAGTGGCATTTGTATTCCTCTCTTCCAAAATCACTGAAACCAAACTATTTCCAGGGCAATTGATTAGAGTGTAAAGCAAATTACTCCCAGCAGTATCTAATAGACTATCCTGCATTTAAACTAAGAATTTATTACCTTGGGTTAGCAAGCAGCATTCTAATAGGATGTGAAAAATAGTGGCAATATGTACATGAAATATTTGCCTGGCATCCTTATATATTCATACTTTATTAATCAAACTTTTGGGCTTGACAAAATGCTAAAATATAAAGTAAACTGGCAGACATACAATGAAGTAGGCTGAAGTGTGCTTGGCTAGTGTTGGAAGAAATGTCCATCTGGGTTCAGTTCCAAGTGGGGAGAAAGACACTGGGACATGGAGGCTGTTTGGAAAGATGGTTTAATGGTGGACAGGACCACATGATTTGAGGCCCTGGGCAATTGAGCACATGGATGTGTGTGAGAGAGAAATTTATCCCTCTCTTGGGCTTTGAACTTGCTTCCTGTTTCTGTGAAAGAAATGTATTCTGATTGGTTGTCAGTCTCCCATGTGGCCATATAGCGGTAACTTTGTAGGTTGTCTTGAGTCCCAGGCTTGGTTGAATCTTGTTGGGTAATGAAGAGGGTTGTGTTCTGAAAGGGTGTTGGGCAATTCCTATTATGGCTTAATGGCTTTGTCCTGGTTTGGATCTTGATTGAGGGCTAATCCTATCATGTCCTGAGGGTGAAAATCTTTTGTTTTGTAGATAAGCTGGCCCAGCTTTTTGTCTTGTAAATAGGTTGGCAGCAAAATATCTGCTGTGGGTGGTAGGGAATTGAGGCTCTGAGTTTATGTCTTTCGAAACATGTTTCTCCAGCGAAAATATAATATTCTGCTTTTTTAATATTTCCTAGAATATTTCATTTTTCAAGGAGAGGGATGGATGCTAATTTTCTACACTAGTTTGCAGTATGCTCCACAAATGGGAATTATTGTGATAGCTTCCCCCTTCCCTTTTTCACATTGTAATCTGAAGCAAGTTCAGACCTAAACAGGTATTCTCTCTCACTCTCACTTCCCACTGCACACTTTTATCCTCTGAAAAAGAGCAATAAATGAAGATAAGAATAAGCATGCATGAGGCAGGATGGGGGATCATAAATGGGAATGGAAAATTTCATGCTGGTAATTTCACACCAACTTCAGGGTGGGTGGGAGCTCTGCAACACGGTAATGGGGAAAAGGCATCCACTGCCAACTCCAAGCTTCTCCCATCCCAATTTGGCAGCTGCCTCGCCTTGCCCCTAAGGCAAGCTGAAGCAGTCACATAGTATTAACAATGTTCTTGCTCAAGCATCTTTCCCAAACAAGATCAGTTCTCTTGGCTTTAATTAGTATCACCTGTCTCTTCCAGGGATCTTCCCTGCCTTTGGGATGCAAGTGGGAGATGTCTGAGCCAAATAATGGGGATTACCAGAAAGGGAAGAGTTGGGGCATGTAGATCCTCAGAATATCTGTCTCAGTGACAAAATACAGACTCCCTCAAGAGTCTCTATGAATGCCTAATACACTCCCCACCAACACCATTGGTGCTTGCTAGAGAGTGTTACAACTCCCTTTAACTAGGAACAATGGGAGCTTAAAAGCAGCACATTTGGAGGTCACCCGCTTGGGTAAGTCCATTGTATAGACAGAATAGCATCATTTTCATAATATCATCCAACTTTTCTCTTTCAAATTGTACCCTTGTGCCATGTGAATTGCTTTTTTTCTTAAATGGCCTTCAATGACTACATTTTACTGCTATAATTGGTACGTCTTCAATATATTTTAAGGAGGAATGCTCCTGACTATATGCTTTTTGGCAAGATGCTCCATGTTTATCATTTGAAGTGATTTCTAAAATATTTTCCTGCCCAGACATGTTCCTCCTTTACAGACCCAACACCCATTTTTGCTTTCATGCCAAGCCAAATAATAAGCACTGATTATAGCACTAAATGGTGCTGATCATGCAGTTTTTTCCTAAGAAAAAGTCTCCAGTTCCTTTCTTGATAGTGGTGAAAACTGGAAGAACACGCATACAGTTTTAAAACTTTTTAGAATCATATGTGAGAGCTGTTGGTGAGGTGGCTAAGGCATCAGGCTAGAAACTGGAAGGTTGTGAGTTCTAGTTCCATCAAGATCATTTTTCTCAACTTTATGAGAAAAGTCTTTATGCATCTCCCACAATTCCTAGTCTGAATATCATTTGAATGTGCTGGCTTGAGCTGTTGAGCTGTGATCCAACACATTTGGAAGACACTTGATTGATGAATCAACAAGTGGGCAAACTTGTATCTTTAAAAATGGATAGTCAAATTGGAAACCACAGTCAGAAGAATGTAGTTTTCAATACAGTTTTCAAATTATCATGCTCATGGTCTTTCTAGAAGATCACCAAATTTGGTTACTGTGTACAGTTAATAGAGGAGGGGACACATTCCAAAAGGAGACAGAAGGAAGACAGAAAATGGGGCTGCTGCCCAACAGCTGGTTTTATTTAGTTTCTTGGCAGGAGTAGCAGAGAGCAGTGGGAATGTGTTCAGATATGAGTCAATGGAAAATGTTATAGTGGCATTAACCCTTTTCTAGCAAATTGTCCATGGATCTTCTCAATCATCCAGGACATGGTTGTCCCACTGATATTTTTTCCCAAAAGATGTTTTGCCTTTTGGGGGAAAAACAACTTTGGGATCTTTTAGATTAGAGTTAGAGGAGGGAAGAAGCAACAGGATTCTTCTGTTTCGTTAGTGAGGACTACTAAGTTCTTCTTCCTACTCGCATAGGCCCAGATTATATTGTACTGTATATCACTGGAGAATATATCAGTGTAGAGAGTCAGGGAAATGATCTTGATAGAAATATGCAAGAATCATTATATAAACAAAGAGGGCTGAAACACTACTTAAGTCTCAGAAAGCAAGGTAGTATCCAGAGGTAACTCAGGCAATCTCATCCCTGATTCACTGGGATACAAGAAGGAAGGAAGTAAAGCACATCAGGTGTTCAAGATTTCAGTATTATATCCTGTCTCAATAAAGTACAGTTCTAATTTAATGTGGACTTGATTTTCTAGTCTGGCCTTCTAATGGGATTGGCAATCAGACAGATACAAAGAAATTTCTTTGTGTCACTTAACAATAGTTCCCAGGAATTTTGGAGGAAACTATTACGATTAATGTTAACAATCTGGCATCTTCCAGATATGTTAGATATCAACTCTTACTGTATGTCTGTATATCACCTGGTGCGGGAAGCTTCTATCAACCAATACAAGGTTCCACTATATACGATTCTAAATATGTTCTAAATTATTGTATTAGTGATGCCAACTTACCCTTCACATCCTGATTGAATATCACCTTTCACTGCTACTTTCTGGCCAGGTTGAATACTCAGGCTAGTACAAACAATTCCCTAGAAAAGGAATTCCAAAAGCATTTAGTGAGTTGCTCCTGTAGCCCACCTTTGTAGGACACCCCCCCCCCCCGTAAATACATCTATTATGAACAACTGCTGTTGGGTTATTTGAAGCCAACAACTTGCTGCATTGATAAAACATATTATTGTACCAGGTAGCAGGGAAATATGGCCATGTAGTATTTGGGTCCTTTAACTTCAAAACCAATGAATATTCAAATTAATATCATAAAAGGTGAACAATCAAAACTTTTTAAAGTCTAATTATTTTATCACAGGAAAGGATTGGCAAGAAAGATTCTATCCTTTCCTAAACTAAAGTCCTCTTAAATATGGAGGAATTAATTTTTTTAGCCTGTGTTGAAGTTGCTACCATGTTCTATTATTTGGATTATTATTATTTTTTAAAATCAAATGTACAAATTAAAAAAACACAAGTATATTTTATCCAGTGTTACCAGTTCAAAGAATCATTCTAGAAATGATTGCAATATTATCATCTCAGCCAACAACAATGGAATCAAACCTGTAATATCTCTAGAGATTAACTGGGTTGAGAACAGGTGTTCTAAGCAAATAAAACTGGTACAAAGTTAATTGAACTAGCAGAAATAATAAAGTAAATTCATGAATTGCCCCTTGATATCTGTTTTGTTCCCAGATTAGGATTCTGTCACATAGCAAAGTGGTCCACTAACCAAGCACAAATTTATATTGGATACTTTTCTGCTAATCCAATTATTGTTGGCCAGAAAAACAATAGGAATGATACTTCTGCATAAATCAGAAGGGATACCCTTACTGGTTATTTCTCACAACACTGTATATTATTAGATGGGAGATTTACAATCTGCACTGTATTTACAGAAAAATCCAGGAAATTAGTTGTTCCGTTTTAGTATGGCACATTAAAATGTTATATTTTAAGTAGGCAGCTCTGCTGAGAATGAAAATGATAATCATACAATTAGATTATTTGTTGCTATTGACAAAGCAAAATAAAAATCCTCCTTCTCCTTCCCTTCCTTTATTTAAGTTAAACATAAAAGTGGCCATAAATTTGACCAAAATGCTCCAGCGTTTGTCACTGTGTGGTTCTGGGCTGTTGCATTAAGGCTCCCATGAAACAACAGAAAGAGCCTCATCTGACATTTTTGTCTTTGTCTCTCTGAGCTGGCATTCTTTTGCCTTCAGACTGCAGGCTGATCTTGCTTTTTTCTATCCTGCCAAACCTAACAGAGCTGAGAGGAGAGAGTCAAGCACCGGGCTGAGTCATGAGGATGCCAGCCTGCCTTTTCTCTTGCTACATGCTGAATTTCACTATTGGAAAGGCTGGGTGAGAGTAGCAGAGAAATGCTTCAAACCCATAGCCATCTTCTGCAAGGGAGGGGCAACTCCTGCCCGTTTGACTGTCTGTGAGAGAGGGAGGGAAAGGGGTGTTCTGACATCACCATATGATAATTAACTTCTCTACACTCATTCATAACTGGAAGCTTGTGGAAAATCTCAGAAGTAAAAGATGGCAACATGAAAGTTTCCAGCCACGTTTTTTATGGGAAGAAGGCTAAGTTCGACTTTTATAATATTGATGCTGAAAGCCTGATGTGATTTTCTTCAGGAAAACCATTTTCAATCCCCATCTGCTATTCAGATAAATGGCTACAAAAGGCTTTGGGGTATGTTTAAGAGATTTAAATTGGCAAAGTATGTTTATAAAGAGGCAAAAGAAATCTTAGTGTTTCTGATGCTTACAGTTTTCTTTTTTTTTATAAAACAGCCAAAACAGAACTCAAGCAAGCAATATTCTTTCCCACCACTGAACTAAAAAAAAATGGAAAAAGATTCATTTGCTTAAAAAATTTTCTGTTGTAAAAGTTAAAACTTTTAAATCATAAAAGACAGAAAATGATAGATAATGTGAGGAAAGGCCTAATAGGGCAATGCCCCAGCGAGTCTGTGCCAGTCTGAGCCACACCAAATTGCCCCAAGACTTTGAACATTCCTGTTATTTATTCCCCCCAACAGATGTTTTCAGTTCCTTCAAATCTCTGGATTTAAAATCATGCTAGACTTATATTATTATAATGAGATTACAGAGTCTGCAAAACGGGGGCTTCCATCAGCAGTTTTTCCAGCAATTTTCTGCAGCTATTGCAATATTGGGGGAGAGCAAAATGGACAAGAATAGGGAGGAAAAAAAATGTGAAGCTGAAGCAAATGTAAGCCAAACTTCTCTTCCTAAATATACTTCCACAAACTTCTCCCAAACAAATGAGAAAATGACAATAACCTCATAGCTATTCGATACTTCAGAAACCCTGTGCTAGATAGAAGCCTGTTAAGAGATAACACATTCTATTTAACATTTTTAACCAATTTCATCTTTCACTCTGGTACTACTACGATGGAAACATTTAGGAAAAATTAATCAGCCAGCTCAAAATCAAGGTCCCTTCTCCAAGAAGATCAGGGTAGATTGGGTATCTTGCCTTTGTTTGCAACAGCAGGAAGGCAAGACACTCTCATCTAATTTGAGTGCCTGGTTTCAACAGTAGCCAGCATCCTTAAGATCATATATCACTGCCCCATAAACTTACAGGCATGGCTCTGTTCTTTGTTCCTGCAGCTCACAGAGAAGATTCTGCACAGAGATGAAGGGAACTATGATGCCACTCCCTTGCTTTTAAATACTCTGCAACTGAGGAATTACAGATGCTAGCAACCAATAGAAAAGCAGCACTGAATGATGGCTGGAAGGATTATCAAGGCAGTTGTTTGTGGGGGATGTGGCAATGTGGCATAGTTTTTTTCATTATGCATTGAGGCCAATGGAAAATACTTTCAGAATGAGAGGGTTTTATTGTCCAAGATCTCTCCCTTCCCCAATTTAAACTGACTAGTTGGCAGGGACTTCTAGGCCTCTTTATTGTAAAAGCCTATAGAGATCAGAGCCAAAAGATTCAGAGATATTTGAATAAATGGCTTTATTTTAAAAATAAGAAGTGGGAGAAACTTAAACCAGAATTGCTGAATTAATCTATTGTTAAGGCATGACTCTTATATCTAACTGAAAATATCTAATTCATGTCCAACAATAGGATGGCCACACATTCATTATTAGATTGTTTTGTTGTCTGATTTTCTTCCAAACAGAGATTTTATCCTAACATTTTCCTCTTACCTGTCATATCTTCAGGGTGAGACAGAAATATAGTTGATTTTGATTTCAGGAAAGATTGCGATATGTTTTCCTTACCAGAATGATTCTATTTTAGACTATTTTATGGATTATTTTCTGATCCTACAGGTCATTCTTCCCATGAAAAGAGAACATAACCATCAACAGTTAATGTGACTAAGCTGAAATCTTATGATCTGTGGGTGGGCTTACCAGGGATCATAAGATATTTTGTATTTTCCCTCTGAGGCTGGAGAGAGAATGGGGAATTTGGTATTGAAAAATCCTTCTGCAAAATTTCAGAACCACATCTTTGTCACACCAGAAAATCTAACATTGGGAAAGGATCAAAAGGAGGTTCACAGAATGATGCTGTAAAACTGCAACATGCCAGTTGAAAAGTCTGAAAGTTGCAAATTCATTATTTTTGAAAAACATCAGATTAGAGTTAAAACATCAGACTAGAATGAAGTAGATTAGGGTATCTATTTAACAGTACTTAATACATACTCCTTTATTTAGATCTCTATTTTTCTTTCTCCATGACATTAGTTGCCAGCACTTTATAACATTGCTCTCATCTTTGCAAATTGTAAGGATGTTCTAGGTATCACCATGACAAAATGAGCATTGAAACTTTTCATCAACGCTTAACATCAATAGCACTTAGACTGATATATCATTTCACAGTGCTTTACAGCCCTCTCTAAGCAGTTTACAGAGTCAGCATATTGCCTCCAACAATCTGGGTCCTCATTTTATCCATCTTGGAAGGATGGAAGGCTGAGTCAACCTTGAGCCTGGTGAGATTGCAGTCAGCAGGCAGTCAGCAGAAGTAGCCTGCTGTACTGCACTCTAACCACTGTGCCACCATGGCTAATGGTTTATGAAAGCCAGAGGGAGAGGAAGCCATGAATGGATGTTCACATTGAAAGAGGTACAATATAACATACAGCAAAAGGGAAAAAACACCGGCTATATTATGTAGCATAATAAGCAAACTGAAAACAACCAGTAAACCCCATACTCACTCACACTGATGCTGTGACATAATTGGCTAATAAAAAGTCTGCAAGCAAATAACCAATCTAAGAGAGCAACAAGCTCCCCATAGTTCAATCCTGAGCTACAGATATTCTCTTCTATTCAAACAAGCCATATTACCCAACAGCGAGTAGAATCATTGTGTTGGCTTTGTCACTTTTATAGGTCATCCATCCTGGTTTCTACAACTTTTTTTAAATTAAATGTTTCACTGTAAAGCCCCCTGATAAGAGCTCAGGTTTGGTCCAATGCTGCCAAAAGACAAGGTGGGAAGCTCATTAAATTGAGATGCTTTGAATTGTTTAGGCAAGTGGCCAACTTTCAGACCTAATCTATCTAATCCCTTAGGTGGCTCTGTCCAACTGGTTTCAGATGGAGTTAAAAGAAGAATATAGTACAGAGGCAAAGACTTCTCAGCAATTTCTGCAGAACTTGAGAATGACCAGGTTTTGGTGTATCATGCCAATTGTGAATCATGGCATGAAAAAAGACTTTTTTAAAGTGGAGGATAGTGGGTGGGGTGAATAAGTTATCTGAAGAATTAAATCTGCAGAGTAAAGAAAAAGAAAGCCAGAGGCAAAACGTCTATTTATGTGGTTTGTGGTTTTGCTTATATTTTCATCTCAAGGCGGCTGAAGTCCTTCCAAGCGTTTCAGAACAAACGGTTCTCCTTTGCTCTACTATACTAGCTTATGCTTGCTTATGGAAATAGTATGAATGGATCCCATAGTAGCATTCTCATGGAACTCCAGAATTTAATGCATTGATGATTTAATATGTGCAAAGATGTAAGAGACAAGTTGCAGAGGGTGAATGCTGGATCTAGTTTGAATGAAGATATCTTCTCTTCCAAGCACTTTTCAGCAACAAAAACACTTATCCATTTCCAGGGTGTTAGTCCTGATCTAGCTTTAAAAATATAATGTATGATAGAGGGGTAGATAGCTGCTAGCTTTTGTTTTCTATATTTTAGAGCTAGATTAGCTAGTTTTCTGTAGACCTGTGGCATCCTTGGTGCTCTCTAAGCTTGGTTGTTTCCTTGTAGATGTTTGATTACCCCAGGAGTAATTACCTCATGTTCACAGCAGCATTAGCATGCTTTTCTGTAGTACTTTAAACTCACCAGACATGATTTTAATGTTCTTCCCATTTTCCCTTCTTCCCTCTGGTGCAAGAAGAATCTTAATTTTTCAAAAAGCTTGTTTTAGTTTTTTTTATTTCTTTTTAAGCAATCCTAATTCCTATCTCTCAGACTTGAAAATGGAGGCTGGATTCCCTCTAGTAACGCCACCATCAATCAACACAGTTCTCCAGGCAAAAACTATGCTTACCCATGAATTCAGTGAAGGAAAGTGAACGATTCCTGATCTAACAAATTTCTCTCTCCTATACATCATTTATAGTGGTAGATGATAGAAATATTTTGGTGGGAATAGTAGGTCATTGCCAAGCACGAGCAGTAATTTTGTGTTATATCCCTTATTTGTTCTGGAATACCTACAGAAGCATCTATGCGGGTTTTTTCAATTCTAGAAAATTCAAAACAAGACAGTTTGGAATGTTCCAATTATAATTAACAGGTATGTATGGCAAAACGTTTGTGAAGAATACAAATCTCCATTGAAAATTTGTATATAATGCCTGCAGTCACAGTCTAACTTGGGATTTTGGGAGCTGCAGACCTAAGATATATGGAAGAACCAGGCTGGAAAGTCCAATTAGTTTAAAATAAGAGGACTCAAAAAAATCTTTCCAAAGAACTAGAATTATGAAATATTAAATCAATTAGCCCAGTTGATGGAAAGACAGGGAGGCCAGGTCAGGTAAAAACTTGGGATTTAGGCCAGAATGAGCTAGGGATGCAGAGATTCCAAGCCTGCAGGATATAAATCCATTTTTTTCTTTAATCACAAAAATCAGGTACAAAATAGTGGCTTGAGAGAATGCAAAGAAATCTTGACCTAACAGCTGAGGAATGACTGAACACATATTCAGATTAGAATGTACTCCTATACCAGAACTCATTTAAAGTTCAGGCATCGTAAAAAGCACTCCTGTTTTTCATTCAAAGCTTTCTTCCATCTTGACACTATAATTTAGGAATGGAGAGAAAGGGGTTTTGGTTTTGTTAAACAACTGGGAAACAGAAAGTCAGATCACTACAGCAAAGCACTGATTTGTTGGTTGGTAATCTCAAATTAAATTCTCCCCAGCCATAGTCTGGACTATGAACTTGTATATATAACTGTTTGAGACCAGAGACACACTTAGAGTTGCATATACATCTTTGCTATAAACTATTCTTGTCCTCAGCTCCATTAAGGCTGGCTTTAACAGGCAAGAAATGGTGGCATCCATCTGGTTAGAAACAGGAAGAAACCAAGCAAAAACTAAAATAGATTAACACTTGCTCCTTGCACAAATAGTAATTAGTTCCACTCCATAAAGAATGACATTTTGCCTATGGTGGAAATTGTATCAGATTGCAAATGTATTAGAATCTGGTGTGAGTTAGCCTGCCACTCCCTGGATGATTCATCTTTATAAATTGGTTCTAAAGCATCTGGCAATGTCAGTCTCTTTTCTGAAAAAGGAATATATTAGCAAGTCTACAATGTTAATAAAGTTTAATGCCATTCACTCTATAGTCCATGATCACCTTCCAAATATTTTCTCATTAAAAATGCATAACAATGAGATATTAAACCAGGGGTGGAATTCTACTCGTTTGCACCTATTTGCTAGAACCGGTTGTTAAAATTCTAAGCAGTTCAGAGAACCAGTTGTTTGAAGAAATTACTGACCTAATCCTGTAAGGAAGGCAGGAAGGAAACATTCTGGTGTTGCTTACGGAAACTGCCTCTCCGTTAACCCTTATTACATTCTTGGCAGGACTAGACTTCCTGTCTCTGGAACTTCTCTGGAGTTTTTTTCCCTCCTTTGCTGATACTTTGCTTGTGTGGAGTGACCATTGAAAAAAGTGACTTATGACCGTTTTTCACATTTACAACTGTTGCAGCATCCCCACAGTCATGAGAGGCCATGCAAGGAGATGTGTGCCTCGATGTGAGTGATGTTGAGTTGGCCACACCCAGCCAATAACATAATCACCAAGCCACGCCTACAGAACCAGTTGTTAAAAAAATTGAATCCCACCCCTGTATTAAATTGATAATGAACTAGAAAATATGTGTCAGCTGCCTCCTTACACTTGCCTATGTGCTTCACTACCATGGGTGACAGCCTGCCACAAACTCTGGGGAGGGTGGAGGGGAGGGGGAATGATTGAAGGAAAGCGAAAGTATTTCTGGATCTCCCTGAGATGCTGCTTCAAGTTCATCTGGCTGGAAGAAGAAGGCAACTGCATACCACTCTACTTTTGAAGTATCCTTTCTGAAAACTTCTTGCTTGAACCTAATGGGTCATGAGAGATTAATGATGGGAGGAAGTTAAGAAGGGATAAGTTGAAGCTCGGGATTTTGGTGTGCAATTTTCAGTTCTGGTTTTGCATTACTGCATATACTTGATTTCTATTGAAAGATATAAAATTATACCTTTCTCTATACATTGATCCAACCAATGATCATTTCTCTTGAGAGGTTTAAGTGCTGGCAGGTCTGACAATATGATATTTCTATTTATTGATTTTTGCTCACATATTTTCACATTTTTAAAAATTAAACCATATATTTCCAACTGCACAGAACCTAGCTGCATTATTTCATTTCCCTCCACACCTACCCACCAAAGTATAAAATGAGTCCAGCTGCACCTTGAATAATCTCTGCTACCTGTACAATCAGGCCTGGCATAGACCATTCACATATTAAAATTATCACTACATTTTGCAGTAGCCCTGCATGTTGGCAAAGGCACCATTATGAAAAATAATCCTGGGGAGTCTATTCTGTTTTCAAAAAAGCTGCATTATGATTTCCTCAATGCCACCCAAGATCAATACTTCTGCTCTGGTGGAATATGACAAAATTGCCCAGTCAGGAGAATTTGCAGAGGGCTACATGAAGACTGCTGATGAAATCAAACCCAAAATTCTCCTTTGCTTTTCCATCACTTTTCACCCCCACCCCACAACTACCCATTGAAGGTTGCCAGAGAAGAATAAAAAATGATTTTTATTGGATATTGAATCGATCGCTTGCATAGTATTAGGCTTTTGAAATGAAGAGCATGGATCTTGGAAATTAAAATGAAGTCCACCTATGTACTTAGAGCTCAAGTTAACCCTTACTGCTCTGAATGTAAAAATATATATTGTAAAATTAAACTTCTACCAAAAGTGGTTCTCTCCCCATATGATAGCCCTACTCCCAGGAAAGGGGGGATATTGTAAGAAAGGGATTACATCAGCTAACTCCTCCCTATTATCTGATCTGGCTGCCAGTTTGTCTTCTGGCTCAATTCAAAGTGGTGATTCTGTAACATTAGTCTCAACAGATGGCAATTCCTGACTAACTTTGTTTAAACTAAGAGGTTGAACAGGTTGTATTAATAGCCTAGTTATTAACTGAATTGTGACTTATGGTCATAAGTCAAGAACTATCTATATTATGACTTCTTTGGCACTATGTAAACGTTTCTTATTTTTTTCCCCTAGATGTTCAAAAACATCAATGTTCATGAAAGTATATTTTTAGTTAAAAAAAAAAAAAAGCCATCAGAGCTATGGTAGCAGGAAGTTACATCTCTCCAAGAAAGAACAAAGGGAGAAAAATGTCAGCAGGAGTGAATAAATAGATTAGATGGCCAATGCTGCCCGAGCATTGTGAAATTGAACCCCCAACATATATGGAAGGCACCAAACTGGGGAAGTGATTCATCAAAAAAATAAGTACAGTATTAACAATAAGTTAATAAATGACAGTGTGAGGTCATTCTGGAACTGTGGTAAGGAAATTATATTGCCTAATAACTCAGAAAGAACAGTAAGTTGAACAGATTTTAAAACAATGAATCAAAAAGACCAATTTGTTGCACTCACTAAATGAAAAAGGTTCAATAGGAAAATGCCTTCTTAGCTATGTCCAGGAGAATCCACCATCAAATATTCATGCTGATATATAAAGAATACTACTTCTGTCTTTAGCAGTGAAAAATTATCAGAGTAATAGGCTAAGATATGCTTTTTATTGCTAGGCAATGACTAATGCTATCAGTCCAACTTAACATGGAAGGCCCCACCTTCTCCCAACTTGATGTGTTCGTAGGCTTGCCTACGGTTTGGCAAATCCACACAGACTCTAGATTCTCAAGTTGGAACGTTTCTTACTCAGAATGCTGATATCAAGCTTCCACACTGGGCCTACCTTCCAATCTGTTTACATACGAGAGAAATACTAAGCATGTAAATACCTATCACTTTCTCTGCCATCTTTGTATCTTTACTATGAAGCTTTGAGTTTGAGGAACTGTTAATGGCTTTTGTTTATTCATCAACAATGGCCACCATGATGCCATGTCTGGTGCCAACTTCAATGATGAGGGACAGGAGATGCAACCTTTCCATCACTTGTTCCAATTTCTTATTCATGTATGATGTACTGAAACAGAGAAGCATTCTTCTAGTCTAGGTATCCCACCAAATTACTTTATACTGAGGGAGTTTATCAGTCTAATAAGTCAGAGACAGGACCTAGAGGTAACAGTATCTCCTTGCTGCTATCCCTCAGAAACAAGAGTTCAGAAGAAACTATTCACTTTTATCAATATTCCTCACCATTGTCTATTCTCTGTGCTTCTGAGAATGATAATTGAGCAGTATCTGTAAGATCACAATATACTCACCTCTGATGAAGCTACCGTATAGCCACTACATAACTGATATTCTAGCCTCCATAATTCCTCTAATTTCCTCTACATTAAAGGACAGCACCCTACTTTGTGGCAGTGAGTAAATTCCATAATTAAGCAGCAATATTTCTACAGCCAGTAGGCTATAGCAATGGATTTAAATCAGTGGTGGGATTCAAAAATATTTACTGCCGGTTCTGTGGGTGTGGCTTGGTGGGCATGGCAGGGGAAGATTACTGCAAAATCTCCAGTCAGAGTTGGTATTTGCTGGTTCTCCGAACTACTCAAAATTTCTGCTACTGGTTCTCTAGAACTGGTCAGAACCTGCTGAATACCACTTCTGATTTAAATGTGTTTTTGTATTTTCTTACAAGATCTTTACATTTTTTTATTTTATTCAATGGAACAAAGTTTATCCAAGAATAAGGAAGCATAATTCCCACTACTGAGATATTGCATTCTTTCAGTGTAACCCTGGAGCATGTTCTGTAGCAAAGGCTGATTGTGTTTGGAAATAATTTTCATTTAACTTGGAAAGAGACTCTTTCCTAGGAAAGAAGTAGGTGAAAAGAGATTAAGCATGCTTTTTTTGAGAAGAAATTTAAAAATAAGGTTCTAGTTTGTTACTTGAATACTGTTTTGAATAAAAACGCATACATGGACTAAGAATCAAGCATTTTATACAGTTTACGAGGAGGCCTCTCTAAATAGCCTTCTGGAGAGGCAGCAGGCAAACCATTCCTAGCCTTCCATTCAGCAGTTCTTCCCCCTTTTGTGCCTCTTTAAAATACTCATTCTCTCTCATTTCAGAGTGCATTTCAACAGTGGAACCAATTACCCAGTGAAGTAATGGGCTTCCTGCCACTGGATCTGTTTCAGAGGCAGCTGGATGGCCCTTTGTCAGAGATTGTTTGTTATGGATTCTTGCAGTGGGAAAGCTCTGTTCCATCTGTGTTTCTCATTTTTGTGGTAAGGACAAAAATGATGGAAGAAATGGTGAGTAAACCACAGTGTTTCAAATAATCAGTTGAGCTCTCTGCATCCTCCAGTAATAAGAATGAAGGAGTAAAGGTGATTTCTCAAGAAAACAGTGTCTCCTGCTTCCATTTAGAAATATCATGGGCAATGGTGGGATTCAAGTTGTTCCATCCAGAAAGAAGCGCGTGAGACCGGGTTCCAACAATAAACTCTTTTATTAAACTCCTTAAGCAATAGTAATGGAACAACAGCCCAAGCCGCGGCAGCCCTTTTTATAGCGGCTTGCCCACGGCTTGTGGCCAATGACACCGCTTTAACTGTTCCCGTCGTTTGGCGAGTTAACTGGATTGGTCTTTAACAGCCAATCCACAAATGGCCTTTTCAGCCAATCATAATAGGGAACTTGGAGCCTGCCAAGTTCCATACAGAACACAAATTTTTTTACTACCGTTCTGTGGGCCAGGCTTGTTGGGCATGGTGTGGCTTGGTGGGTGTGGCAGGGGAAGGATACTGCAAAATCTCCATTCCCACCTCACTCCAGGGGAAGGATACTGTAAAATATATAAAGCCTTATAGTAAGACCACACCTAGAGGACTGCATTCAGTTTTGGTCACCACACTATAAAAAAACACTGTTGAGAGTCTAGAAAAAGTACAGAGAAGAGCAACCAGAATTATTAGGGGACTGGAAACTAAAACATATGAAGAAGGGTTACAGGAACTGGGCATGGCTAGTCTAGTGAAGAGAAGGACCAGGGGAGACATGATAGCAGTCTTCCAATATTTGAGGGGCTGCTACAGAGAAGAGAGGGGTCAAGCTATAATAATGGATGGAAATTGAACAAGGAGAGATTTAACTTGGAAATAAGGAGAAACTTTCTGACAGTGAGAACAATCAACCAATGGAACAGCCTGCCCTCAGAAGTTGTGGGAGCATCATCACTTGAGATTTTTAAGAAAGATTGAACTTCCATTTGTCAGAAATGGTGTAGGGTCTCCCGCTTGGGTAAGGGGTTGGACTAGATGATCTCCAAGGTCCCTTGCAACTCTGATTATCTGTTATCTGTTAAATCTCCATTCCCTCCCCACTCCTAGGGGAAGGTTACTGCAAAATCCCATTCCCTCCCCAGCCCACTAACCTGCTTGACAGCTTCGTTCTCCTGTGCAGGGCAACAAAAGAAGACCCAGCCAATCAGCTGGGACTCGGGAGGCAGAGAATAGATGGGGGCGGGGCCAGTCAGAGGTGGCATTTGCCGGTTCTCTGAACTACTCAAAATTTCCGGTACCGGTTTTCCAGATCTGATCAGAATCTGTTGAATACCACCTCCGATCATAGGACTCAGTCTGGACATCCTAAACATTTATCTTGCTCTATAATCTGTACTCACTAGACATATTTCCAGCTACATGAGTACTGCTAGCTATGTATGAGAAGTCTTTTGCTTCTCATAATGTTTCTATGCTCTCTTTTGAGATAAATCTTAAGATTGGGGTTGTGCATATCTATCTGGAAATAAAATTTTATGAGTGCATCATTCATTCTATAAGAACGTAAATAGAGCATTTTGTGAAAAGGGCAGAATTGTGACAAAAAGTCATACATAGTTACTCAGGATATGTAGCAACAGTAAAAAAAAAAGTCAAAGCTTCCAAATATTAGGAAATAAATTGTGACTAATGTGTACACAAAATCCAAAACATTGTACTATATGCAGTTTTTGTTCCATTATCAAAAGGACGTCACAGAGGTAGAAAGTTATTGGAGGACGCCAATTGAATGACCTAATAACTTATTGAACAAGTTACTGAATAATTTATTCTCATGTCACAATGGATAGATATAAATAACAAGATCCCACAAAGAATTTGTAATGGGCAATGTTTTAAGTTGTTCCTAAATGATCTGGAGCGATAAAGTGCAGAAGTATATACATTGAAGCCATTACTTTATTGAAGGTAGCAATTAAAATAAAAAGAGATAGTAAGAACTTTGGAAGGATCTGCAGGGACATGCATTAAATAGCAGTTATGGTCCAATGGAAGCAAATGAAAATTGGTGCACATTAGGCCATAAAAAGAATCCAATTTCACATGCATAGAGGCTGGACTAGCACACTAGAAAGTTGAGTTAGCTAATAATAAAAATAATGATACAGAAAAAAATCTACATATGTTTCCTTCCTTCCTTCCTAAAATTAGGGGACTGGAAACTAAAACATATGAAGAACGGTTACAGGAACTGGGCATGGCTAGTCTAGTATCATAAACAAATTTTCAAAATCTATAATGGAATCACCCTTAGCTTTCTGCCCACAACATGGTTGTCATGAAATGCAACTGCTTTTAAAACCAAGGGGACTTCTCATAACAGCTTGTGATTTTGACCCAAGAATCTGCTGATCAAAATAAATGAAGACTCCCACATGTTTAGCCACCTGATCCAGCTCTTTGAATTCTGGCTTTGTTGTTTAGTTGAGAAGAATGTGAAATCCTGCCAATGGAAAAGAGCTTGGGGACTAACAGTCTTTCAGAGATGCATTCTAACTTACTGTAATTTTGTAAAATAAATCAAAAATCAATTCAATCCATGCCAATATGGTTTATATATACGTGCTCACATACACACATACACAATGCATGCATGCAAATACAGCAGTGGTGGGATTCAAATTTTTAAAAAACGGTTCTATGGGCATGGCTTAGGTAGTGAGCGTGGCTTGGTGGTCATGTTATTGACTGGGCGTAGCCAACTCAATATCACTCATATCGAGGCATTCATCTCCTTGCCTGGCCTCTCGTGACTGTGGGGATGCTGCAACAGTCATAAGTGTGAAAAATGGTCATAAGTCACTGTTTTCAGTGCCATTGTAACTTTGAATGGTCACTCCACACAAGCAAAGTACCAGCAAAGGAGGGGAAAAAAACTCCAGAGATGTTCCTGAGACAGGAAGTCTAGTTCTGCCAAGAATGTAACAAGGGTTAAGGGAGAGGCAGTTTCTGTAAGCAACACCAGAATGTTTCCTTCCTGCCTTTCTTGCAGGATTAGGCCAGTAATTTCTTCCAACAACTGGTTCTCTGAACTGCTTAGAATGTTAACAACTGGTTCTAGCAAATAGGTGCAAACTGGTTGAATCCCACCCCTGAAATACAGAGAAAAAGCAATCTGGAAGTGAAATTTTCCTGCTTTTTTACAGATTCAAGAGCAAAGGACTGGGTTTCTGGATTTGTTTCTTTTAACCTGCCTAAAGCCCCTGTCACACTGTACCAACGGATGCAAAGAGGATGTAAAACGGACAAAAAAGCTTGCCATCTGTTGGTTAACGCGATGTATCCGTTCTGTACTCACTGCCTCCATTTTGCTTCCTCTCTATCTGTCCAGCATCCATTTATGGACGTTTCATCTGCTCAGAAAGTTTTGAGCTGCTCAAAACTTTTGCGCGGAAAATGTATCCAATTCGTCCATTCTGCATCCGCTACGCATCCACTAGGCATCCGTTACGCATCCGCTATATCCGCTAGGCATCCGCTGCGCATCTGCACAACTCGCATCCGCTCGGACGCAGGGAGGAAGCGGAACGGACGCAGAACGGATGCAGAACGGATGCCTAGCAGATGCAGCACGGAAACAAAGCATGTAAAACGGAAAAAACGTCCGCAGAGGGGACCTATCTCGGATATTAAGGATGTCTAGAGGATGCCTAGAGGATGCCTAGAGGATGCAAAGGGACACCTATACTGCCTATAAAAAGGGGGAGCAACACCCGTGAAGAGAGGATCTTCAACTACAGGCTGTCCAGGGCAAGGCGGGTAGTGGAGAACGCCTTTGGCATCCTGGCCAACAGGTTCCAGGTACTTCTCACCACCATGCAGCATCGCCCACAGACCGTGAGGAGGATCATGGAAGCTTGCTGCATCCTGCACAATCTCATGCGCACCCGCTACCCAGTCTTGCAGAACAGGCTCGTGGACCTCCAACAAGGCAATGGGGACATGGAGCCTGGTGAATGGAGGCAAGGGCGAAACCTGATAGACACTGAGGATGTGCAAGGCCCCAACAGAGCCTCACGTGAAGGGAAGAAGCAGCGCAACCTCCTGAAACACTGGTGCAACTCCCCAGCTGGAGCAGTGGAGTGGCAAGACAGGATGATAGATGCTTAATGGATGCTTCCTTCAGCCTGTCTCATCACACTGATGAGATTGGGCCATGTATGTTGGGTGGGCCTCCAATGAACAGGGCATTTAATAAAGAGTTGTGTTTATGTTGACATGTTGTGTTTATGTTGACAATTAATAAATTGTTATTGATAATAAAGGGCCAAAGGTGTGGCATCTGGGAGGGTGGACCATACAGTCCCACTATGCTTGCACTGGAGGTTTATCTATCCCACAGCTATTACCCATCCCAAAGGTATCCCTGCCCATCCCACTGCTATCTTAACCCATCCCACAAGCATGCAAAGACTTAAACCATTTCTAAAAGTTTCCACCAAGGCTTTATTAAAAAAAAGAAACGAAGCAAGTGTATGAATCAAAAATAGACTTTACTAACAAGAAGCTATAAAACAAAAATGAGTCTCTGGCACTCCTCTTGGTCACTCAGTCTCATGGGTGAAGGGTCCAGGTGCTGTGGAGGTGGCTGGTGCTGGAGTGCTTGTCATCAGCTCCTCCAGATGCAGAAGCAGCAGAAGCGCCAGCCCCAGAAGAGCAAGCCCGTGCTGCAGAAGCCCCAGCAGAACCAGAGTGAGGGCGAGGGGGCGGGATGGTAGCCCTGTCCCTCTTGCCAGGGCTGGCAGCAGATGGCTGAGGCTTGCTGTGCTTCCGCATGGTTGTGGGGTTGCTGGCTGGCAGGGAGGCTGGCAGGAACCAAGGCTGGCAGAAAGGCTGGCAGGGAGGCAGGCACCAAGGCTGGCAGGAAGGCAGGAAGGCTGGCAGGCTGGCAGGCAGGCACCAAGGCTGGCAGGCAGGCTGGCAGGCACCAAGGCTGGCAGGAGGGCTGGCACCAAGGCTGGCTGGCAGGCAGGCAGGCACCAAGGCTGGCAGGAAGGCTGGCAGAAAGGCTGGCAGGAAGGCTGGCAGGCAGGCAGCCACCAAGGCTGGCAGGAAGGCTGGCAGGAAGGCTGGCAGGAAGGCTGGCAGGCAGGCAGGCACCAAGGCTTGTAGGCAGACTGGCTGGAAGCAAGGCTGGCAGGCAGGCAGACAGCAAGGCTGGCAGGGAGGCTGGCAGCAAGGCTTGCAGGCAGACATGCAGGCAGGACATGCAAGGCAGTCGATGTGTCTGGAAGCAGGTCTTTCCTCTGAATGGCGACCTGCTTCCGTTATATCCGCGGGGCTGATGCAATGCATCCTCCCCGCATGCGCAATTAACGCTCGGCATCCGCTAGGCTTCCGCTGTGCATCCGCTGTGCATCCGCTGTGCATCCACTTCATCCGCTCTGCATCTGCTCTGCATCCGCTGTATCCGTTCTGCATCCGCTTTGCTGAGGTCCCCCGGAAGCCTAGCGGATGTGCCATCCGCTCCCATCCGCTTCCGTCCGCTGGGCTTCTGTTCCGCATCCACTTTCCATCCGCCCTGCGTCCTCCCCGCGTCCGTGTTATCCGCCCCGGTTATGCAAATTTTTGCCCCTTCTGAGAGCGGATAAGAACGGATGGAACATTTTTCTCGTCCGTTGTGTCCGTTTTGCATCCGTTGGGCAGTGTGACAGGGCCTTAATATGGAAGGTTGGGTCTGAAGAGCCATTGTCCTCTCAGTAAAAAGAGTTAAATGTGGGCAGTCCACAACTTACAATCAAAATTGAGCCCAAAATATCCATTGCTAAGCAAAACAATTGTTAAGTGAATTACACACCATTTTATCAGTGCCGTTGTAACTTCAAATGATTGCTGAGTGAATAGCTGTAAGTCAAGGACTACCTGTAATGTGAATCACATGTTTTCCTTCTACTCAAAGTTGAGCAGGATTTTAGAACTGTGGTTGACAAGAAGTGTGAGAAGTGTGGGAAATGTACTAGACAGATAGTAGAAAAAAGACACATTTGAAAGCTTGTTTGGCAGGTCCTGCCAACAAGAAATTATTTTGGCCTGAATGTACCTACAATAATATTTAACCATATTACTAAGAATTGCATCACTGCTTGTCATCTGCATTATTTCAGTGGTGCCACTGGATGTCTGCTTTTTTTAAAAAATGATTATGGTTTAATATTTAGTAGAACTCACTGACTCTCAAAGACTACCTGGAGAAGTCCCCACAGTTTTCTTGGCAAGGTTTTTCAGTATGACCTTTAATTATTCACTTTTTTTCCACCCTAGGAAGGAGGCAATAATAAACCACTTCTGAAAAACCTTGCCAATAAAACTGCAGAGACTTACCCAGGTAGTCTTTGAGAGTCAGACATGATTAAAGGGGGGAAAAAAAGTAACAGATAGTGAGTTCTCCTGGCTTTGTGCCTAATGTGGGACTAGAATTCCTGGTTTCTAGTCTGATGGCTTAACCACTACACCAAACTGGCTTTCATCTGCTGCACTGCACCAAACCGGCTTTGGAAGCATTCCTGATTCCCTCTTCACGGATATTCATCAAGCAGCATATTTTTCTCAAGTTTATGGTTGTAGCACACAACTGGAATTTCAAAAGGCACACACGCAAGGCAAACCATACAGGACATTGGCTGAATTGTGTCTGTTTTTCGTGTAAGTGGGCTACACTGAACATAATCATTAGATGTAGCTTTTTTGGCTTCCACATATATTCATCACTGTACACTAAAATTCAAAATCATACAATGTAATCTGTAAAGCACGATCTTCCTTCTTCTTTCCTGATTACATAATTTGTTTCGTTCATGAGCTGCATCAATCTGACCGGTACAGGTGCTCTACATTTGTCCAAGCTCGTGGGGAAAAAAAAGTAGCAAAAGAAAAGATTCTCTATTATTTTTAAATGACAGCTCTCTTCTTGTATCCAAACAATTTGTATTGTTGGTCAGATTGAAAGCGTAATATGCCAACATATGCCTTGCTGATTGTTCTTTATCATGAGCTAGGCTTTTTCTATATCTATGTGCTCAATACTAACTATAATGCTTTCCATTGATTTTTTTTGGGTATAAGAACGGGATTATAAAACCCATGGCTCCATTTTCTATAGTACAAACAAAAGGATGAGCTTCAGCTTTAGCACAGAAGGACAGATATGAGTTAATACATATCAGCAATTAAAAATTGTTTTTTTTTTAAAGAACAGGAAAGGAGTTACACTGTAACCGATTCTTGTTCAAAAATCCAAATGAATGCTATAAGCAGCACTTGATTTCAGGTAATAAATACTATCGTCAGCATCTATTATTGCCTTTTCAACTGAGAAGATGTGGATGATGTTTTCTAAAAGGAAACTTGACTTTGTAGTGACGGGAGACTTTAATTATGCGAGCATCTGTTGTATCCACTTTGGTAGTGTGCTTAAAGTGTAGGATTGGCTCCAGGAAGAACTGGGTTAAAGAGAGAATGATGTCTACCTCCTTGACCCTTTGTACAAACAAAATCTTTTGGGAGACAAACTTCTTCAAGCATAATTTTGGCCAGAAATTCCTGACTTGTTTGCCAACCACTTTCTTCTTCAGAGGATGGAGGGAGATATAAAAGGATTAAATATTCTTAACTTAGATGTGTGATCCTAGAAAAATATGCATATGAGACCTCAGGAAAAGGTGTGGCTTCCTTAAGGAGGCACTGGCAGGTGCAGTGAGCATGCCTTTGGACTCTCTGAAGTACCTTTTCTGCTTCTTTGAATAATTGCATTCCCTGAATGAGCCAGACCTTCAGGCCAGTTTAATTCCATTTTTCGGGTACTGAAGAAATTAGCTGATTATATGACTGAATTCTTATATATTTTAAACATATTTGGGAAACTGATAAAACACCAGATGACTGAAGGATAACAAATGTTTATCCTATCTTCAAAAAGTAGAAAAAGAAGAATCCATCAAACAACAGACCAGTCAGTCTGATATCAGGAGTTGGGCTAGAACATATCACAGAGATCACTTTGTAAGCACCTTAAAAAAAATGTAGTAATTACATGAAATCAGCATGGATTTGTCAAGATTCAAGATAAACATATCTGATTTTTTAAATCTGACAACTTCCTTAATAAAGTGTGGGAATACTGTAGGCATATCAGAACTTGACTTTTGTCGATGTACCAAATTACATGTTGATCAGCTAGTTACATGCCGGCTGGATGGCATGGTAATTAAGTAGATATATAGCTGGCTCCAAGAATTGTACTCAATTAGAAACTAAGTTCTAAGTTGATAGTTTGAAGAAGTTAGGTATGTTTACCCTTAAAGTATGAAAGCACTTTTAATATCTTTCCCTTTCATGTTATAAGCAAACTTAATAAACTGAACAATACTCTTCTGTACTAATGAATGAGCCAGACTGCAGTTTAATATGTCAGTGTTTATTGGTGGCATCATCATCATCAGAAATATAAATGTTTTTTAAATAAAAGTTTTATTTGGGTTTTCACAAAACATAATACAAGAAAAAATTCTTTTTTTGAGAATAGCATGGTCCCCGGGTTATCACTTCTCCATAGAGACACAAATTCAATTTCATATTCATCTTTGTGTTCTATTCCATATCTTATTACTATTTTAACCTTTTCTCAATAATTTTCCCTTCCCTTAGTTTTCTCAATCTTACTTTTAATTATCTCATTCCTTTCCAAATTCAATTATGTATATATATATTTTCCTAAGTTTCAATATCTTTCTAATCATTATATTTATGCTTTTGTCTGTCCTGTTTTAATTTCATATTTTCTTTTCTCATTAAACAAAATTTTCCCCTGTAGTTACTGATTGGAGTATGACACCTTTGCATGTTTTAATTTTTATCCATTCAACTCTTATTTAAACTTCAATTTATGCCTTTACAATTATAACATTCAATATAACTTCCAGTCGAATTCTGCTTGGTACATTCGTAAAATACGCACTAAGTTCTTAAAGAGAAAGTATATATATAATAATAATAAATAAAATACTTATTCTATTCCAATTCAGCTCTATCATTAATGTTAGTTATAATCTTTAACATTTCTTTTCAATAGGATATCATACTTCTAGGAACACTTATAATATTTCCATAATTTTTTCATATTTCTTTCATATTCTTCTTCATTTAAATTTTCATAACACATTAATAATAATTACAATGTTCTCCTCCTTTCCTAATTTCATTCTCATTCTCTTTATTTCATTTATTTATTAAACATTCCATTACATTATAATGAGTATTTTATCTATCATTTTAATTACACTTGTTTCATATTTTCAAAATTCATTTCAATTTCTAATATAACAATACTATCTTATGTACCCTTACAGAATCCCCCTTTCAATTAAATTTTCACCCATGTGTCTTCTAAATAGGCTTATACCCTTAAACCTTGTATGTTTTCCCTGTTTCTCTATGTCCTGTTTCTGTCCTTTATAATTTATTTTCCTTTCCCTCTTCCCACTCTTCTTCTCCCTTCCCTTTTTGACTCCTTCTCTCTCTGATTCTAATTCTCTCTTCTGTAATACTCTCTTGTTTCTCCCTAATATTGTAATTACTTTTCAAACTATTCTTTTTTGGGGTTGTTTTTTCAAATCTTAAATTTTTCACTCTCTTTCCCACCTTTCCTTTCTTTTCCCTGCATAGAAATACTTGGTCATTGAAGATGGCTTCTTCTTTGTCCTGCCCTTCTTGTTCTACAGGCATTGCTTAATGTTTCTCATAGTTCAGGGTCTCCAATTCTAAAAATTGAAATATGAAGCCAAAAGAACCTCTTCCTTCTTGTGCATCTTCTTTCTGTTTTTTTAAGTTCCATTCTCAATTCTTCCAAGAGTGATACCATTTTAAAAACTTTTAAACAACCACCAATTAATTTTGGTCCTTTAGATCCAATAGCCAAAAATCCAAGTCACCAAGTAATCCAAATAATCCAAAGCTGTTTCTTCTTGCTTCTTTTTTCCACTTTCTCTTCCTGGGGTTCTATTATCTTGTTAGAAAGTTTCAGTCAAAATGTATCTTTTAGGAATCTTGTTAAAGTTTCACTGCTAATTCCTTTCACTTCCAGGTGGTCCCCTCCATTTTTCCAGATCCCACCCTTTTGTTTTTTTCCTTCTTCTAAAAGTTTTTGAGAATCCAGAAATCTTTATTATCCCTTTCACATTTTATTTTCAGTTTAAATACCTGTTAATGTCAAAGTGGATTTTTGCTGGTTTCTTGCTTAAATCTCTTAGTTGTCAATATAGGGAAGAAAAGAAAAAAAAACCAAATCTTTTCCCTTCCCTCTCTCATTCGTTACTTCTTTGGGAGCAATATTATTCTTTATAATTCAAATTCCAGGGTACCTTATATTGTTGCTTTTTCAATTCAACCCGGTCCACCAAAACTTTCTCTTCTTATCTTCCTCCTGCACATTCTTTTCCGATCAAGTTCTTTGAGGTTGCCATTTCTGACCACGGCTGCAACCGCCTTTGGGAAAGTGAGTAATGGCCAGCTGGGGAGGGGAGATGAAACTCTCCTCGACCCTGCTGGCAGTCTCCCCCCTCTTCACCACCTCTACGGGGTGGCTTAGCCCTGAAATCAGCCGGCTTGGGGTGCTCCAGAGGTGAGCACAGATCGACACAGCACAAAATCGCGGATTTTGGTCTGTCGCCGAAGAAGCTCAAACCGGAAGCCCCGAAATATGAATGTTTTTATATGAACAAAAATACTGTTATTAACCAGATCAAAAGACTGGTAATATAAGAGCTTCTAAACTCTGGATCAAGATCTGAAATTGTCTTTGTTATCTTCAGTCTCGTCCCTGAAAAGGTAGAAAAAAGATTTCGGTCCAGAGGTGGGTTTTTACCTTAGAATCATAATCTGTTTCAGAAGAGTTGGTGGATGTTGTTTCTCCAGTGACAGAACACTGATAGTAGGGAGCAAAGAAGAATTTCTGGAGAGGAACATAACTCTTTTTCTCACACACATTTCATTTCTCATCTCGGCTCCCTCTTTACTAGCCATTGTCTTTACTAAAACTAATACCAACAAAACTAAAGCAAAATAAATAAATAAAAATACAACCTGCTTTCTAGCTGAAAAGAGCAGAAGGGCACATTATGGCCAAACCTTTCACTAAAAAGAGGGGGGGGGGAAGCTGGAAGATTTCCATATTATTCTCTGCCATTCTTAAATAAGAAAACTTGCCTTAGGAATGTCAGGTTCAATGATTAGAGAAAAATAATATCAGGGACTGATGCAACTATTCTATATTGCACAAGAACAGGATATAAACAAGAGCATTTGGTAGACTGTTGGACAAGCGTATGTCTGACCCAATGATGTACTGTACATTTAGTTGGCAGAACTTTTTAAATTTGAGATCTGTTACCTGGAGTTTGCATCTTAATCACAGCTTTTCAGTGGATAGGTTTACTCCTGAACTAATCCCTTCATTTTTTGAAAGTCTAGCTTTATAGTAAAAGATGAAAAGATGTGGACAAAATCTGCTGCCTATCTACTGCATAGGGCCAAACTGCTGACATGAGCAACACCTGTGTTAATTTCATGTTTTATTCAAAAAAATTGTACAATTCACAGATTTCTTATTTTATATTATTGAAATTATTTTTTTAAAGGAAAAGGGAATGTCACATTTTCAAACTAGACAGCTTTGTGAAAAAGCTTGGTTCTGGTAAGATGCTTCATGGGATAAAACAAACAAAGAAAGCATAACTAACAGTTAGGAATTTGAGATTGCTAGATTCTGTTTTGAAAGGGCAAAATATTATTTTCCATAAAGAATCAGCCTGAGAAATAACAACAGAGAAATAAACACTCTTCCTCAGATTTGCGGGGAGAGAGTGAGTAAATGAAATTGCTTTGTCTGTGAGTTAGTTCGAAACAGAAATTTGAAATGATAGGATCCTGGAAAATAAATTCATGTCATTTACTATTCCACAATTAAAGATACTATCCCCATCACTAACACCACTATTACTCAAAGATTACAGCATATGGAACTATTCAAAAACCATGCCTTGATTATGGAAAAGACTGCAAGTTAACATCTCCATGGAAAGAGTGAATAATGTATAATCAAGGATTTATATACAATTTATATTCCTAATGAATCAGAAGGTTTGATTCTCTTTGTTTCTTGTTTTGTTTGTAATTCATACTTTTATCTAAGCCTACTTTTGCTGTGATTAATTTTACTATTATTTATTTTACTTGGCATTTACTTTCTTCTTTTGAATACTATTTGGAGACCCAAGTATCAAAATGCTTCCAGTCTACAGATCACTGGAAAGGCAAATAAAACAAAATTGTACCCTAATGATTACTTCCTTTATTAATCTAAGAAATGTGTATGGAGTATGAAATGAAACAATTATTTTTTGTTATTATATTTTTCCTATCCTGCTTTGTTTTGGGATGCCCCAAAATATAACAGAGAGGAAATAATTACATCACATTTACTAGAAAGCCCAATGAATAATTTTATGGTAGGAATATATTTAAATGTTAAAAATGGTATTTCCTACTTTGCTCTATTAAAATAAAAATACTTGTTTGCTTACAATGGATTTCTACATCAATACTTTTTGCAAAACATTTATTGCATTAGAACACCCTCTACTGCTGAAATCCTTTATTAAAAAATCTGTATTTTCCAGCAGCTTTCAAGGCCAATTGGCAGACTGAAGAACATAAATAATAAAAAGATCCCTGTTATATTGTGGGAAATTTAATCGTTTCTTTTCAAGGAAATGCTTCTATTTAAGCAATTGTGGCATTCTAAAACTTGATTATCTAATATAACTTTATTGGAAAAATGTATTTTTTGTTATTTTTTTATTACTTGTCCCTCTCTAATAAGCTACAGGATGTTTTGTAAAGGCAGCTAAAATAGGAAACATATACTGCATCCTGCCTTACAAAATAATTACCCTTCTATACTTATAGTCAGTGTAGTAATGTGATTAAAGTGTTAGACCAGGAATGGGTCCTCTCCCTGCCTGGATGAGATGCAGTGGGCTTCACCAGTCTTCACCAAGTAAGACTGAGTGGCCCTGGGTTCTTGGGCAATCTAGTATCAGGTTTCCCCCCCCGCCCCGAGATATTTTTATTGGGAATTTTACCTGAAATATACAGTAAGGAATTGAAATATTTGATTGTAAATGTATTAACAGCGGCTATTTGCTAAAAACTGGAAAAATGAGAAAATACCAACGCAGGAGGAAGTTATTAAGAAAATAATGGAATGTACTGAAATGAGTAGATTGATATTTGAAATTAGAGAACAAGAAGATAAACAATTTTGTAAGATTTGGGATTTATTTTATCAATGGTTAGACAATAAAATATGGTAATGAAACTTTAGAATATAAAGAATATACACTGCTCAAAAAAATAAAGGGAACACAAAAATAAGACATCCTAGATCTGAATAAATAAAATATTCTTTTTAAATACTTTATTCATCACATAGTTGAACGTGCTGACAACAAAATCACACAAAAATTATCAATGGAAATCAAATTTATCAACCCATGGAGGTCTAGATTTGGAGTTACACTCAAAATTAAAGTGGAAAAAAACACTACAAGCTGATCCAACTTTGATGTAATGTCCTTAAAAGAAGTCAAAATGAGGCTCAGTAGTGTGTGTGGCCTCCACGTGCCTGTATGACCCCCCTACAATGCCCGGGCATGCTCTTGATGAGGTGGTAGATGGTCTCCTGAGGGATCTCCTCCCACACCTGGACTAAAGCACTCCCCAAATCCTGGACAGTCTGTGGTGCAACGTGGCATTGGTGGATGGAGCGAGACATGCTGTCCCAGATGTGCTCAATTGGACTCAGATCTGGGGAACGGGTGGGCCAGTCCATAGCATCAATGCCTTTGTCTTGCAGAAACTGCTGACGCACTCCAGCCACATGAGGTCTAGCGTTGCCATGCATTAGGAGGAACCCAGGGCCAACTGCACCAGCATATGGTCTCACAAGGGCTCTGAGGATCTCATCTCGGTACCTAATGGCAGTCAGGCTACCTCTGACGAGCACATGGAGGGCTGTGCGGCCCGCTAAAGAAATGCCACCCCACACCATTACTGACCCACTGCCAAACTGGTCATGCTGGAGGATATTGCAGGCAGTAGAACACTTTCCATGGCATCTCCAGACCCTGTCACATCTGTCACATGTGCTCAGTGTGAACCTGCTTTCATCTGTGAAGAGCACAGTGTTTCAGTGGTGAATTTGCCAATCTTGGTGTTCTCTGGCAAATGCCAAACATCCTGCATGGTGTTGGGCTGTAAGCACAACCCCCACCTGTAAATGTCGGGCCCTCATACCATCCTCATGGAGTCTGTTTCTGACCGTTTGAGCAGCCACATGCACTTTGTGGCCCACTGGAGGTCATTTTGCAGTGCTCTGGCAGTGCTCCTCCTGTCCCTCCTTGCACAAAGGTGGAGGTAGCGGTCCTGATTCTGGGTTACTGCCCTCCTATGGCCTCCTCCATGTCTCCTGATGTACTGGCCTGTCTCCTGGTAGCGCCTCCATGCTCTGGACACTATGCTGACAGACACAGCAAACTTTCTTGCCATAGCTCGCATTGATGTGCCATCCCAGATGAGCTGCAGTACCTGAGCCACTTGTGTGGGTTGTAGACTCCGTCTTATGCTACCACTAGAGTGAAAGCACCATCAGCATTCAAAAGTGACCAAACCATCAGACAGAAAGCATAGAAACTGAGAAGTGGTCTGTGGTCGCCACCTGCAGAACCATTCCTTTATTGGGGATGTCTTGCTAACCGCCTATTGTCTATTCCATTTGCACAACAGCAGGTGAAATTAATTGTCAATCAGTGTTGCTACCTAAGTGGACAGTTTGATTTCACAGAAGTGTGATTGACTTGGAGTTACACTGTGTTGTTTAAGTGTTCCCTTTATTTTTTTGAGCAGTGTATAAAGATGTATTATCTTTATCACAATCATAATTATGGGATAGAATTTTCATCAAATAAATCAATTAAAATATGGATGATCTTGCATAACATGAATGAATATGAGTATAGTCAAAAGATTAACAATGATATCAATGTATTTAGGAATAATTGATAGAAAATATGAGAACATATACAAGAAATTGTAAGTGATGACTATGAAGTGGATGCACAATCTGTCATCTGTAAATCAACCGACACATTGTATGTACATAAGTGGAATATGGCTTGATGTTTTTATGTTGTGTTTGTGTATGTCTGTCTAAAAATAATAAAAATAATAAATCCCCCCCACAAGAACCATCTGGATGGGGTTGCACTAGCTCAGACAGACCCATTGTTCAATCCAAAGGTCCTCCTTAGATTCAGAAGTACTGCTCAAAGAGCAGGTAGCAACGATGGCTAGGAGATCAGGGATTACATTATTGTAATCAGGTTTGAGCCGATTTCAGAACGATCCATTCTGTTAGAGAACTGCATTATCTGTAATATTTAGCCTTACAAAAGGAGGTAGAAATACAGCACTTTTCAAGAATATGAATGGATGACACCCCAAGGCCAATGCCTATTCACTCATTATCCAGAATAATAAGTTGCAAACAAGAAAGATTCCAGCTGAATATTAAGAAAACTTCAGTAAGGCAGTAAACTCAAGAATTAACAGAAATGATTTACTCTCCTTGACTGGCTCTTCAGTGCTTGCTTGAATTCTTGGAATTAATCACCAGGTTGGCTTGATGACTTTTTCCAAATCTGTAATCGGGTGTTTTCTTTCTTACTCTTGAAATAATAGATTTAAGCCTTTAATCTTAGAATGCTGCTTCAATTTTTAATCTTGAGATATAAGACCAATATTCTATGTAATAAAATTCCGAGTGATATCCTACTCAAGCAGGATAATGGAGCATTCCCATTAAGGCCCGGTCCCACTGGCCGACGGACACAAAACGTATGCATAAAGGACACAGCGGACGAGCAAAATTTCGGGGGTGGCTCCATCCATTGTCATCCACTCCAAAAAGTGGCGAAAATTTGCATAAACAGAACGGAAAAGAACGGACATGGGTAGTATGTAGCGGGGATGTTAAACAGATGTTCACAGGAAGCCTAGCGGATGAAAGCAGATGGAAGCGGATGACACCTCCGAAGGGGTTCCGGGGGAGAATTTCGAAGCGGGTGCAAAGCGGAAGGGGCAGATGCATAGCGGATGAAGCGGATGCATCACGGACATCTATAGGAAACAAAGGGGATGCCGCACGGATGTATATTGGATGCAAAGCGTTCACTGCACATGCGGGGAGTATGAATTGCGTCAGTTCCTGCACATGCGGGGAGTATGAATTGCGTCAGTTCCGTGGATATAAAAGGATGCAGCATGCATGCAGTCAGCATACAGGGGAAAGACGTACTGCCAGATACATCTTGCAGAAACACCATGGTTCGCCAGTCAGGCAAGAAGAGGAAGCCGGTGCCTACTCGTTCCAGCCCTGGCAAGAAGGACAAAACCAGCATCCTGGCACTGACTCTGAACCTCCTGCTGCTGCTGCTGCTGTTGTGGTGGACCAGCCCCAAGGCCCTCAAAGCCCTGCTGCTGAAGGCCCTGCTGCTCAAGCCCCTGAAGGCCCTGCTGCTCAAGCCCCTGAAGGCCCTGCTCAAGCCCCTGCCAGAGGGAGGAAGAGGCAAGGGAAGGAGAAGGGAGAGAGGAAACAGTACACCGTTTCTGAGGAGCATGAGGATGAGGTGCTGGAATGGCTGAGGGAGAACGAGTACCTCTGGAGAAAGGGCCACAGACTGTATTGTGACACCAAGAAGAAGCAGGCAACTTGGAGAGACAAGGCAGAGAGCCTGGGCTACACTGCAGAAGTACTCCTAGGATGGTGGAAGCACATGCACACCTAGTATGGCAAGCTACACCTCAAGAAATCCGGGCAGGCCGCTGTCAAGCTCACTGACCGGGAGATGTACGTCATGGCCACATGGTTTCCTGGAAGGTGAGATCCGCCACCGAGGAGCAGCCCCTCTGAGACCCCTCTCCCCCAGACAGCCCACAGACAGCCAGTCCTGTTCCAGCCAGGAGCCAGCTACCCTGTCCAGGCAGGTGTCTTCAGAAGGCCCCACAGCAGAGATCCCCCCGACAGCTGCACTCCCCATGCCAGCAGACTTGGAGGATCCCGTGGAGGATGACGTCCTGCTGTCACAAATGGAGGAAGAAGCAGCAGCCACCAGAGGCCAACCTACTCCCATCCCCACCCCCACCCCCAGCTCCACAGGATGCAGGCAGAGAGGCAGACTGGAGGGCCAGCACCAGTGTGCTGTTGGAGATCAGGGACACAATGAAGACCAGCACAGAACTTCTCTCTCAGCTGGTCCACTTGGACAAAGCATCCTCGGGCCAGAACACTTTCATCACCTACGTGAGCCAGACCCTGAGGGACCTGCCCGAGGCCCAGTACCAGGTGATGAAGCAGAAAATCACAGCACTTCTGCATAACCCTCAAGGCCCAGATGAAGCTGCTCCTACCCAGTCCAGGTCTGCTCCTCCACCCCAGGTGATGTCACAGCCCTTCCTCAGCTTTCAACAGCCCTCACCTACCAAGGCTATGAGTACCAGGACTTCCCACAGCAGAGGCAGCCCTTCCCAGTCCAGGCCCAGGTTCATCGCACGCCACAGACGCCACTCCTCACACAGCTGCAGATCAGACAGCCCCACTACACTCCTCCTTCCTCCACCCCACAGCCATGCCCGTCAACGGACAATCTGTCATCAGTATTGGGCCTGACATCTCAAGTCCTTGATGAAGGGCCTCTCAACCTCATGGGACTGAGTCAGCTCTCGGACAGCTTCCTGAACACACCATCCCCTGTTGTACCCTCAGGGCCAAGCACCTCAATGGTGCCTCAGACCAGCACTCAAGCCACAGCCACCTCCACAGTCCCTGCCCGCTTAACAGCTGAGACCATGGACATGACTCAGAGTGACTGAGAATAGTGTCAGAGACTGAGTTGTTTACTTGTTCACTTTATCTTTGCTTAAGACACTTTACTTGGTTCATTTTGCTTTTTTAATAAAGTCATAAAGTTTACCTAAGAAAGTTAATAAAGGTTATCTTTGCTTAACACACTTAATTCAGTTTACTTGGTTCATTTTGCTTATTTAATAAAGTCATAAAGTTAAGAAAGTTAATAAAGGTTATCTTTGCGAAAGACACTTGGTTCATTTTTTTTACCTTAATAAAGTGTTGGTGAAAACTTTGAAAAAATGGTTAAGACTTTGCATGCTTGTGGGATAGATAAGGATAGTTGTGGGATAGATAAACTTCCAGTGCAAGCATAGTGGGACTGTATGGTCCACCCCCCCAGCTGCCACATATATGGACCTTTATTATCAATAACAATTTTTTCTTTGATATTTATTTTAAAATAAACAAAGTTCTTTATTAATGCCCTATTCATTGTAGGACCACTCAACATACATGGCACAATCTCACCAATGTAATGCGACAGCCTCAAGGAAGCATCCATTAATCATCTATCATCCTGTCTTGCCACTCCACTGCTCCAGCTGGGGAGCTGCACCAGTGTCTCAGTAGGTTGCGCTGCTTCTTCCCTTCACGTGAAACTCTGTTGGGGCTTTGTACATCCACAGTGTCTATCAGGTTACGTCCTTGCCTCCATTCACCAGGCTCCATGTCCCCATTCCCTTGTTGACGGTCGACAAGTCTGTTCTGCAACACTGGGTAGCGGGTGCACATGACATTGTGCAGGATGCAGCAAGCTTCCACGATGCTCCTCATAGTCTCTGGGTCATGCTGCATGGTGGTGAGAAGTATCTGGAACCTGTTGGCCAGGATGCCAAAGGTGTTCTCCACCACCTGTCTTGCCCTGGACAGCCTGAAGTTCACGGGTGAGGTATCTTGAAGTGAATGGCTTCATGAGGTAGGTTCTGAGGGAGATCGCGTCATCACCAATGATGAAGTAGGGCACATCTTGTGTGTCATTGGGTAGGGGGTCTGGATGTGGAAAACCCATGATGAGGTTGCGTTCCAGCCCATCTTTGAGGTCACTTGCGTTGTATACCTGGCCATCTGAAGCTGACCCGTTGCCTGAAGCATCGATGTACATGAACTTGTAGACAGCATCAACCATGGCAAAGAAGATGATACTGAAGAAGCCCTTGGAGTTGTAATAAGTGGACCCTGAGTTGGCTGGAGCTTTGCAGGCCACGTGCTTCCCATCTATGGCTCCAACGGTGTGGGGAAAGTTCCACCTCTGATACCACTCTTCTGCAAGTTTTCTCCAGCCTTGTTCAGTGGTGGGGCACTTGAGGAGCTCCTCCACATATTCTTCAATGATGGCCTACACCACTTCTCTGACCACTTTGCTGATACTGTTGTGTGGCACCCTCCACGCATACTGCATGTTTCTGTATGTGGTTCCAGAGGCCAGGTGCCGCAGAGTCAGTCCCACCTTCAGTGCAGGGTCCAGGTTGGGATGGAAGTTGGTGCTAGGCTTGGTCAACCTGGGTCTCAGACGCTCTACAAGTTCGTCAAACATGGCTGATGGCATCCTCATGAAGTGCTGGAATGCACGAGTGTCTTCATTCCTCAGCTCCACCATCAACTGGTCATACAGTCCAAACTCCATTCTTCTCATGATCCATCCTCGGACCCACACAGCTCTTGGACGTCTCCTTCTTCTCCTTCTGTATAAAAGTTGAAACAGTCTGAACAGGTTTTGGTTCTGGTGAAGAATGAGCGCAGCTATCATACGGACTGTGTCATGATCCATGATGGAGAACAATTGATGTTGAAGACCAAGATCAAGGGTGAAGAGGTCTGTACGCCATGGCTGCTGGACTTAAACTGAGATCTAGATGATTTTCTCCCCGTTTTTATAGGAAATATTGGTTGTCCGCTAGGTGTCCTTCTACATACTCTAGACATACTCCAGACATCCTAAATATACGAGATACATCTCAGATACAAACTTTTTGTCCGTTTTTAATACTTTATATACGAGATGCATACGCTTACATCCTTTCTATTTCCATGCTACTGACGCTGTGTAGACGTTCCCTGTACCTTTCGTTTCCTCCCTCTTTCCGTTTTCAGCTGCAGCGGATGTGAGTTGAGGGGATGGCCAGAGGATGCAGAGAGGATACAACGGGCGTTTAACGGATGATAACAGACATAGAACGTTTGTTGCCCGTATATGTCGCAGATGTACATCGTACGTGGCAAAAAGTTCATCCATTCACAAAGTTTTGTGCAGCTCAAAACTTCTTGCGCGGATGAAATCTCAGTGGATGGATGCTCGACGGATAGAGCGTATGAAACATGTATGCAGTGAGTACACAACGGATGCATAGCGTTTTCCAACTGATAGTAAGCTTTTTTTAACGTTTTACATCCTCTTTGCATCCATAAGTGCAGTGGGACCGGGCCTTAAGTCATTGTTATGGACTTGCCTAGTTCTAAAGCTGAAGAGGGGAACCTGTAGATGGGAAGCAAATAAACAATTCAGACTCAGTGTAGATGATCGCTGATTCACAGAACAAAGGGTCAAATCCAGAATTGGTCAACAAAGGAAGGCCAAGGAGTGGCATGTCTCCTTGAGAGCAGAGAGCATCTGTTCTTCTGATTAGGAAGGTCCTGAATTCCTGCTATTTAAGAGCATTACCAGGATGCTTTCCCTAGATTGAAAACTATTTTTCATTATGAGACTGTGTTCCTCTGGTATCATTCTTGGTCTCTCCTGAATCTTTACTCTTCAAATTGATCTTTATGTTCCCTGGATTGGATATGGTCTTTTTGCTGTATTAATATAGGTATGAATCAGGAGGCAAGATATACATTCTCTATGTATTTTTCTTGGTTATCTTTGCATAATTTACATCCTGTAATTATAGCATGAATCATTACGTGACTTATGATCAAATTAATAAAAGCATTAGAAACTTGATAATTGCCTCCTGCTTGGGCTATTCACCCCAGTGGAGGACATCCCACACTGTAAAATTCACAGCAATTTGGAAAGAGTAGCTGCAAAATACCAGCAGCCCCAACTTTTTGGGCACCAGGGACTGGTTACTTAGAGAGGCTTTTTCTGTGGACTGGAGGGCTGTGTGGTTTCATGTGCTGCCTACATCCAGCAGATGGGGCTTTGCTTGTTTGCGTGGCCCAGTTTCTGGCATGTCACGGACTGATGCCAGTTCACAGACTGGTGGTTGGGAACTCCTGCTTTATAGTATGCTAATAGTACAACTCACAAGAAACTATTGTACCAAGAGCATCCCCATTAAAAAAAAATATGCCTAAATCAGAAGAAGGCCTTCTGGCCAATTTCTGCTCTATGAACTTTCAAAATATTTTTTGACTTAAAAAAATAAAATTGGAAATGAACATACTTCAAAGTGCCAGCAACTTGTATTACCTTTGTTTCCAAGGATACTTCTGGAATTCAGATAGGTCCAGAAGACACTTTGAAAGAATGAAAAAGGGTGAGTCCTTCATTTGAAAGTGAATGATCGATCATAAAAGATAACAGTAAGCTGGGAGTGAAAGAGTTGGATAGAGGGCATCCAACGGTGGAGGAAACTTATTGCTTTTGACCCTGATAAATGGATGTTTGGAAGCTTGCCATGACCACCATGTCTGCTCACCAGATTATTAATGTGCCTCCAGTCCCAAGAGTACTTAACTGAGTTTAAGTTATGCTTGTGGGAAAATTTTTTTTTACTCTTAATCTTTGTATGCATTTGCAGTCCTTAATTCTGGCCTGCTCTCATGGCTATAAAATTTTATCTCTTTCTTTGGCCCAGCTTTAAAAATTCTAACAAGTTTTGCAGGATTTATATGCAGCGGATTGATTAGTCAACAATTTTTTACACAAAATGAATAAACAGGTAACTTGGTCCAAAGGTTTGTAGCATGTTTTTTTTCTTTTTAAGTGCAAGGACATTTAATGGCTTCTCAATATATCGTTACAGTTGTTTAATTCACATTCTTTATTAGACTGCACATTAAACTTTATGAATGAAACATAATAAATATTGTAGCATTGTTGACCTATATTTAGTTTCAATGATGTCAGCAGGCTGATTTTTTCTTTAAAAAAAAAAGACAGTAAAGGCCATTAATAATGTAACAAAAATCATCCTGGGCTTGTGTGAGGACTATTAATCCAGTGTCATTTTCCTTGCCCTGTACTCTATCCAACAGGATTTGTGTGCCTTAAATGAAAACAATATATTCTAGTAATATCTGTCAATCCATAAAAAGAACATTCCTAAGATTATGTTAAGAGTGTTCTGTTTGTGAATTATGCCAAATTTCTTCCCGATGAAAAGCTTTTCACAAAGCATGAGGTTTGAGCAGGAATAGAACCAAAAGTATTAAAATACTATTTTTTAGTGCTTACTTTACAGTTTTTTAAAGTATTAACATTTGGGGGAACACTTTAAAAATACTCATCCCCAAGTTTCCCTTTCTCCGTTTTAAAAAAATTGGTGAAGCTATTATGAATCTTTGGATCACTTTAATTTTTTACTATTTATAGAATGTATCATTTTATGTTTGTTTGTCAATGACTATAATAAAAGATCATTCTTAAAATACACCGAACCTCATCTGGCTTGGAAGATTTACTTCTGAAAACTGACAAATCATCTCAGAAAGACGTGGTCCAGAAGAAGGTTCAACACAATTGTAAGAGAAATTGAGCATTCTGGAGTTCTTTGGAACATTATGTTCCCCTATCAATGATTTCTGCACATTCCTAATTAAAGAAATTATGGACTTAGAAATGATCCCTGAGCAATCTCACAAAGTAGTTAAATAAATACAATCAAATCCCAACTGGTGTCTGCAATTTATTATATGCAGAATGACAGCAAGTGTCAGAAAAAGCACAACATCATGAAGGTACAGTTAGTGAGTAGGCCCAGAGGCAACATACCACTTTGGCACAATTGATCAGCATAATTTATACAAACACATTAATAAATACATAATAA
This sequence comes from Laticauda colubrina, assembly GCA_015471245.1. Lineage (NCBI taxonomy): Eukaryota > Metazoa > Chordata > Lepidosauria > Squamata > Elapidae > Laticauda > Laticauda colubrina. Next base: position 46,242,275 of record BLBF01000022.1, read on the forward strand.
ACCATTAGAAGAATAGCAAGTACTGATTTGGGGATACAGTGGTACAGATACCACTGGCAATGCCAACATAATCCCACAGGTCAAGCACACCATGGCAGGGCAGGAGTAGAACACACATTCATCCCTCCTCTAGAACAGTGGTGTATTGTATCAGGCACAGACAAGAGCTAAAATTTTTCCTGATTTATCAGTTTGCCCAGTTAGGGGAAAAAAAGGATTAAAATCATTAAGTTCTTGATTTTGCTTAGGCAAAAATATCTGGAGGCTGTGACTACAGAAGAATTACCAAGATAAAGTGAGTCAGTTTTGAACACTGTGGCACCAAAATTATTGTATGCAACTTAATTTGATGCAGCAGTAGCAATTCCATATACCAAAATGAAATTGGATAAAGAAACATTTAAGCTGATAAAGACTCAAGACAGAAAAAGGATATTAACATTTTAATTCATTAATATATACTCTGGATATTGAGTTCTTTTTGACAGCTGTCATTTTCTTTCCTGCACAAAACAAAGCACTTTGGAACAAATCCTATGAAGGAATTTATTCGATTCTGTTAGAATGGCTCCTGTATTTAGCTTCAATTTAAAATATAGTCTTAGTTATAACTCCTGGATCAGCTAAATTGTTTGAATGAACTTCAACCACATAAACATCCACAGGAATAAACCCAAAGGACCATTTTGTGGAGGCTCAATGTCATATTTTCTGAATATGTACCTGATGTTTCCTTTTCACAGCATAGGTTCTTGGAGAAGAACTTCAAAACAGGCATGGAATGGTAGTGGTTATATTTAAGCCTGGAGACGAACACTACAAAAGCACATCAAGTACATAAGTATGCTTCAAAGTAAAGCAAAAGCCAACAGTAAGACGACCACTATTGGCTACAATAAAACTAAAATAACTTAAATAGATAGTTACTGTGATGAAAAACAGTAATAAATATTAGTTTGGCCTGTAAACCACTTTTTTTTTTCACATTAGATTTCCTGTTGCCCTACTGTGTCTAAAATAAAACCGATTAATCTTAAAGAATGAGAGGGGAATTAGTCCCACTCTCTTCATTCTTGAAGAAACACTGGAATGTGATGAGCCCGGATTCAAGAGGGGAGACAGGAGGAGGAAAGGTTGGCAGTCTGGAATGAAAACAGGACTGTTTCCCACCCATTTCTCCCCTCATTCATCCAGGCCTGGTATTAAGTCTGCAATGCTGTCCACGTAGTAGTGAGGCACCAGGTCCTTGGCTGAAGGGCTGTCACTGGCCATGTAAGCCTGTGCCTCTTCTAAATCAGAGACACCTGTCAGGGTCAAGACAGTATCAAGGCCACAGTTCTTGCCAAACAGTATATCCGTTTCCAGCCGATCACCCACCATAAGCATGCGAGATGGATCTACATCAAAGCGCTCTACAATGCATTCAAACATGTATGTGTTTGGTTTTCCAATTACTGTTGCTTTGCGACCAGAGGCTGTTTCAACTGCAGCAGTGAGACTCCCTGTCCCTGAAAGAGAAGAGACAAAACAACCACCAATCAAAAGATTGATCCCCGTTAGCAACAGCAATCCAGGCACTGCCTGACATATTTAGGTAATCCAAATTAATTCACCCAAGAAAGGATGAATGAAATGGGTCACTTTGGGTTCAAACTAGAGAGACAAAGTAAACTTAACTTTCACTTAAATGGAAGGTTTGCATCTAATTTTACTATTTATATGAAACAGATTCACATGGTTGTAAAGATTTTACTGTAAATGATCCATTAAAAAAATCCAAGAAAATCTATCAGCTCAGTTATCCCAACTTAAGAAATCAACTTCCCAATTGTTCAGAAACAGATATGCTTGAGTATGTAACATTTCAAGACTAGAATTAGATATGGATACTCTGTATAATCTAAGTATATATTATCATATATATAGCTATATGGCAAACAAGAAGCATTGTTAATAGTAACATACACCTAAGATCAATCAGTGAACTTTGGAGTAAAGTTTTCAAAAAAAAAAAAAGTGGTGAACAAATAACCTTTTTATGAGGGCAAGACTAGTATGTTTGAAGATTCATAGATATGTATCAATAGAGATTGAGATTCCCCCCCCCCCCCCCCCCAGTTCTCTTACCAATCATGGAGAATGTCTCATTCAGTGCAGGGATATTTCTAAGTTCCACAAAAAAAAAACAAAACTTAAAATTCATAAAGCTCTAAAAGGAGTTGCTTGCAGTGGTCCAGGCGGGGAAACAAATATTGACTCATCTTATTTGAAGAGCTGTGCAGCAGCTGACTAATAGACATTTACTTTCTACTTGCAAATCACCTTACTAAAAGTCATCTTATTGGAATTGCTAGTGAACAACCATGCAAAAGGGGCTATCAAAATAACAACCACCCTGAATATAGAAACTGTGCCAGGCTCATATCTTAGCAACACACAAGAACTTTCCACAAGGTCATTTGATCACTGGCAGTGTTAATACACCAAGGGTTCTTCCAGCAATGATTGCTCGTAAAACACATTAAAAAAGTGACATAAAGGCTAAATTCTTCAGCATTTTAGGAAAAGGCACACTTGACTTTGAGAACATTCCTTGATTTCACGCTACCTTTATCTGGTCAAAGCTTTGCTCGGCAGGTCAGGATTCTTCAAATAAATTACGGTGTGTACTTCTATACTGTATGCTGTTATCTGAATGAAATGTTTTAGTCAGTTTAAATCTCAGGATGGGACGTCTATTAAACTGTACAGAAAGCAAGATACTGAAGGCCAGCGTAGACTTATGTGTCAGAAGGGAAAACCCGTTCCTCGGCCTGAAGCCTTCCCAGATCACCTGAACGCTGTGGATGGTTGTGGGCTTTCTCTCTCTCCCCCCCTTTCTCTTAGGTTTTGTGGAGACGCAGGATGCGTACCGAGCTAACACAGGCCCAGGGCAGGGTGACGCAACTGGGCCTCGACGCCCACCCGGGGCTGGCAAGGGGGCTCCAGAGCCTGGCTCCCTCCGGCCCGCGCCGCCCTCACTCACCCGGGGTGCGCTGCCCACTGCTCAGCGGGTGCCAGGGGTCTGGGTCGGTGGCTACCAGCAGGCACCGCGGGTCGCGCAAATAGGCGCAGGCCTCCGAGAGCTTAGCGAAGGTGAACTGGTCGTCGTAGCCGACGACGACAGCGCGCACCGGGAGGGCCTCCTGGCCCGGAGGCTCTTCGTCGCCGTCCCCTTCTTCTCCGGTCAGGCGGAGCCCCGCGTCGCGCAGCTCCCCGCGCAGCCCTTCCCCGCCCAGCACGAAGACCCGGCCCGGGGTCGAGTCGCCGGCTCCGGCTTCCCCGCCCAGAAGCCGCTGGCGGAGGTAGAGAGCGGAGCAGAGAGCGGAGCTGAACACCTGCTCGCCGTGGACGCCGCGGAAGCCCAGGCGGGAGAAGCGACGCTCCAGCTCGGCCACGGAGCGGCGGCTGTTGTTGGACACGAACAGGGTGGTCTTCCCGTTCTGGTTCAGGCGCTCCAGCAGCTCCGGCGCCCCGGGAACCGCCCGCTCTCCGGTCCACAGGACTCCGTCGCAGTCGAAGAGCAGCCCCTGCGCCTCGCCCAGCACCTCGCGCAGACAAGCGCCGCTCAACCGCCTGCAACCCGCCATGCTGGAACCGCACTCGCCGCCCCTCCACCCGGTCCTCCTCGCGGTGACCGCAGCCAATCAGAAGCGCGCCGTTCCCTTGATGGATTTTGGGAAACGGGACCAATCAGATGCCCGAAGAGCCTGGGGCTCGACCCGGGGAGAACTGAAAGGGAGGGAAAGCTGGGCTGGGCGGAGGTGTCGTCGTCCAATCGCGGGAGCTGACGCGATGAAGGCAGGTCAACGGGGAAGAAGGCAGGAGGGTCCGCCCGAAGGGACGAGAGCGGGGCGGGCTCCGCGAGAAGCGGATCACGAAAGGGGGGCGGGAGAGGAAGAAAGAAAATTGCACTTTCCGAACAAGGCCCGCAAGGGGGCGCTCGTCTTCCTTTCGAAGTGAGCAGCGGGAAGGGGAAAGCTCCGCCCCCGTAGCTTTCGCCTATTGGTGGAAGAAAAGAAGGAAGAGGCGGGTCAAAATAAAGTGGCACGTGTTGTAAACCTGTTTGGATCGGAGGGGAAAAGCTCGACGGGCCCGTCTTACAATGGAACGTTTGAAAAAAACACTCAGGTTAGGGACCGCGGGAAAAGAGCGGGGCAACAGAGGGATGGTAGCCCAGACCAGAGGTCTCCTAATTTGGCAACTTTAAGGCTTGTGGACTTCAATTCCCAGAATAAAGTCTTAAAGTTGCTCAATTTGGAAACCCCCGTCCGAGATTTATCTTCTTGACGACCTATGTCATCTCTCTGCCTCTTATCATTTCTATTTCTATATCTCTCTCCATCTCTTCCATCATCTATCTTCTTCATCAGCATCACCTGATTTAAATAGTGCTCATCTCATATATATGTGTGTGTGTATGTGTGTGTGTATGTATGTATGTATGTATATATATATATATATGTATGTATGTATGTATGTATGTATGTATGTTTTCTTAGGCTTTCGCGGGTACTTACATGTGTGCTGTTTAGCTTCCTTCGGGTATTATCCCACGTCATTGTAGTTCTGTTAAAGTTGTAGCAACGTTTCAGCAGAATCTCATCTGCCATCCTCAGGCTTCTTATATATATATATATGGTTTTTTTTTTAAAGTTTTCGCAGGTACTGACATGTATGCTGTTCAGCTTCCTTCGGGTATTATCCCACGTCATTGCTACAACTTTAAAAGCACAACTACAATGACAAACAGACTCCCTCTGATGCCTCCAGCTCAAACACCCCCCCACCAGGCACCCAGATGAAACCCAGCTTCCTAATAGATAACAGCCGTCCTTTCACACGAAGCCAAGCTGCACTGAAAGCCTCCAATACAGGAACAGAGTGTTGCCAGCCAATCAAAGCCACAAAACAGAAGAAACCAGAAGCACCAATCAATCAAACTCCAAGTCCAATAAACACAGACCAAGACTCCCAACCAATCAGGATAGGCCAGCCTTGAATTTGAAACCAAAAGCTGTGAGACCCACATCCATACAGAAGCCTGATGATGGCAGATGGGATTCTGCTGAAACGTTGCTACAACTTTAACAGCACTACAATGACGTGGGATAATACCCGAAGGAAGCTAAACAGCACACATGTAAGTACCCGCGAAAGCTGAAAAAAACAAATATATATATATATATTCCCAAACTGAATAAAATAGCAATAGCCCTTAGACTTATACACTGCTTCACAGTGCTTTACAGTCAACCTGGGTCCTCATTTTACCCACCTCGGAAGGATGGAAGGATGATTCAACCTTGAGCTGGTCAGGATTAAACTGCTGGAAATCTAACAAAATTATCCTGCAACACTACGTTTTAACCGCTGCGCCACCACAGCTCAATATTAAAATAGTACACCTGTTCAAGTCATCCAAAATACTGATTTTATTTTCCCCCTGGAAACTACTGTTGCTACCTTCAACCCCTGTTGATAAACTTTCAAGAAGCTGCTTGAGGATAGTTGCTGCCAGATAGTTGCTATGGAAATTAAGAAAATTGCCTGAGGTACTCCTATCACTTCTTGTTTTCCTACTTTCTCCTCTGTGAAAAGAATAAAAACATATATATAGGAAAAGGAGTGGCAGAACCTGGGGTGGAGTTAAAAGAAGAATCAACCTAGACTCTCAACTTAGTCACAAATGCATGAAATCCAACTTTCCTTGAATTCCATGGACCCTTCTTTAACTCCAAGCAGGGTGCTCACCATTCGTTGAGAAGATTTCTATGCATATAAATAAATCTGTTGAATTGGACCTTCATGTGTGGACCTAGTCTTTTGTGCCTGGCACAGGTGCAAGGTTTGGAAATAAAGCACATTTTTAAAGCACATTCTAGCCATTTAAAACAGGCAGAAAAAAATCTTGTTCTCCAGGAAAGGTTAGGGATTTGAACTCTTCACCTGCTTCTGAAGGGCCACTTTTGAATTGTGTCAGCATGAATGCCTTGCTGCAGGGCTGTCAAACTTACGGCCCATGGGCTGGATGCATCATGTGCTGGTCACGCCCACGCCTGGTTTAGCTAAGGGGAAAGAATTCGTGATATGTCACGTGATGATGCAAGTTTGACACCTCTGCCTTCTACATTTGTTCAATTTTTTTTTGTGTGTGTGTCTATGTGTTCATGTAGGACCCAGAATTTTTATTATGCCCTTTCTTGTATATTACAGTGTATTTATTTATAAAAAGTTATATATATTGCCTACAATTTTGATTTTATGCAGAGAAGTGTCTTTCAATTGCAATTTTATTTGCCTATTCCTCTCATTTGTTTTTCCTGAAACAGTACCTAAAAGTGAAAATTGATAAAAAGAGTATTCACTGACAATGTATTTATTAGACTTTATAATGTTACAAAACAGCTTTTATCTCAATAAAATGAGAGCTGTATTTATGTTTGGTACAAGCAAAACTGATGCACAGATTCTTTGATTTGCCTTTTGCCTATATGAACAGTTTGGATCATCTTAGATGAACTAAATATATTGTTAAAATTGAGTTATGTATAAAATGTTACCCCAGTGAAATAACTAACCACTAAAAGGGTAAGTATAATTCTCATCGATAGGGTTAATGTAAGTTATATGGTATAATTGCAATAAAGAAAAGATAACCAGTAGTTATTTTCTTTTAACATTTATTCAGAAGCTTCCACAAGTGTCTTGTCAAAAATAACAAAAAAGTAGAACACCGTTAATGAAAAGCTATGTTTTATAGATTGACAAAAGAATAGTAGGAACGTAAAGTATGCTGTATCAGATTGCTGCTTCTGTACAGGGCTTGGACTGAAATATTGCATGAAGGACAACCTATATTAAATTTTGTTTTAATGTTTGTAAACAGGAAGAGGGGATTTTCAATTTATTTTGTGGAGGAGAGTTGTTTGATTTAAATAGATACAAAAGGGTCCCAAGGGAGATGGCCCTTGCACCTTGATGCATTTGGGGATCATCTAACAAAATACCAAGCAGAAAAGAATTGCCACAAGTTGGAAAGGCAAAAGCAAAGCCAGTAAAACTCTTCCTCTCAGATATTCTCCAGAGTTTATACTTTCTGAGCAGCAGCAGATGGAGAGCTGTTCTTTCCTTCATTGGCTTCTTTCTTGGAATGGACGGAATCTTTGGGTGTTTCTCTGCTGCAGACATGAGCAGAATCCTCTTCAGCTGCAGCTGCCTTATTGTTCGTAGCTTCTGAAGGACGCCTGGGTGATGGCGGAGCTTTGTGACTCTGCCGTCTGGCGGGCTGTGGGGGAAGGGGTGGTGGCACCACTGGCACCCGTGCTGGTCCCCCCACTGTTCTTCGAGGCAAGGCTTTAGGGATGGAGGAAGACTCTGAAGGAGGAGGAGGAGGCATGTGACGGTGAGCAGGTGGCGTGGTTTGAGGATGGGGTGGAGGTATGGTAGGTCTGGGTGGAGCCACCCGCTTTGCTGTAAAGGAGAATGAAAGAAAGAGAAATAAAATCCAATATTTTAGGCATTTTTTATTCTAACTCCTATGTCTCAGCTCTACATGAATCCAGAAAAAAAACAGTCACATTTGATGTAAAAGTCTCTTTTACTTATTTTATTTCTATGTATTTTCTTTGTATCTGTTATTCAAAACTGAAATAAAATTATTTCTAAAAGTACTGGGTTTTTATATGTGTTATTTATATGTGGTTAACTGCCTGAGATGGTTCCTAACAATACCAGAATTACAGAGTAAACTGAAAACTGAAATCTGTATTTTAGATTATACCCAACATTATCAAACTGCGGTATGAATTTTCTCCATGCCCCGCTCTATTTTATCTAGTCTTGTTATTTCAAAGTACATACAGAGTTATGCACTAGTTAGTCAACTTTGGCTATGTCATGGATTTTCTGAACAGGACAGTAAAAAGGCAGCTATGAGTAGCAGAATGGTAGGGAGGTAAACAGAAGAAAATGGGCAACAGGTAGTATGGCATTGCATATTTTCCGATAGCTTCCAATTCTGTCAATCAAAATACCACTATTCCTTTACTCCTTATTTAGCTGATTTTTCTTTTGTTAAAAAAATGTAAGAAGTAGGAAAAGTATCAATGTAAGTTGTTATCATCCGGTCTCTGTAAAATTCAGAGGAACATAATTGCACAACTAAAACTTTTGAATCTTCCAAGCTACAAGCTATGTTTTTGGAATACAAAATAGTATCACTGTTTTGTGCTTAATGCAAGTATCTTGCTACAGTTCCCTTTGAAGAGTTTTTGAGTGATATGGGGATATTGGCAGCTGGTGTCAATAAGAGAGGTAAAAACATTTCTATGGTAGGATTATGAAACTTACTTTTTCGTGATGTCTCATCAGCAGAAGCAGAGGTAGGTGGACAGATTGTTGTTTCAGTAGATGACTGGGTCACTTTTGAGGGCACTGTTTCTGGAATAACCTCAGCATTGTTCCTGCCAATATGGAAAAGTCAGATAAACTCTCATTTATAGGCTTCCAAAAGCAATTAGTATACAGATAAATTCCAGAGATCTTTCCATTTTTAATCATTTGATATCAACCACAAACCACTAAAATAGTGACTGACCTGTAACTCAGGAAGATTAAAGTTTTTACTCCATTCACTGACTAGTGAAGAACAGCTGACATTTGCTTTGTGCATCCCAAAGGGAAAAAAAAAAAACTGATTCCCAAATTGTGTTTTCTCCTTTTCTCTTTTGCTAATCTGCTTTTCTTTGGGATTATTTTTTAATGTAAGTTTGAGGGAGAGACTTTTAGTCCTGCTTTTTATGTGCTACTGACTATTGGTACTACAAGGTCAAGTTAAAATGTATTACATCATATCCTATCTCATAATGATGGTTGTGGAAAGCCTTCTTCTCTGGAGTCCCCTGTTAGGAATGATAACCCACCTAACAGTTGGGTTGGAAATATATAAACCAGGATAGTTATTTAAGACTGTTGCATCTTTAAGAGAATGCTGTCATTGTGATTGGCTGAGGTTCCTCCAACGGCCATAAGATGGAGCCAGAAACCTGCTTTGTTTTTTTCTTGCATTTCTTGTTTTGCTGTTTTGCCTGATAGTTGTTCTGCTTGGATTGCTGTGAGTCTTGCAACTGTTAGCAAACTCTGTTTACTGAACTCTGTTTATTATACTCGACTTCATTTGAGGATTATCCCTGGACTGATTGTTCTGAATACTAACTGAATTATCCATGTATGATTTGGACTGTTTGTTGGACTTGTTTACCCGTTGACTGGAAGTAAAACCTACATTTTACTATTCAGTGTATCTGTATACTGGTTGTGTGTTATTCATCATCACTCTCTCTATGTTTCCCTGAGTGCACTCATTCTCCTAATGGGTTATGGGTTATTCTCCTAACACTGGTTATGGACCCAGACTCAGATAACTGAGAGTTAATGTGAATGCACGGTACCGTATACAGACAGCTGTTTACTGTTGAATTGTGGGTTACTGTCCTGGTAAAGATGGCACAAGACCCGTCAACAAGTCTATCACTGATAACCTGGTTGGATGGAACAAACTATGTTTCCTCGTCTATGAAGTGCAGTCTACTTCTGCATTGGGAAGGGTTATGGGCTGCAGTTCAGGATCCACTGGATGTAAATGCTTGGGATCAAAATAATGAGGACGATGTTGAAAAGTTAGTTGACTTTAAATGGAACAATGAACGAGCTCTTTGTATAATTGGACTAACACTAAGTGACTAGCAGCTAGTCTATATTCGTGGAGAAGAGTCTGTTGCTATGAATTGGGAGAATTTGAAGAGGATTTATGTTCGTGACAGTCTTGGTGCACATACATACATCTTACACATAAACTGTTTGGAGCACATCTTCTGAAAGGTGGAGATATGTTAGCTCATTTGAACTTTATGAAAAGAACTTTTCAAGAGCTACATGAAAAGGAACTGATTTTTTTCAGAGCTGCATCAGGTTTACATCATTCTTTCTTCATTGGATGAAAGTTATGATGATTACGTATCTTCACTGGAAGTCCTGACCAGAAATGAACTGACATTGACTGACATAACCGGACGATTGTTAGAAGAGACAAGAAAAAGGCAGAATAGAGACCAACTGAGAGAGAAACAACCACAAGAAGAGGATTTGTTTTCAACTGCCCATACTGTTAGGAAATGTTTTTCTTGTGAGGCTGGGAGACATATAGTTATATTCTGTAAGAAGGGCAAATGACAGAATACTGGTAATCACCAGAAGGCTGAGAAGAATGTTAATTTAGCTATGTCAAGCAATTCAACTGTAAACCATGATTTGTGGTTAGTTGATAGTGGAGCATCGCAGTGCATTACTAGAAATAGAGGTTTGTAAAGATGTCCATGAGTAAGCAACATGTATTATTGGCAAACAGATGGAAGATGAAAGCATCTGGTGAAGATACTGCATATTGTTCATGTGTAAATGAGCATTTGTCTATGTTATATGTACCTAAACTGAAATTTAATTTATCAGTAAGGGTTTTAGTTAATATTTAGTTTGTAAACTTTAGAGAAATAATAGAGAAAGAGGGTAAAAGTGTTATTGCTACTTTAGAGAATGATTTATATGTTATACATGATGACCAGTTGCAGATGGCTAACTCCGTTTACAACAATGTTAAGCCACATGATGAATGTATACATTTACTGCATAGACGTCTGGGGCACATTAATTTCAAAATGCTGAAACAAACTGTTAAATAGTTAGAGGGAGTAAAATTAAAACCCTGTAGCAAGCACTTAAACTGTAATGCCTGTAACCAGGAGAAAAGCATGGTTATTCCAGCAAACAGACTGAATGGGTTTAAGACCAAAGAACCTTTAGAGGTGTTTTTGCTGACATAAATGGTCCTAAGAAACCCATTTATATATTGTCCTACCCAAAGGGGAGAATGTTAGGAATGATAGTCACCTAACAGTTGGGTTGGAAATATATATACCAGGATAGTTATTTAAGACTGTTGTATCTTGAAGAGAATGCTGTAATTGTGATTGGCTGAGGTTCCTCCAACGGCCATAAGATGGAGCCAGAAACCTGCTTTGTTTTTTTCTTGCATTTCCTGTTTTGCTGTTTTTGCCTGATCATCGTTCTGCTTGGTTTGCTGTGAGTCTTACAACTGTTAGCAAACTCTGTTTACTGAACTCTGTTTATGATATTTGACTTCGTTTTTGGATTATCCTTGGACTGATTGTTCTGAATACTAACTGCTTTAACCATTTATGATTTGGACTGTTTTTTGCACTTTGTTTACCAGTTTACTGGAAGTAAAACCTACATTTTACTATTCAGTGTATCTGTATACTGGTTGTGTATTATTCATGATCACTCTCACTATGTTTCCCTGAGTGCACTCATTCTCCTAATGGGGAATACCTCAACACACACACACCCTAAGCATCAACAATATGGCTGCACAAGCAGCACATACCAGAACTGGCTAAAATAAGGTAGAGTAACTTATGATTGGTTAGGTAGTCTTTGCTAGAAGCCCAGCCATTGTCTTCGTACAGTGGGATGTAAACTAGATCAGTATGTTTAGCTGTAACACAATTTATTTGCTTTTATATAGCATGTTATTGTAGGTCTAGTGATTATTTATTTGATTCCTCCTTTATTATTTTTACAAATGTTTTATTAAGATATGCTTAATAAACACAACAGTATCCTGTGGTGATAGGTAAATGAGCACATTGCATCACTAAAAAGAAAAATTATATCTGAATAAAAAGTGGAGAACAAAAGATCCACATTTTGTAATTGAAATGTATCACTACAGTTTTTTGAGGAACAGATATAACTGCGGGGGGGGGGGGAATGACCCAATGCATTCAATTCATATTAGAGTAACTGTGACCACAAGCTCTATATGTATATTTATGCTGCTAACCAGATGCTAACTCAGATGAATACTTTCATGGCCTTTTCATTCTCAGCATTCTTTTTGGAATGTGTAAAACTTTCCCTTCCTCCTTTGGACCCCAAGTGTTTTAGTCATCCTGGACCAGCCATTTTCCAGAAATCAATCTTCCAAACTAGAAGCAATTTCTGATTTTTCCAATCATGATCCAATCTCATTTCAGCATAACTGTTTTGATATGTACAGAGGAAGACTGGTAGGTTTTATCAACACCTAGTCCTTTACTCTGAAATCAGACTTGGACCAGACAACCCAACAGAAGATGTCTTCAAATGGATACCATCAGCAGGTTCTGACCAGTTCTGGAGAACCGATAGGGGAAATTTTGAGAAGTTCAGAGAACCGGCAAACACCACCTCTGACTGGAGATATTACAGTATTCTTCCCCAGCCACGTCCACCAAGCACGCCCACAGAACTGGTAGTAAAAATTTTTTGAATCCCACCACTGGATACCACTCTAGTTGGAAGGCTGAGTGAAAACTTTTTAAAAGTACAACTGCGCTGGGGGCGGGCAGAAGATAAAGAGCACAGTTGAAGGTTATATTTGTCTATGTATACCTTTCTTCAGGCATAGGGAAATTAGATTCAGAAGGCAGAAACACTGCTGTAGCTTCTTCTGTTGTGGGGATGTTTTGATTTTTGACGTCTATTGGAGGAGTGAACAGACTGGAGACATTGAAGTCAATATCTTAAGGAAAAAAGACAAATAAATGCATGAGACAGTCTGAGTGTCTGAAAGCTATTATAATATTCTGCAGTTCTCTCTAGCAGCAGAAGAAAGGAGGTTAGTCTTTGATTCCTTCCACCTCTTTGTTTCCTAAGATGTATCAGTGTTGTAATAAAGAATAGTCAATTCATGCAAAATCAAGAAGACAGCCTAGCTAAAAGTCAGAAGCCTGTGATTCTTTTATATTCCTTAAAAGCTAATGCCACAACCTAGGTGTTTAAATTGCTAAAAGACAGCTGTTCATTTATCTACTTTTTGATTAAGAAAGCACCTCCCTTCTAGGATCTTGGTTTAGCCTAGAGAAAGGCAATACATTTGGCTGGAATACCATGATGGCATTCAATGCATCATTTAATGAAGTGCCTTGGACGTTCCTTTCAGAAGTGTTGGTAACTGTATATAAGTCATACTTGATTAAATCATCCACATGCAGCTTCTACATCTTCCACTTATTTGAGTTCTCCCCAAGAATGGTTCATATATACTCCATGTTTATCTCTACAACTTTAAAAGTATTCAGTATTTTAAAACCATTTCTCTAGCCACCTTTATACAGTACATTACTTTTAAATACTAAAAACCATTAATATAAATTATATATTTTCTTTGCTCCAAAGAAGCACAAATTAAGAACCCCTAAACACACACACACACACACACACACACAGATTATAAAAATCTTGCTATTGAAACTTGCACAACAAAGAAATAGAGCACATGAATGATATTATTGCAATGCATAGTTACCCCATAAGCCACATAGAGATTTCTTTTTCATAGTGACTAATGAATCGTTTATTAATTCCATTTTCCAGTCTCTCTACGCTTGTCCTTTTCAACTGGGTACCTACTACATGTGTCTGCTTACAAGCTTTGTGGAAGAGTCCAATTTGCTCTGAGAAAAAAGAATTATAATTACCTCCTGGAAAGAGGATCTCGGCATTTTGTATGAGAGGCTCTACAATTCCCACAACTTGGATGGACGATACAGAAGCTATGTCTAGGTGCACTTGGAACCTGGGAGAAAAAGCCAAGAACAACACTAAGCAAATTCTGAAGAAACATATATTGTAATTCATTTGTCCTAATCTCCCTTGCTCACCTTTACAGGTATGCTTCACTCATATGTCAGCGTATAAATATTAGGCTCTTCTGCTCTTGATCTCTGAACATCTTATAAGATTTAACCTGATTACAGCAAGTGCACATAAATAATTTAACAACACTATCCTCTCCATCTGGTTTTTATATTTATGTGGTACTGAATAGGAGGTGGTAAGATAAGGCTATTATTGTTAAAAGATATCTTGATACATATTAATTCCCTGAAAAGAAAAAATATATCTCAATATTGGTTTCTCTTTAAAATGCGTAGGAAAGCATGCAGCCTTGTCTTTCAACAAGGATTCCCATCTGTTTCTGGCTGGTTACTTCAAGAACAGAATATTAGATTGAAAGCACTGCTGTTCATATGTGTTTTCTGGAAAACTGACTAAAACCTAATTTGAAACATATTAAGAAGAGATTTAAAAGGGGACGCAATTAGATTTCCCTCCTTCAGTTTGGCAGTGAATACCCATTCAATTTCTGTCATTTCTTGAGAGATTTTAGAAATGCTATATAAAAATATAAAGTGAAATAAATAAACTTTCAGGACACAAGCACATATACACTTTCTCACATTAGGGGAGCTGGCAGTGACAAATATTGAAGATAGTTGAAAGCATGACAGTAAAAGAGAGCTGCTTTGGAGCTGTGATTAGAGAGGTCCAGAAGAAGATGATAGTTGAAAAACTAAAAGGAATTTATGTAGTTTTGATTGATGAAGAAGTGCAGATTCCAAGACAGACTGAGGAAGAATGCCAAAGAGTTCAAATAAGAAGATTAGCAAAGACGGAAAAGGATGTGACATAGAGTCACACATATTCCATACAGAGGTAGAAGCTGATTAGAAGAAAGCCAGCAGTATTCACTAGCTACATAAGACTGCCAACTCAGGGCAATTACTGCCCCTGATTAAGGTAGAAATTACCAATAGTTACACACATAGACATATTCTACAAGGAATATAGTGATAGTATCATTACTTTAGGCAAGGAATAATTTAATAGCTTAACTAATTAATTCATGAAGTTATTTTTGAAGCTTTCAAAAAACTTTGTGTCTAATTCTTGGATAGCTGAATCTGTGCAAGAAAGTTGGAAATGAGATCTGTTTATGTATCTGCTTAAACTACCAGCCACTTATTTGATTGATTTGGCATGGCTGAAAAAGAAATGAAGACCTTCCTCTCTCCATTACAAATGAAAAAGTTCTCAATAGGGTCTTTGAATGAGGAATGTTGAAACCAGACAAATTAAATTTCATTGAAACCAGAAAAATTAATTACATTGTTACAGCGATGAAAAAGTATGCAGTTTCCAAATATTTCCCAGTTTTAAAAGAATTTGATCTGGATGATTTTCTTTATCTACCCTATGGGTCCCCAGTTGATCTGTCTTACAATTCCCAACAATAATGCTATTGGCTGGGGAATAATGAGCATTATAGTTTAATACACCTGATGGGCAGTACCAAGATTGGAAGAAAGTAACATATATAATTTTGGTACAAGATATTACATAGATTGAGGGAGTGTGTGAAATACCAGAGGTATTTCTCAATACTTCATTACTGAATATGTATTATACTATATGACACCCACAATAGATTGTCTTCTGGCACATCTATACTTTACCTTTCATTCTGGGGCCACAGTAGGTTGGGTCCTAGGACTATAGCAATGTTGCTTGGGGACATTTTATTCACTTCCTGTTGTTCACCCAGCTTGGCTAAAAAACGAATCAAATACCTACAAAGAGAGAGTGATTTGTAAAAGCAAAACTCTGTGCCTTGATTTTCTTAGGATTCCCATGTTTTTCCATTGAATTTTGACCTACCACAGAAAGGCAAGGAGGAGAAAAGCTTCACATCTTCATTTAAGTAAACCTATAATAAACCAACTTTCTGAATTAAGGCAGTGAACACATAAAAATGCAAACATTCAAGGACTGATCCTTGAACATTCTAAAAATTTATAGCTATGTCACACCTCAGATTGTTGTAGTTGTCCTTGGGAAGAAGATTACAAACATCTTTGAGGCACTCTAGTTGAATTTCTGGCTCTTTGGCACTGAAAAGGAAGAGTGAAGGGGGGGGGGGGGAAAGGGTGTTATTTTTTTTGAGGCAGAAAAGGAAAGCCAGAACAACTTGAAAATAAAAAGGATAATAGCGATTGTGAGAATTTCTCATATTATTTCATATTGCCTAATAGTCAAGGACAATGTAATCAGATTCTTGCAGTATTTCTTCTCATTTACATCCTCTAAGGCTTCTCAGTTATGGATGGAGCAATCCTCTCTAGCAATAGCAATATTACTTAGACTTAAATACCACTTCATAGTGGCTTACACCTCTCTAAGTGGTTTACAGAATCACCATATTCCCCTCAACAATCTGGGTCTTTATTGACCTTGGAAGGGTGAAAGAGTGAGTCAACCAAGCAGAATCGAACTGCTGGCAATTGGCAGAATTAGCCTGCAATACTGTATTCTAACCACTGTGCCACCACAGCTATCTTTAGTTCTCAGTTGGTGGAAGCACTTGACTGAGCTTCACTGATGGTAGAAGCCAAACAAGTTGGGTGAGTCTGGTTAATATTTGGAAGAGGGTGTCATCTGGGTTAACTAATTAACTAAGGTCAATTTCTAGACTGCTTGTTTTAATGGAAATAAGGCAGTGGCAACAATTTCATGTTGTTGCCAAGAAATTATACAGACATGTCCATGAAATTATCAGAAGTCAAGTTCAATGCAAAGGAATCTGATTTGATTATCAGAGTTAATTGCTTAAGCTGAGATTCAATGTAAGGTTTCTACAGTTTATTTTAAATTCCAACCACTGGTTGTCTCCATATTTTATGGATCAGAATATATTAGACATTTTTCTTCTGTACCATCGTGTTAGGAGAGGAAGATTTTTTTCGTAAATTTCTAAGAAAGTATTATGAATCTGGAGATTAACAATTACACACAAAGAGTAGGAGATCTTTCTTGCTTGTTGTTGGGTTGTTATAGTTCTAACTATCTGCCTATGGGAAAATGAATAGAACTAGAACTAGGCTGAATTAGTATTCGAAGAATAATCTGAGTTAGGAACAATAATTGGATATATTTCTGAGATATTTTTTTAAAAGATCTCTGCTGAAATATAGAATTTCCTTTTAATGTCTTTATTAACTTGTGATGAGAATATCTGCACTTTCTTAATGGCCGTGCAGCCTGACCTGTGCCAGCATATACAGTGGATATAAGAACTCTAAACACCTGTTAAAACACTAGGTTTTTGAGATGTAAAAAAAAAAAAATCAGATCAATATAATTTTTTTTTATTTATCTTGGTTTGATTTTTTTTACATCTCAAAACCCTAGCATTTTAAACAGGTGTGTGTAGACTTTTTATGTCCACTGTATATCTGGGGAGAAAATAGGTTTTATAACTATTTTTCAAATATAACAGATAATCAGAGTTGGAAGGGACCTTGTAGGTCATCTAGTCCAACCCCCCACCTAAGCAGGATACCCTACACCATTTCTGACAAATGGCAGTCCAATCTCTTCTTGAAAGTCTCAAGCGATGGCACTCCCATAACTTCAAGCTGTTCCATGGGTTGATTGTTCTCGCTGTCAGAAAGTTTCTCCTTAAATCTCTTCTTGTTCAGTTTCCATTCATTATTCCTTGTCTGGCCTACAGGTGCTTTAGAAAATAGTTTGACCCCTTCCTCTCTGTGGCAGCCTCTCAAATATTGGAAGACTGCTATCATGTCTCCCCTGGACCTTCTCTTCACTAGACTAGCCAAGCCCAGTTCCTCTAACTGTTCTTCGTATGTTTTCATCTCCAGTCCCCTAATCATCCTGGTTGCTCTTCTCTGTACTTTTTCTCGAGTCTCAACATCTTTTTTATAATGTGGTGACCAAAACTGGATGCAGTTCTTACTAAGGCTTTATAGAGTGGTATTAGTAACTCACTTGATCTCGATTGTATCTCTTTGTTAATGCAACTTAGGATTGCATTAGCTTTTTTGGTGGCTGCTGCACACTGCTGGCTCATATTTAGCTGGTTGTCCACTAAGACTTCAAGATCCCTCTCATAGTTACTGCTATTGAGTCTGGTTTTACCCAGTGTATATGGATACTTTCGGTTTTTCTTGCCTAAGTGTAGGACTTTACTTTTCTCTACATTGAATTTCATTTTGTTAGATACGGCCCAGTGTTCTAGTCAATATAAATATAAACAAGGCAGTAAGTATTAGTTCATCAGAGAAATAAAACTCAACCAAAGACTGAAAAAACTATAGCGTGCTTAAACCTGTCTTTCTATTTCTAACTCACCTGGCAGCTTTCAGCCAATCATCATAGAGTTCAGAGGTCATCAACGGCTGTGGCAATTCTCGTAGGTAACATTTTAATGCACCTGGAAACAAAGAAGTACGTTTATGACACAAAATGACTGCCTAGCTGTAAACAAGATGTAAATTGCCTGGTATGTGTCAAATGTTTCAATATTATGAGAACCAGTTTTGTAAACAATGACCAGAGTTTGGGAACTGTTTTCCTAACTGTCTAAAGAACCTTAAGTTGTTTACTGCTGTCTGAGAGAAAGGCGGAATTATGCTGTGTAAACTTGCCACATTTAATGATGTTCAAAGTAAATACTTTATTTTCCTATATTATGAAGCACCAAGAGAAGGTTGCTTAGAAGCTTGGAGGTGAGAGAACAATGTGCTTTGTTTCTGTTTTGCTCTACTCAAATTTCACTGAAAATCCTCTTTGATGATAGATAGATAGATAGATAGATAGATAGATAGTGTTGTATAGACAGAGTCGCTGTAACTTCTTTATTCAGGAACAAACAACCCAGCAAAAACCCTATCTGACAGTTCTCCTTTTATAGGAGCAGTCAGACGAGCCATCCAATCAGTTTAAAGTATTTTCCTTCCCGAATGGTGGACTGGAGTGAAAACTTACTTCTTTCACAATACATAACAGACAGACAGACAGACAACCTTTATTGCTGTTTTTCACTGTGGACACACTGGAACACATTAAAAATGAAATTCTGTTGCCTGCTCTCAAAAGTGTACACACACATCACACACACATTCACACACACCCCTACAACCATATATACATATATTAATCACTGTCCATCTTGAAGACATATCAGAAAGAGGAAGTTTGAGAGTTTACAAGGTTGCTACTGTATGGAACAAAACCGTAACCAAATCTGGATGTTCTGCTTTCAGATACCATAAAGCCTCCTCTCAGAAGCTCTCATCAATGGGTCATGAAGGGGATGTGTAATGTCCCAGATAGTGTCCCAAACAAGAGCTCTTCAGTACTGCTGATCACCTACCTGCCACAGCATGAGGGTCTACGTAGAATTCATCCAAAATATTTGAGCCACTGTGCAGGCAGTATTTTAGTTTCTTCAGCACAGAAGCTCCAGCTGCCAACCGGAAGAGCCCCTAAAAGAAAAGAAAAAAAATAAGGGAGAAACCAGGAGGTCTGTGGCTAATAAATAGCTGGACAGAGGATGGCACCTACCTCTTCCCGCATACCTGCGGTCAACAGCATCATAACACAGGCTTCAATGGGAAGTGCAATCTCTCGCCCAGCAGCCTTCAGATGAGTCTCCAATGGCATTCCATACACCCCTGGTACAGCTGGATCTAATGGAAAAGGGGCATCTAAACAAGGAAGGAGGAGGAGAATGGAGAAAGATTAAAGAATGCTTGTCTATTAATTTCCAGAGTCATCTCCTCTCAACTCTTCTGGGCTAATATCTGGGGTTTTTTTTTTATGTACACAGAACAAAAAGCTGAAGCCATTTCTAGCTGACTACCATGGGTCAATGCAAACATCAGTTAATGTAAATATCAGTTAAAAAGGACCACTTCTAAGCAAATGGCCAGAGAGTGCCCCTGCCAAAAACATTAAGTATTAAAAGGATCCAGATTGTTGGGGGCAATATGCTGACTTTGTAAATTGCATAGAGATGGCTGTAAAGCACTGTGAAGCAGTATATAATCTAAATGCTATTACTATTGCTATTAATGTTCAGTTCCCACATACTGTATTTGTAGTCCTTTCTCTTTCATATTCCTAAAACTCTGGCTGTACAGTAACAATTTATTCATTGCTAATGTGTCATACCAAAAAAATGCATTTCAAATTGTACCTGTTTGGTTGTGAGAACTCATTAGCTCTGCCAAGCTGGAATTTAGAGATTCCAGAGACTTCTGATGATATTCTGCCTGGATTTCCAACAACTGTCACAGAGAAACAAGTAAACAGAATTGTAATTCTAATTAGTATTTTTCTCACATCTTGTCTATGGAGAGATGAAATTTTCAGAAGTTAGAACATGTGATTTTTAAAATATAATATGAATAAAATATAAATAGAGTTGTTAAGAAAATGAAATTAAATCTTACTTTGACAAAGTACTTAGCATAGCTGTCCTCCTTGGTTGAAAAATGATATAAATCAGCCATATATTCATCCTGAAACAGTATTGGGAACTATTATTCCTTGATACACTCATGAAAAATTTAACATAAAATTCATTACTATTATTTCTTAACATTCATTCATTACAGCAGGGTTTCCCAATCTAGGCCACATAGATACGTAGACTTCAGCTCCCAGAATTTCCCATGCTGGCTGGAGAATTCTGGGAGTTGAAGTCCATGCGTCTTAAAATTGCCAAGGTTGGGAAACTGCATTACAGTATCAACAAACTCCTAATAGAGTTAGGGAGTATACCTCTGGTGCACTTCTTGAATGTAACTGCATGGCTCTGAAGATACATGTACGCAACTAATGGAAGCCAACAAATTCTTATGCCTTCCATTGGTAGCCATTACAAATCCATGGTGACTTTCCAAGTTAGAATAATGAGATACAGGAGTTTTGCAATAGTCTTATTTTAGCAATCAAATAGTAGGTTTTGGAGTGACAATCATTAGAAACTAGTTTGGCATTTTGAGTTCACTTATGGAAGCTACACAATGCACAATAACATTGAAAGTAGAGACTGGTTCCATCAGTAGACAAACTAAACACAGCCAATCTGATGAACTCTGTAAAAAAAAAGAAACTACTTCAACACTCTATTCTTTCCACTTTATTTTTTAACTATTTCTCAGCTGTCCTGTACTTGATGAATTTCTTACATAAACATGTTTATCGATATCAGAATTGAAGAGTAGACTAAATCAATACATTCTTGATCAATCTGTCTCTATGTATAAGTACCTTACTCTGCTCCACCCTCCTCTTCATCTCCTCTTCTTCTTCCTTCAGATTCTCCAATTTTACGGCAGCTGATGAGGCTCCTGAAGTTGTGATAGCACTGACACTATTACTGGAATTCTTGGCAGCTTGGTTTAGA
Source organism: Laticauda colubrina (assembly GCA_015471245.1). NCBI lineage: Eukaryota > Metazoa > Chordata > Lepidosauria > Squamata > Elapidae > Laticauda > Laticauda colubrina. Next base: position 46,263,489 of record BLBF01000022.1, read on the forward strand.
CTGATTTTTTTTTAAAAGAAACAGGTAGGTTCAATGGTTTTTCAAAATTAGGAAAAAGGATATGTTTGATATAAAAAATTGTCTTAATAAGAAGGTTTTGAGGTGTTATTGTGAAGCCTAAGACTGACACTTTGTATGAAAAAAACCATGTGATGTTGTATTTCCTGTGGAGTGAGAAGCTCCAACTGTTTTAACAGCAGTTTCTGTAGTGCAAATTTTGAGTGCCAGAATAGAACTAGGGGAGGCTTGAGTTCAAATCTTGTCTCACTGAGAAAGCGTATTGCACAGATAAACAACCAATTCCATCCAGTTTATTTATTCTGCACAATTTGGTAATTTCATGCAATCTAAATTTAAGGGTAAATTACCAAATTCAGATGGTACAAATTTTAGATGTTAAAAATAAAAGAGGTAAATTGATTCCCTCAAGACATAAAAAAGACAAGAATGTTAGTCCCACCTCTTCCAGTAACATCACTATCACATTCTTCTACCACTTGGATACAAACCCTAATCTAATCTTTTTTTGTCAAAGCTTACTGAATGGCTGTGGCTTGCTTTATTTTATGTAAATTATTTCACACTGTTGTGAGAATAAAAGGAGAGAGCGGAAGAAATCTGTCTGATTCTTTTGATAGTTTAGAAATAAGGCAGGATAAAAATGAGTCAAGATTGGGACACTTAAGAGATTCCTTCATAACATATGAATATAATATTATTCCAGGTCAAGCCATTTAAATAGGCAACAACTTTCCCTTTTAGCCTTTGGTATAACATGGATAGCATAAGAGCACTGTGGGCACTGATGGACAGTCACTTATTTTTAAGTAAATGGAATGTGAATTATCTACAGATGGAAAGTTGCAACTAATCAGTATTATTTCAAATGTTCAGTAATACATTCTATCTTAATTATTCCTTAGTTCGTCCCAATGCATTGTTAGAACTGATAATAATTAAACAGGAGATTGACATTATATTTATACCACTCATATTACAATAGCCACATGTATGTCCATACAATTCTTATGTCCCATAATACAGTACATGTATCCACTTGAACACATAGATGAAAATGTTGGGTAGAAGGTCTTTGGTAATCAAGAAACCTGAAAGAAGAACAGTACTCCACCCCCTGTAATGTTTGTGTGTATAAGCATGACTCTTTATGGGCATTGCTTTGCACTGACAGTGGACATTACTTTTTATAACATTACTTTTTCCTTGAAAGAGGCAGAACACAAATCTAAACCTTAAAGTCTGGGCTTCTGATACCTAAATACATTATGGACTTACAGAAGCTATAACCATGTAGGTCCTTATATGCAAGAAAATGTAGTTCATTTTTTCAGTTAGCAAGCATAGTAGTGAAACACTTTACTGATGTGAATATGATAGCAAACAGTTACTAACCAAAAAGACATGAAAAAAACATGAAAGCCACTTCTAACAACCTTGAGAATTTAGTTTCCTATTACTGACATGAATTGATGGCAGTTATCCAACTCTTGCAGCTGTTTTTCTTGTCTAATTCGGAAATGGCAAGTATCTGTGCTGAGATGTACTACACACAAAATAGGAGTTCCACCACTGAGCAATCACCTCTCCTTAACCTATGCATTTCTTTAGAAATGTTAAATAATTTACGTAAGTCAGCACACAAAGCAAATAGAAATATAAGACATACAGAAAGTGGGACTCCAAAATTGAAATGCAGTTGAACAGGCATGTAGGGGATTATCCATTTGTGTAGCTTTTCCCAACCTGGCATCTCTTAAATCCAGGTAATCCTTACTTAATGACTGGTTAGCATGTGATATCATGCTTAATGATTGAGGATGATTCACATAACAACTGCAGCTGCCAACTGTTAAAAGTCAGTGTGCTCACATGATATTTCATTTTATGACCATGCCATTTAGTGATGGAGTTAGTAGTCCCAATTGCAGGACTGTAATATGCCACTGGCCATGCTGATTGTGAGTAATAGGAAGAATAGTACAGTACGTCTCGTAACAGATTGGAAAAATAATATGCTAAAGATTTGAAGTAGTTTTGAAGTGCTCAAACATAACTTTTTTCAGTGATTGCACTATATCATAAGCCATTGTGGCTAGCTCATACAAACCCTAAACCTCAAATCCAAGGAAATTATAATTCAGAATGTTAAGTTAGTTGGTACTTTAAGGCTTTGAAGGGTAGAGATCTTGTTGCCAAGGTAATGTTATCAAAAACATAACCAGCCCCTGGCAGAACATGAGCTACATTTTAAGAGACTTTCCCCCCCTCACTCCCATTCAAAGGTTTCAATGAGCCTTTCTTGTTTTTCTAATTTATTATATCCCCTCAGTACCGGCTTTTGATGGTGTTCCAATCCAGAATAAGTTTCTGAAGATTCTTTTTGTGTTTCAGGATGACAGGCAGCTCTTCCTAGAAGAGGTTGGGATGAAGGATTTGGGGTCAGTTCCCACTATCATCAGCACCATTCCCATCAATAGTTTTAACTAATAAATGTTTAAATAGTCTTTAGATACAGTAATATATGGTAATAATACTAATACTAAGAATAAAAATGCCAAATATAGTCTAAATAGTTGACTGTTATATTCTTATATAAATAACAGTGGTAACAAAGATACTTTGGAATATCTTCAAAAAATATCATTTGCCTGCAAGCAAGAACTGGTGAGATCACAAAATAGACAACTGAAAAATGAAGAAGCTAAAGTGTTCTGGTATTTTAAAACTCAAACAGACAAACACCTGCCATATAATGCCTCAGATTGAACAACTGTTGATAAGAAAGACAAAAAATTCTGGATAGTGGATGAGGCAGTACCTAAAGACAGCAAAAGACAAAAGAAAGAACAGGAGAAAATCACAAAATTTAAAGACCTACAAATAAAAGCAAAAAAAAAAAAAAAAAAGCAAAGACAATACCAATAGTAATAGGCATCTTGGGTCCAATCCCAAAACATCTGGAGCCCCACTCTTACACCATTGGCATTGACAAAAATCACCATGAGTTAATTGCAAAAGGCAGCTTTCCTTGGAACAACATGTTACAATGATATTTAATTATTAAACAACTCCTGCCTATCCTGGGTCTTTGGGAAGGACTCAGTAAATCCATATAGAAAAATGCCAACTCCAGTTTAAACATCTGGCTGATTGTGGGACCAACCATAATATCACTTTATATCACTTCAATGATGGATGGATGGCACTAGAAAATTCTTTCAGTGACTAATGAGGAAATGGCATTAATTTAAGATCCTGTTGTTTGTAATCTGCATAAAATAGCCTATTTCTTATGTTTCCAGGATTTTATTCTTTTTCTGACCTTAATATTATGATGGCCCTTGCTAGGATTTTGTATGAGAATTTTCACCATAGCCAGATTTGTTATTTATTTGCTAGATTTATATCCTATCTTTCCTCCAGAAGACCAAAGGAGTATACATAGTAGTCTTTCCTCCAATTTTTCTTACAACAATCATTCCATGAGGAATGTTGAGTTGAGAAACAGTGATTGGTATAAAAGCATTCAATGAGCTTCCAATGACTGAGAATGGTTTGACTCTCCTGAGGCCTTGAGTGGCTTCTTATCTACTATACTTTTCTTACATTTGAACAGCAGAAGCAGTTAGTGGTCTTTCTTCTAGCACCCTGACAGGAAATGCCTGTTTCCTGATTTTGCTTAGGTTAGAAAGTCAAGCATGACATGGTAGTTATTTCCAGTGTATATTGTTCCTTAACTATAGCTGTCATCAGCCTTACAAAATTTAAACAACCTTTTGATTTTGTTCTTCCTTGTAAATGAACATTACAACCAAAGTTCCCATAGCTCCTAAATTACAGCAGCTTTTGCCCATTACTAGGGACTATGTGGCTGGGTACTTGAAGCATTTCATCATCAATTGTTTAACCGTAGTTTACTGCATGAATTGCACTGTGGCTGGACAAATTGTGAAAATGCTGAGGTTAAGTAAACATGGAAATAGGAGTGAAGAGAAAAGATATGAAAGATTATGCTGGTTTCTGACTGCAGTAAAGATTTGATTCGAGATTAAAGATACCTCACTCAGTTTATTCATGGGTTGTAGGACATCTTGTTCAAGAGTAATTTCATACTCTGCAAGGATCCTGGCCAGCGTGCTTTGAATGCAGCAACTCATTTCTAGAGCTTTCCTAGAAGGAAAGAAGAAAGAAAGAGTTCAAAATCCAACTTGGAAGGTGAAGAGTATCAATCTACCATAACACCTCTGGGGACTAACATATAACACAGTTATTCTTCTTTTGCTTCCAGAGACCTGTTTGGCTCCTTCAACAGCTGTTTCTTCCCACAGCCAGCATTTTCTAAATATATGGCATTGCAAGCCATGTGCAAGGGGAATTGAGAGCATCAAATTGGGAAAACTATTTTTTTTCAATTTGTCTGCCACAATTTTAACCTCTGCAATTATTATTAATTATACTTTAATTTCTCTGATATGTATTGCATCTTTTTACCCAGAGGATATATAGAGCCACTAAAAGTAAAATAAGCAGTTGAAAATCTAGTTTAAAAGGGGTAAAAATCATGCCTCATTCCAACTGAAAAAGATAAAAGGGTGGAAAGTTGAGCACAATTTTCAAAGAAATACTCTCCAGAACTTGGAATTGCTTGAACGATTGAAGATACAAGACAGTTTATGCAATCAGTAATTTCATTCCCAATATTCATTTTCCAAATAAAATACTCCTTAAAGAGCAGATATATGTACTTGACACTGATAAACCCCAAAGAATTTTCTGCAGTTTCAGGTCATTGTGGCTCAGCTTCAGTGCAACATCCATATATTACTTGTGGGATCGCCTGTAAAAAAATACTTTGTTTTTTGTGACTTGGTGTGTCTGTTATTGAAAAAAAGTCTACCCTTTGCTCTTTTGTGACACTGTGTAGAGGAAGCCAAGGGAATGCTAGCAGGGCAAATTGTGCCTATCAAGCAGTAGAATTTAAGCTGCACTAGCAGATTTGCACTTGTGTGATGAGACTTTCTCTTCTTCATGTCATTCCTATGTGTTCTTACAATTGCTCTGGAAGAATATGAGTTTCTCTGAAACAGATTTGAAGGCATGGGGCAAGCCTGTGCAAGGAGAAAGGGAAATGGCCTTCTTCCCACTCAACACCCAGAATTGGCTTCTGCTAATAGAAATGTAAGAACCAATTTGGTGTACTGATTAAGGCAGAAGATTAGAAACCAGGAGACAAAGGGTTCTAGTCCAATTTAGGCATGAAGCAAACTAGTTGACCTTTGGCTAATCATACACTCTGAGCCCTAGGAAGCAGGCAATGGCACCCACTTCTGAAATATTGTCAAGAAAACTTCAGGGACTTATCCAGGTAATCACTAGGAGTCAAAAACTGGCATGAAGTCAACCCCAACCCCCCCAAATCCAATACCCACCCATCACAAAACTGCAGCTTGTATTTCACTTAGTGAAAACTGGATCCACTCTGTGTTTCTGTTGCTTTCTTATGTACCACCATATTGCCAGACAGAAAGTTATCCCAGAAGTACAAAATATACCATAGCTTAAACCAGATTTCATAGTTGGCATGGTTCTTAAAATACTTGGTCAACAGTAAAAACATGTGGTGGAGGGAAACAGATAAGGCAAACAGAGGAGACTCAACTTGCCAGATATTTCTGTACGAGTAGATTTTAAGATTAATATTAATTACACAGATGGTAGAAAGAATACTGCTCTAGAAAAATAATATTTTTATGTTTTTAGAAAACAAACAAAACCAGTTCAGTCAGGATATTAATGCAAAGGACATTTCCAAATTGTAAAAGAAAATATGATTTTGTGATCCATAGAGGGGATGAACTTTATAGTAGCCTCAGAGATAACAAGCTAGACTAATATGTTTCTCAGTAATGAACACTGTGTTTTTCACTCATAAAATGTAACAATTCTTACCCAAGATTGGAATCCATGTCTAATTCCTTAAAACTTTCAGCCATAGCTACTGATAATGCCATCAAAGGTAACTTTTTCTGTGGAAAAAAGTGAGAAAATAAGACCATGAACAGAGAAGAAAAATACCTATACCAGTAACAGTTGGTAATTACAGTTATTAAATATCTAACTTTTGCCTACATTATGGGTTCTTGTAGGGATATAATTTTCCTCCATTTCTTTACTATTGACTTAATAGGTAATAATAATAGCTGTTTCTCACCATCAACATCTTATCTTAATGTGATATTATATTTTTTTGGAAATGATAATTCATTGAATCCTGTGGGCAGTATGTATGTGTATACTGGGTATATATTTCCTAGTTAGCAAAATGTGGGTATCAGTATTTTGGTTTCCAGGCAATGTCTAAATTAAGGATCCTACCTTATGAATGAAAAGACCAAGATACAGGTCAGAGAGTATGAATTAGCATCATTTGTGCCACAGTAATTGCACAAAAAATAAAAGTCCAGGGGCTTGTGATAGTTTCATACTATACTCCAGTAAATGGTAATAATGGAAGACCCAGTGATAAGTTTTGGTAAAAAAATTATGTGACATTCTACATGAATTTTATCTAAATGGAGAAAAATATTCAGCCAAGTGACTTGAATAGTATGGAAAAGTATGGAAAAGTCTGGGGAAAAAAGTGATTGGGCCATTGAAGACCCAAGAATGAATCAGTATGGTGCCTGTTGAGTACCTGCTTAGAAAAAGATACTCTGGTGATGAAATATATTGATGGTGAATATATAAGGAACATTGGAATGATATTCGACATTGTTTGGAAATATGAATATACATATCATATTTGTATGCAGATCTATTGTTTGCAGATCAATTATTAATAGAAGAGAATATTTTTAGCCCAGAGTTGGACTAAGCAGTCCTTAGTGCTCTCTGAGCTTGGTTGTTTCCTTGCAGATATTTCATTACCAGACTAGGTATAACATCTTCAGTACGAGAAGGTAAACTGTTGTTTACTGCTTGTTTGTCCTAGACCAAGATAAATCCAAAAACACATTCCTGGATACTTGGCACTCAGACAAATAAGCCACCCATAGGCACATATAATTTTCACATCATTTAAAAGAGACTAGAAAAAAGCTAAGATGGAAATCTAAAAAAGAATTCTTCTTATCAGTAAACACCCAGATAAGCAGAAATTAACACCAAACAATCAAACAGTAAATAATATCCTCATCGAGGAAGTACCAGGAGAAAACAGCACCCCATAAACATTAACAGGGCAAGCTACTAACTTCACAATCTTCTAGTACTGACTTCTCGTAACAAAATATCTCCAAGTAATCAATCAAGCTCAGAGAAGACTGAGAATAGATTGTATGTAGATTAATATGGATTTTTGAAGATTAATATTCAAAGACCAGGGTAGATATATTCAACAGTGAAACCCGAGTGAAAGATTGTACATTATGAATAAATGGTGAAAAACAAGAGCAAACAGATGAATTTTTGTATTTTGGTACAATTGTTATTTAAAGATGAGAATTCAAGTGGAGAAATTTTATGAATCAAATGGTGGTAGAGAAGGGTAGGTACAATATGGTTTGTTGTGAGGAATGAATCTTTTTCACACAAAGTAAGACCAACTCAGTATAGAAATATGCACCAACTCAATATAGAAACAAGGATAATTTGCAAGGACAGAAAGATAGAGAGGTGCAATGAACTGTAAACCAGATTTAGCTATGTTTCTTTTTCTGAACCCATTATTTAATTTCTTTGGCTTTTGATAACTCCTTTTCTGAACTATGCATAATTCACCCCAAAAGGGAACAGTATGATAAGTATGTAGGTAAGTATGATGGAGGTACGTATGGTGGTTCATTAACTATATGAATATAACAAGCCTTTTCTTTAAATGATAATTATATTGGTTTTCTCTACTCCCATACATATTTGTAAAAATGATTAAAATGATTTTAAAAATAAAAATACATGAAGTGGCATCACTGATTTAAAGTTTAATGTTAGCATCTTAACATATTGTTGGTGGTTACATAATACACCACAGACACAGACGGGTAAATAGTCAAGACTTTGTTGATGACCTCAACTATGTCAAGGACCTTGGAGTACTCATCTCTAATGATCTACGTGCTAGAGCCCACTGTAACTACACAGCCAAAAAGGTATTAACAGTTGTTAACCTAATCCTGCGTAGCTTTTTCTCTGGAAATATACTACTACTAACTAGAGCATACAAAACATTTGCTAGACCAATACATGAATACAGCTCATCAATCTGGAACCCACATTACATATCGGATATTAATACAGTCAAGAAAGCCCAGAAATATTTAATGAGAAGAGTTCTCCACTCCTCTACTTGTAGCAGAATACTTTATGCCAGCAGATTTGAAATTTTAGACCTAGAAAACCTAGAATTACGCTGCCTTCAGTCTGATCTAAGTATAGTACATAAAATTATCTAGTGCAATGGCTTACCTGTCAATGAATACTTCAGCTTCAACCACAACAATACAAGAGCACACAATAGATACAAATTCAAGGTAAACCGCACCAAACTTGATTGCAGGAAATACGATTTCAGCAACAGAGTGGTCAATGTCTGGAATACTAGTCTACCTGATTCTGTGGTTTCTTCCCCAAACCCCAAAAACTTTAACTTTAGACTGTCTACTATTGACCTCATCCCTTTCCTAAGAGGTCTATAAGCGCACCAACGTGCCTACCGTCCCTGTCCTATTACTTTTTTATTTGTGTCCATTTAATATATTCATAACCATGTTTATACATATACCTGTTATCTAACACTTCCTTGACAAACCACAAACAAACAAACAAATAAATAAATGAATACATAAATAAATAAAATATACCATGGATTTTAAGGCAAACCATTATTGGTACTAATGGGGCCAATTTATACCTTATTCTGAAGACTATCTGGCTAGATAGCAAATGTGTCTCTATTCTTCCTGGCTGCACCCATGAGGGGACATACTGCTAAAAAATGTACACAGCTTGGCTAGTTGAATTTAGTATTCTGGATTAATATTCTAGATTTACTGTATTCACTCAGAAGCTAGAGATGTAATATAAGAACAAACTGAAAAAGTTTACTTCATCCTCTGGTTCCTTCTAGCTAGAAGAAAGAAGATGAAAAAATAATTCTAAAGAATATGAAGTACAAAAGTATTACTGGTCTAAAATAGACAACTAATGAAAGAGTTATAAAGCTTGATTAATAAATTCTCTTGCTTTTTAATATTTTTTATTTTACCATTCCTTGAAGGAATGCAGGTAGTCTGTTATCATTCTCTCCTATTTTTTTTAATTATTAGAAAAGTTCTGTGTAGTATATTAGTCTGAAAAGAGTAATTGGCTCCCTTCCTCCCTTTTATACATATTTATATACAGAAGCAAAAATGAACAGCCGAAGAAAAATAACAAATAGGATATTTGGATTTTGCCTGTATTTCATTCCAAAACTGATTATAAAATATGTATAGAGAGGTTGTATCACCTAGCTGTATTTCTCCATGGGCAAAAATCCAACAATTCTGTTCAATGTCATATTCCTTTGAATACTGATTATCATAAACAGGGCACGTTAACCTCCAGGATACCTTCCCTACTTCTTCCTTTGATATCTTACAATGGACTTTTCATACCAATAGATTAATCAGAATATGGCTTCTATAATTTTAGCCAGCATGCCTAATGGCAATATTTGCTGAAGATTCATAGAATCATAGAATAACAGAGTTAAAAAGGACCTTGGAGATCAACTCGTCCAACCCCCTGCTTGAGCAGGAGAGTCTATTTCAAATATTAGCCTCTACCTGGAATTGAACTCCCAGCCTCCTGATTGTGAGGTGAGAAATCCAATGTATCCAGAAGATATTAAATACTAGAAGACAATCTTAGGAGTTTATCTGCAAGGGCAACAGAACTTAAATCTACCATAACCTAGGATAAATGCTACAGACAGAACTGTGGATTAATATTAACAGAATGGGAAGGGACCTTGTAGGTCCCTGCCCAAGCAGAAGACCCTACACTATTTCTGACAGATGGCAGTCCAGTCTCTTCTAGAAAGCTTCCAATGATGAAGCTCCCACAACTTCTGAAGGCAAGCTGTTCCACTGGTTCATTGTTCTCACTTCCAGAAAAAAAAAATCATTATTTCTTGGTTGAATCTCTCCTTGATCAGTTTCCATCCATTATTCCTTGTCTGGCTTTCAGGTGCTTTGGAAAATAGCTTGACCCCCCTCCTCTCTGTGATAGCCCCTCAAATATTGCGACACTGCTGTCATGTTTCCCCAGCTCTTCTCTTCACTAGACTATCCATGCCCAGTTCCTCTAACTGTTTTCATATTATTTAGCCTCCAGTACCCTAATAATCTTTGTTGCTCTTCTCTGTACACTTTCTAAAATGTCAACATCCTTTTTATAGTGTGGTAACCAAAACTGGATGCAGTATTGTAGGTGTGGTCTTACTAAGGCTTTATATATTAGACTATTTTAATTCCCAGGTTTCTTTAATCTCCTGGAGATCTACATAGGAGCTGTACAGTAGCAAAGCTGGAGATAAAACTCTATAATACAGTTTAGATCAGCACCCAAAGCTGGAGCCATGGAGAGGAAAAAAATTATGGGCATAAATTACTGTGTAATCCATTGCACTTTTTTTCTCAGTGTAGAATAGTATCAGCTTCTAAAAAAGGTGAGGTGGGAAAAGAAAGATGTTTTATAATTGAGAACTATCATGAAGCACCAAAAATGTGCTTCCCATATTGTAAATACATTGTGAACTAAGAAAGAACCACAAAAAGGGGGAAAAATGAGATTTACCACCCGTTTGTCCAGTTCCGCTCCATGTTGCCCCTGGAGGCAAGCCACAAGCCTCTTGTGCACATTATGTGCTACCCGTTTGACTGGTTCAATTCTCTGTTCAACCTAAAACAGAAAGTGGAACAGTTAGCTGAGAAGAAATAAGGAGAAATTCATTTTCTATGCTTCCACTGTGGTTCCCCAAACATACTGTAAGTATATGGGTATATATATGTATAAATATATATATATATATTTGTTTGCTGAGGTTTTCGCGGGTATTTGTATGTGGATCTTTGGTTATTCGGGTTTTCTCCCACGTAAAATTGGAAGTATCTAGGCAACGTTTCGATGAAGTCTCATTTATCATCTTCAGGCTTGTTTCTTCAGCTCTGCTTCTCAGAGTAATGTGAGCTTGCAGCTGCTTCTTCCTTTTAACTGCTAGTGGGGGTGTGACTTGATTGGGTGGGGGCTTGACTGTGTTCTGATTGGCTGGGGGTGTGTTCTCATTGGTTGGGGGTTTGGCTGTGTTCTGATTGGTAGCGGGGTTGGCTGTGTTCTGATTGGCTGGGGGTGTGTTCTGTTTAGGTGGGGGCTTGGTTGTGCTCAGGTTAGTCTTAGTTGCTGGGGGATTTGAGCTGCTGAGCTGTGATCCTGTTGTTTGGCTTCGTGTTCGTGGTCATGGCACATCTTCATGGTGGGTGCCAGTTCGCTTCTTGTATGGCTCAGAGGGGTTTGAAGCAGGTAGTGGTGCAGCTGCAGTACGGCTTCTGGTTCGTGGTCATGTCTCATCTTCTGTGTGGGTGTGAGTCTTTTTTCTATGTGGAAATGTGGTGGTAGCATCTTGTGTGGCACTCGTGGGTGTGGGTCTGGTGTCATTCTTCATGTTAGGTACTCGTTTATTAATGAGGGCAGGTTTCCAAATGGTTGGTAGGCGGGAGGTATCATCTCATTTATTCATGTTGTATGAGCGTTTTTCTATCTCGATGGCTTCTCTGACTATTCTGTTGTTGAAGTGTTCGGTTTTGGCGATAGTTCTGGTATTTTAAAAGTCAATTTCATGTCCTGTGGCTTTGAGGTGTTGGAGCAGGGAAGAGGTCAGTTCTTCTTTTTTGATTGAGTTCTTGTATTCTTCAATGCGTGCACTGATTCTTCTGTTAGTTTGTCCTATGTATGTGGTGGGGCAGGCAGTGCAAGGGATTTCGTATACTCCTTGGTTTTCTTACTCGATTTTGTCTTTAGGGTTTCTTAGGATAGTGGATATTTTTCTGTTTGTGCAGAATGCTGTTTTAATGTTGTGTTTTTGGAGGATCTTGCTGATTTTGTCTGTAGTGCCTTTTATATATGGCAGGAGGGCTTTGTCATTCTCTTGTTCTCTGTCTTGGCTTTTGGTTGGGGTTTCTTTTTGGATTAGGTGGGTAATCTTCTTTTTTGGGAATCCATTGGCTGTAAGTACATTAGTGACAGTGTGTAGTTCGGTTTTTAAGTGTTGTTCATCGACTAAGCATTTTGTTCTGGAGATGAGTGTCTTGGCTACGGAATTGA
>BLBF01000022.1:46279487-46317193 GCA_015471245.1 Laticauda colubrina
TTATGTTATGTTATGTTATGTTATGTTATGTTATGTTATGTTATGTTATATTATATTATATTATATTATATTATATTATATTATATTATATTATATTATATTATATTATATTATATTATATTATATTATATTATATTATACATTATATCTGTTTGTAAAACAGATTGATTTATCCCTGGGAAAGAAGAATAGAATCAGGATTTTCCAGGCTCATAGTTGTCACTAACAATATACCTGGTTAGTATTCAGAAAAAAGAAACATAAAGCATGGACAGAGATGGGGACAGTTGTCCCCACAGTTATTTAGACAAGTTGGTACACAATGGAAGGGTTCTTGGGCAGTTGCAACATGTCAAGCAAATGCAGGCTTAGAATGTTCAAATGTTAGCTGTTGTTTAATTTTCACAATTCAACCTGAAGTTGAATGTAAGCTGAAGGCCTATAAATGGCAACATGAGGAATCAGCAAAAGGCTCACCCTTGCTTCCTTTTGAAAATAATTGTTTCCAGAACTCTGGAAATGGAGACTGAAAACTGATATTTCAACAGCATAATGCTATTTTGTGGAAAATTGAAATGCTTCCCAGATTCTGCAACACATTCTTGCCACTGATAAACAAAATTGTAAAGATGCCCTTAAGTCAAACTTGGCTCCAGTTGACTATATGGATATAATTGCTTTGGAATTTTCTTGACTGCAGAGATGGCTTGCCATTCTCACCTACTCCCAGACAACTGCTCTTCCAGACAAGCCTTCTGCCATAACATTTCTGGTGATCTCCTATTTCAGCTCCTATCCCAGCTGCTAAGCTTTTGAGTCCACACAGAATCAGTCAACTGTCACCATTAGATGAGGCCCATCTGAGCCATGCAAGATACCCAAAGTTCAAAATATTACCAGAACGTCCATATTGAGTTTTCTGAACTCAAAAGATGTTCTTTCCTGAGGTTGGGGAAAAATGGACTGGCAAAAAAACCTGGAACACATCCCACTCAAAAGATTACAAAAGATGCTTTGGTCAAACTCTCCCCCACTTCTGTTCTTGGCCAAATAACCGCTAGGGCATCTTCCAGAAAAACATAGAGGACACTTTCTCACAGTCTGGGAAATGGCCTTTCCTGAAATGTTGCCGTTGCCTTATTCTTAGCCCTATGTCTGACAATATCTTCCATCTCCTTTTGTTTTTGATGTCTGTATTTGATTAGAAACACATTCCAAACTCTGATCTAGAGGAAATATATGGGATTTTAGTTACCTTGATATGCTTAGTTTGAATTTCACAGCAAACAAATGAATATTAATCAGGAAATCAAAGAAGATAGAAATTAAAAGCCTCCCCCCGTTTTTTATATCAGTGTTTCTCAATCTCAGCAACTAAGATATGAGGAATTCAATTCCCAGAATTGGGATTGACTTTGGAATTCTGAGAATTAAAGTCCACATCTCTTAAAGTTGTCAGTATTGAGAAACACTGGTATATATATCATGGGAAACGTGCTGACAGTATCGTCTTTTTGCTGGGTCTCCAAGATGTTGCCTTCATTTTGTACCTAACTGATAACAGATAATCAGTTGGAAGGGACCTTGTAGGTCATCTAGTCCAACCCCCCACCCAAGCAGGAGATCCTACACCATTTCTGGCAAATGGCAGTCCAATCTCTTCTTGAAAGTGTCAAGTGATGGCGCTCCCACAACTTCCAAGGGCAAGTTGTTCCATTGGTTGATTATTCTCACTGTCAGAAAATTTCTCCTTATTTCCAGGTTAAATCTCTCCTTGTTCAGTTTCCATCCATTATTCCTTGTCTGGCCTACAGGCGCTTTGGAAAAGGTATAATATAGCTTTCTTTTATCCTTACTTAAACCATAATGTTTCCCCTTTAAAAACAACCTGTAGCAATTTAAAGAAATATATAAGCTGATGCAGTTTGTCAATTGTTTTTTCCATTGCCTACTAAGATAAACATAGAGAGTTGATGGGACTAGCTCCACATCTATTTATTGTTTTAGACTGGTATGGGCACATATTTTCCCTTGGGTGTTCATCTACATTTTGTTTTTCTTCCATCTCCCAGCAGGAAATGCTGAGGAGTAGGCTGGTGGTGGCAGCATATTTGAAAATGCCATGCTTTCAAAATCTGTATCCACCATTGCAATTCAGGTTTTTTTTTTTAAAAAAACTTGTACTTATTTCAAAATGTTGCACCTTTTCAAATCTGCTCAGAGCACATGAAAAAGATCAAGGGCTAAAGGCTTGCAGAATTTGCAATGAGTTTCCTTGTGTATAATAAAGCAGCAGATGTGGGTTGCACCATTTATCAAAATTGTCACCCACCTCGCTGTTAGGAATGTAAGAAAATATATAAACCAGGATAGACATTTTAATACTGTCTCTTTAAGGGAATGCTAAAATTGTAATTGGGTGTGGTTCCTCAAGCGGCCATAAGATGGAGCCAGAAACCTAGGTTGTTCTGTTCTGTTGTTGCTGAGAGTGTTGCCCTTCCTGCATTTCCCTATTTAGTGTTGCTGATCTTCATTATTCTTGGATTTGATGTGAGTCTTTTAACTGAACTGTTTTTGATACTGGACTTTGTTATTGGATTATCCCTGGACTGAAAACTGACTGCTATAACTGTGTATGACTTGGACTGTGTTGGACTTTGCTTAACCATTAACTGGAAGTAAAAACCTACGTTTTACTATACAGTGTATCTGTGTGCTGGTTATGTGTTATTTCCTCGCCATTCTCACTACGTCTCCCTGTGTGCACTCATTCTCCTAACAGGGAATTTCCTCAACACTGGTTATGGGCTCAGGCCATACCAGGCTCAGATAACTGAGAGTTGGTGTGAATAAACAGTACTGTATACAGACAGCTGTTTACTGTTTAATTGTGGGTTACTATCCTGGTAAAGATGGCACAAGACCTGTCAACAAGTCTATCACTGATAACCCGGTTGGATGGAACAAACTGACAACAGCCATTAGAATATTAAAGGAATATGTTCTTGCACAAGAACAGGAAGGTCAAATACAAATCCCAAAGAAGACATAAAAACCCACCCACTCTCAACTCCATTTTGTCAGCTGTCCCAGAACCACATACTGCTGCTGGTTCTGCCAATCAATAAATCAAGTTTCTTTCCAATCAGCCTCCATTTTATTCCCAGCTTGGAACTGTAACTAAATTTTTCTTCCAATAGCACAATGGTTGTTAGAGGAATGACTGCAGTTATTAAGTGAATCGTATGGCTGTTAAGCAAATCTGGCTTCTTCCGTTGTCTTTGCTTAAAATCAGAAGCACCTGAGTAAGGTTGCAAATGACAATCCCAGGATCCTGCGATGCTGCAACCATTGTGAATACATGCTGGTTGCCAAGCACCCCCAAGATTTGATCACATGAGGGTGGAGATGCTGCAACAGTGATAAGTGGGAGAAGTGCACTTTTTTCAGTGCTGTAACTTTGAAAAATAACTAAATGAATGCTGGTTAAGTTGAGGGTTACCTGCACTTCAGTCTAGGATTGGGCTGTGTGGACAGCAGTTTTTATATTGTAATAGTGCTCTGCTAGCTCAAAAAGTCGATTCTTACATTTCAATTTTTAGCCCGTACTCTCTGAAAAAAGAGAGTCAGGAAAAGATGGCAATGCATAAGCTTACAGCTAAGATGACTCCAATAGTTATGGATCCATTCACCCATTGCTGATGAACTGAAAATTACTGTTATAACATTAATGTTATATTATCTTATGGGGAGGGAGGAAATCCCATTTCAAATAAATGCTCTGCTGAAAACACAAGTATTAATGTTAATGGTTTGATACCTTAATTGCTGCTGCATTGTTGAAATAATGGTCACAACCATCCTGGGGAGATGATGAATTCTTTTCGCTGCATTTTTTTTATTGTGTTGTGACTGATCCCAATGGTATTTTAAAGAAAGTTGCAAACAAAGAATAGTTAAACCTAAAAACATGTTATTAACACGGCTGCTTGTTTTATGCAACAACAGCAATACTTAAGTGTCCTTTTGTGCAATTAGCCTAGATGAGCAAGTCTGCAAAGATCCTTTTCACCCCCATCTTGGAATAGGATGAGTGACTTCACAACAATTAGACAGGGAAGACAGGAAAAGCAGCTTCAGGACTCCTGAGAGGAGAACCTTGCCCTAACTCTACTGATGTCATGCCCACATTTTAAAATATATGATAAGCAGTCAGATTTCTCTGTACTTCCAGCCTAAAAAAATGACAGGAACAAAGTTAAAAAGAGACCTTCTCATCCAACCTATATGGAATCTCCCTTTTGACTGTTTTAGGACAGGAATAGACAACCAGGTGTCCTTATGTCTTGGAGTAGAGTTTCAAAATCCCCATTCAACATGACCAGGAGCCAGAGATTACGTGGATTTTAATCAAAATATTTGAAAGGCATTAAGCTGTTTATTGTTGGGCTAGTGGAATGTGTTTACCATTGGGAGACCAAAAGTAAAATGCTATCCATCTATAGATGTGCTGAATTGTTAAAAAGCAGCCAGGTAATAAAAGAAGAATCAAGAATTAAATTTATTTTATTGATATTTCCTATTTTTTAACTGCCCATCTTCCTCAGAGATAATTGAATTTTGATTTAAATCTTCTGAAGGACAATAATATTTCAGAGTTATTCTAACAATAACAACAGGAATAGCCCCACAGTTAGATTGGTGGCAAATAAATTTAACATACAAACGAATAAAATAAAACAAACAATAAAATTATCTGTCCTCCTGTAAAGCAAACACTGCCTTCTCTTGGAGCAAAGATGCTGCTCATCTTCTTACTCATATTTGGCAGAAAAAGTTTCTAACCTGTTGAACTAAATTCACCACATTGATTAAATGTGACATGGTTGGGATGCAGGGTTAATAACACTAGGTTGGTAAACATGAGCTAATAGAAACATGACCTTTGGCCTTTTTCTTTTTATTCATCAGGAATGAAGATCCTATGATTTTCTGGCATTCTTGTAAATGCCATAATTCTTCCTACCTTGCCAGTTATAACTTATTGCTTGCATCTTTAGAAGTTTACCAGTTATTAGAAGTTTAGAAGTTATTATTTCAGGGATACATAAGATCAACAGTATCTTTGATTGATAGCTGCTATTTTAACTGCTCGAGAAAGTGACTAAACATGAAACTAAAATGCTCAGGATATATATATGATGATATTATAGCAATGTCATCACCTACAAGTAAATATTGTACAGAATTTGCTATCTGAAAACCTCTGCTTTTATTTTAGGAAAGAGCAAAAGTGTCTATGCTTCTTTAGATGAGGTTTCAAAGCATGTGGTTGTTCACACACACAAAAAGATTCCAGTTTTACTTACAACAGGGAAAGGCAGCTTTCAGTTCTGCAGAATCCAGTTTTTGTTTCACCAATACCACAGACCATCAGTTGAACTACGGTATATACACAAAGGGTTCTATATAAGCCCCTCAAAAGCCTCTCTCCTTCTCTGATAGGAATAATCGATGGATTCCGCATTTTCTACCCTGAAATCAATTTATGATTAGCCCCACTATTTTTATTTCAACAGTTGCTGTTCTTAGCACTTCTCCTGCTAAGGCTCTGTTTGTTTTGCCCTGCATCACCTGGTTCTTAAAGGTGAATCTATCAATGCATGATGCAATAAGAAGGAATTATTTAGAATCTAGCTTGTTGCAGAGCCTGATGCTGATAATGGTTGAGGGGGATTGCTTAGCTCAAGGTTATCAAACTGGTTTCTGCAGCCAAGGAAGAATGAGAATCTGAGTGTCCACACTTCTACTCCAGAACCTTAACCACCATAGCACACTGGCTTTCTTAATTTCAACAGTGAGATCAACAGCATCAGGCTCAGCAACAAGCTATGATAAGAATGGAGAGATCATTTTGTTCTTGTTAACCAATTAGGAATCAGAACTTTTTCCCCTTTTGGTTGCAAAATCTGGGTGTTGAAGTCTTAACAGGCTTGCAAGAAATGAGGGCTATCCGTTGTGAGAAAATTCAGCACATTGCTAATTACCATGGAAGTTTTTTAGAAGTCTGCTGAGTGAGCATTGTGGTGGCATAGGAAGGTGATCCTGTAAGCCATTAATAAACTGTAATTAAATAATTCCACAGAAAAGGTAGGGTTGTGAATACATGCCCGGTACTAGATTTTTTTTGGGGGGGGGTGTACCTCCATTGAGAGCTACCCTGCAAGAATTTTAGGTACAAAATCTAAATCTAGATGAACTTTTAAACACAAAAATCTAGCACCCCAAACTGCATAGAGAGTCTAGCAATGCAGCCAAACAACTAGTCCTTACCGTCCACTGCTACTTGGGTAACTGAGCTGTTGCCGCATCCAGTTAAACTGCTTCTTCATCATTCTGTGGGCCAAGCTGAAATAGTACCACCAAGGCAAGAAAATAACCCAGAGGCTTTTGTATCTCCTCAAGACAAGACTGCTGCACTTGCTGCCATCCGTTGCTCTCTCTCCCCACCTTCACTGCAGGCTTCTTGTCACTTCCTTGTCATCTTCTAGTTTGACCTCCTTTTTCTTCTCCACCTATCCTCCCTTTGTGTCTTTATGCCTCTCCTCCCAATTCTACTTCCTTCTCATGGTTTCCCCTTCCACTAATGAGCTTTACTCATCTTTTTCTGGGTGCTACTTTACTTTTTTTTTTTTTTGCAAACTTTCCAGCTTCCTAATTCTCTTGCTCCTTCTAGCCTCTAACACCACCTTTCCTTGTGCTTGTCAGGTAAAATTGGTGACTGTTTCTCCCAGTTCCTGTCACCACCCCTTAAAAAAAAAAAACCACACAAATAACTTCAGCCAAGACGTAAAGGGGAAATATGATTACAGCAAACATGAAACAAGGCAGAACAAGCTGATTTGCAAGGCTCATGTGGTAGCACTTCCTACTTTTTTCTGTTTTTTCTTTCTCCAGTGCTTAATAGTGAATGTTTGATACATTAGCATAAAGGTTTGTACAAAGATGACAGCCCGTTGATTAGAATAGGTGGCAAAAATGAGACTGCATGTTATCTGAGTCATGATTTATAAATAAGCCATCATATCTAGATTCACATGATAACCTGCATTAAGGCTGAGCAAGCTTCTTATGGCTTAGCATACTGTGTGAATGGGCCAGAGAAAAACTACCCATAAAATACATACTCCTGCACATCTGATTTACAAGTGTTCCCAGACAGGATCTCAAAGACAATTGATCAGTATTACCTCTAGACAAAGGCAAATGGGTTTTTCAAAGGCTTGGACCTCTTCAAGCAAAGCTGATAACGTGCAGTGATTCCAACTGTTTTAGTTGTGACCACACAAACAAAATATCTGTAATGATAAATGATGATATTCTGCCTTTCTGGAAATTTTCAGCTGCATCCTGCACCACCAGTACAGGTTAACCTCTGATGCTGAAAGAAAATAAACATTAGAACAAAAACTATCTTAGAAAATATAGATTCTAAGTGCGCAAGATACAGCATTCTGTTACATGCTTATATTACGCTCATGCCCACTGGTTTTATTCATCATCTCTAGTTCTGGAGATTTCATGCTCTTATCAACACCTTCTCAGCTACAATGGATAAAAACGTGGTGGGTGTTTTTTTTTAAAAGCAAAGCCTCCATAATGAAGCCATGTATATGCCTTCTTGATACTTGTGAAAATGCAACTTTGTAATGCATGTTTTTTCAACTTCATCTTTTCATGTTTTTTTAAAAAACCCACTCCATTTCTATGGATACCAAATTTAAAATCTTTCTAATATTTCTATAATTACATTTTTCTTCTTTTGTTTGGTTCAGACAGGTATTTAAACATGAATTTACCTGTCAGTTTTCAACAAGAATACAGAAATAAAATAGATATAAAAATATGTGAAATCAGTATGCCAAAGTTAAGGCACCAGTTAAGGCTGTATGTTTCAAAGAATCCCCTAAATGAACGGAAGCTGAAACAAAGGTGAACACAGCTTTATCCTACTTTTTACATGCAATTATTTACCTATTCAAACTAAGAAATCAGTGAATGTGAAAAATGCAGGTTTGGATATCCTTTTAGTTACTGTACTTCCTTGTAATACCATTTTTTCCAGAAATAATCACTTCCAAATGCTGAATCATATTGATCAATGGTGCCTTAATATTTGCACAGAACAGTGTGGGCATGTATTGAAATGTATACACACGTCCACATACCCACATCAATTATAATTAACAATCCACAACAGATAAAAGATGTTCATTTCATTCACTTGGTTGGGTTGTGAAATTCAGTATTACAGTAGTCTTTTAAAAATAAATTAATAACATTTTTGAAGGTTTAGTTTATTAGAAACAATCATTTACAATGCAAAATGTATTTTCAGGGATGAAGTATATCCTGGTGGTGATGAACAGGTCTGGACAGTGATCATCTTCGTATGCTGGTTGAGCCCTTCCAGAAACGTTTGTCTTGATGCTACTGGAAATAACTTCAGAAATCAGTTAAGACTTGCATCATGGAACTGCTTCCCATCCCTAAATTCTGCTTTTATAATCAAGAACAACCGTAACTGTTTATATACTTCCAACAAAATGTCTTTATTATCTGATAGGACCACTGAGCTATGTTAACTGGAGGTCATTCACATGTTCATCTGAGAGTCATACAAGGACCTTATTGTACGATTACAGAAAACACACATATCTTTCACTGTCTTCCTTCTAACAGGTGTAATGACTTTCTTGACTGTTGACCACTTGCTTCTTTCTCCAAATTTCCTCTTCATCTATAAATAATCCCCTTAATAACTGCTTGGTAACATTCACTTGCTATATTATGGAGGAAGGCTCTTCCCTCATAAAAATTGAAACAAATGCATATTATTGTATTGCACCTTCAACTGAGACAAAGAGAGCCATTGATTTGACTGAAGAATTAACTGAAGAAATTTATGTTTACTTTTTACTAGCAGATGCAAACTTTGTTTCTGTGGCTTATAAAACTCATATATGGCTGATATCAACTAGTGCAAGCATGATTACCCATGTTTTATTTGGTGTATGCTTTAATCAATTTTGTAGCTGTTTTCTATAGGTTTTATTTTGTCTGGGGTTTTGACTTGTAATTAAGAATTTCACTTAAATTATGGTCTGAGAAACAGGAAACCTGAAGGAAAAGGCAGGAAAGCAGTTGTAGTCCAGTTGAGAAGTCAATTCTATACGTAGTCCATGTTTGGTGACCATTTGTAGTTACAACAATGATGAAAAAGTAACTTTACAACTAATCTTTGCATTTATGATGTTCACATTTATGCTCGTTGCAAACTTATAAAGCAAAGGGGAACTGAAATAAGATTATAAGCAGTCATAATTTCAATGTGACTGCTTTAACAACTGAGTGTGGTTGCTAAGCAAGAATTATATATAGTTGTAGATAAGAAAAAAAGATTTATCTCAGCACTTACAGTACCCTATATCTAAATACAGTACCCTAAATCTAGATATTCATACTTACAGTACCCTAAATCTAGATATTCAAGGAACTGAAATAGAACTGATATACACGTTCTGAATTGTATATGTAACTGAAATTACTGAGTAATTGTTGCAGAGGTGATATTCAGCAGGTTCTGACCAGTTCTGGAGAACCAGTAGCAGAAATTTTGAGTAGATCTGAAAACCAACAAATACCACCTCTGACCGGAGATTTTACAGATGTTATCCCTGCCATGGCCACCCAGCCACGCCCACAAAACCAGTAGTAAAAAAAATTGAATCCCACCACTGAATTGTTGCATTTGATTTTAAGGTCTGGAATTTTATGTAGAAAGCCTACGCATGTTCCAAACCTTTTTAACTTAAACAAGATTAGCCAAGTGCTGACACCCTTTAGTATCATGCAAAAGCACAGAGTAAGGGGGTATAAAGCAAATGAAAATTATGAGAAAGAAGCTTATAGTAGTATGCATTTCAATTTAGTGGAAGCAAGACTTTTGATTCATAGGCTATGGGGAAAAATTATTAAATTGTTGCTCGACTGTATCTGTAAAATGAAAAGTAGTGATAAAGATTGATTGCAATTTTTTTAAAAAAATTATAGAGGTAACAATGGTCAGAATCAAAGAGTTTTTCAGTGCACTGGTCAGAGAATTCTGCACAACTCAATTTTGTAAAAAATTCCAAAAAGACAAGAAAGTAAGCATAAAATGGATTACTTTGAATTTACCATCTATAATGGGTTTTATTTAATTCTGAAATATTTAAGATTGTATTTCCAAGAGACAGGATTAAATTGTCTAAATAAATACATTTCTGTCTTAGAATTCCTCATAAATGTGTTGCTTGTGACATGATATGCACTTTATAACATACAACATAGCAGTGAAATGTTCAAACTAAAGTCTTGATCCACTGGATGGACAGCTTCATTCTTGTAAATTGTGTAAGGAAGTAACAGCAGGGTATTTTTCCCAGCTCAAGATAGCATAAACAACCACTCTAGCGACTATTCTATTTGTAGTAGTCATCCATTGGACTGCAATTTCTCAAATACCAGGAATTATGTGAATTGAAATACAACATATTTAACAGACTTCCAGCTTAGAGAAAGCCATTATATAATAATTCTTCTGAAGCAATCCTGCTACATTAGTTGATTGTAGTGGTAATGCTGTCCTGGAAGTGATAAGTGAAGAATGCTGGGAGTATATACCAAGGAGATATATAGATGACACAAACACACACACACACACCCAGAGTTGTCATCAATCCATTTAAAACAAGATAAATCAGCATCAGCGGGTATTGCAGGCCCAATTGGCAAAATAAAGCTCAGGACTATATCGGCTGGAAACATGCAGACGAGGCCTTCATCCTGCAATGGATAGACAATGGCTAAACTGATGTTGGTGATGATGATAAACCCAGATATGAAGATCTCAGCTAATTAAAGCGGGTAGGCATCAGTGATATAGGAAATGCTGGAGGTGGATGATCGGTTTTGTGACAATGGCAAAGGCATAATTTCATACCATGCAGAAGGCAATGCTAAACTATTCCTCTATTTTAGCAAGAAAGCCACTTAGAAAGGTATATCGAGCCTCAGTGGCACAGTGGTTAGAGTGCAATACTGTAAACTACGCCCACTGCAATTTGGCAGATCGAATCTCACCAGACTCAAGGTTGACCCATCCTTCCATCCTTCCGAGATGGGTAAAACGAGGACCCAAATTGTTGGGGGCAATATGCTGACTCTGTAAACCTCTTTGAGAGGGCTGTAAAGTGGTATATAAGTCTAAGTGCTATTGCTATATAAAGTGTATAAAGTGACTGACAACATAGTGCCAGAAGAAGGGCCCTTCGGGTCAGGTGGCATTCAATGTTCTCCTGAGAAAAAGCTGAGGTTCTTTCAGAGCGTTAATGGTATTTACAATGCAATCAGTTTAAAGACTCTGGAATGGCTAGTTACTGATATCGCCATGTACGCGAAGAAAAGCTGGAGCTGCAAATGCAGAATTACTGTGGGAGCATAGGACACAAGAAATATGAACATAGGATGCTCAACACAGTTGAAATGAACCAATAACACATTCAAAATCTTATGAAATGTTCTGGAATTGGACTTTTCAGCCAGAAGATCATGTTTATTACTCAGAACATGAAGAACGAAGGAAGAACAAAGTTGCTTTCATAATCAAGGAGATACTGTAGCAAGCAGAATGATTGGAAACGATGCAGTCAATGACTGAATATCAGATTTTGCAGACAACACTTTAACATGACAGTTACATACTTGTATCCTCCAATCACTGGCATAGAAGAGAACAGCAATGGGTCAAGTTTGAAATTGTGAAATTGATAGAACACGTAAGCTTGTGGTTAGAAATTAGAATGCCAAAGTAGGAAATAGTTTAAGGTTAAAAAGAGAGTTGGATCTGTGGTCTAAGAAACAGAAATGAAGCAGAATAGTCTTGTTTTTGCTAATCCATTTTATTGCTAACATTCTTTAAACAAAATGACACCTGTATAACTGGACATCACCAGATAGGGTGCACAAAAATCAGACTGACTATATTATTGATACAAGGCAGTGGAAGAACTTGTTTGTAACAGCAAAGATGAGGCTGGCTGTGCAATAACTCTGAAGTACATATGTGCAAGTTTGAAATCAAACTAAAGTGGAAAAAAGGCAATCAGCTTCCTTAACATGATCTTGAATACATGCTAACCATTTTCAAGATCACAAATTGTTTTGAAATCTTGATCCTCATTGATAGGGAACTAGAAGAACTGTGAATTAAAATCAAAAAAGTATTAATGTGAAAAAAGATTGCCAAAGATCAAGAAATAGAAGGAAGTAAAATGGATGGCAGAAGAAAGTAAATAGCCAAGAGAAAAGTAGATACTAATCTTAGGGAAAAACCTATCAAAACTTTCTGAGGACAATTGAATGAGGCAAGAAGCAGAGGCAATATAAACTCATTAAAAATGAAAACAGGTACAAAAAAAGCCCCAAGTTTTCCAAGATCAGTTAACTTAGAAGTTCCAACCTCAAAATGATATACTAAACAATGTCAGTGAAATGGTAGTGTAATTAGTAATTGATTCCAAGAAGATCAAACAAGATGGAAAGAATAAACGGAAATAGTGTACATTAGGGATAATTATACCAATATATCTCTAAAGATGCTCCCTATTTTTGAGCACCTTTAGTAGAAAAGAGGCCAATATTAGCAAGTCAGAGGTCTTTAAGAATGGAATATCTGCAGAACTATGCAAGTGACAGAAGAATTAATAAACGTTCGAATCTGTTAATGGTATATGGAAGACAGGAGGAAGAGCTTCAGACTGGACAACTGATACCTAAAAGATATCTTCGTCCATGGAAGGAGAAGAGGCATGAGAATCATTTCAGAAGGAACTGTCCCTAACACTTTGGAGAGGAAAAGGGGAGGAGGGCCAACATATTTTCAGTCTTGTCATATTTTGTCAATTTAACCTGATAACAAAGATAGAACTTACATTCCCTATTGAGCTTGTCTGGGTTACCTCAAACAATTGACATAATCAAACTATGCCTGCAAATTAGGAGAACACTACAGTAGGCTACAGACTGGAAGAGATCAATCTGTATCCCAAGACAAAAATAAAATAAAATAAAATAGAGGAGGAAAAAGTGTATCTCTGATTCAGGATACTTCTCAAGTGTGTTAAAATAGAGAAGGTATTCTTTTCGATTCCTTGTTTACTTAAATTAAGGTGTTTATTAAGACATTACATTTCAGTTTCACTGAGGTTAAAAAAGAACTCATTGGTCGTCTTGCACAGATTAAGGGAAAATGGAAAAAAAGTCATTTGCGGGAGGTTGCAGTCACCATCTCACAACCTGCAAAAATGATGAATAATCTGGCTGCCCTTATTTGGAATGATTATGGCTTTCTGTTAAATTTTATTAAACTATCACTGATGTATACTAGTATAATCTAATATAATTATTCTTTCTTACAGATCACTGCCAGCTTCCTTTCTGAAATCCAATCAACCTAATTAAGGTACAAAGATTACCACAGAAGATGTAAACATTTAGTTATGGTTCAATAATGTCCACCAAAAATAGAAAGGAAGCAAATTCATGAAATGATATGGCAATCTGAGATGTTGTGATGGAAATTTGTAGACAGTAGCAGAATCAAGCCCCAAATAAGGCATCAATCTCCACCTGTATTTACTCCTATATCTCAAATGTAAGTATGCATTTCCTCCCTTTCCAGTTATTACATAGCAGAAATTACTGCTGCAGAGGTCCTGCAAAAAAAGCAGCAGGAAGTGAGAGCTATTAATATATGCAGAGCAGATTTGGCCACAAACTATAACATACAGTTTGAGGTTATAATAACCCTGCCTAGAAGAGGAGTAGAAAGGACTGTTGGCCAAGTTTCCTAGAGTTGAAAACAATGCTTAGCATTTGCAGCATATCTTGCTTTCTGCCAAATTATGTTGCTCTGTAATTGTTCTACTGATCACTATACAAACACTACCTTGAATGAAATGTGGAGGCAACTGTGGTCGATATAGTCATATCTTAGTTATGTTGGAAGTTTCTGCACGAAAACAGGAATTGAGACTGAGGAACATAACTCATTATGATTGGAAATGGCTACTCTACATTTATCCTTCTACTAAGTCAAGTGATCTGCATAAAATATCAGTAAATTGCTTTAAAATGCATTAGTATTTTTATATAAATGCTTAGTATTTGTGGATTATCAGGTGTTTGTCAGGGCTAACCTTCAGGACAGTTTTAAAAACAGACATGAATACCCGTAAATATCCCAAACATATTATAGAAATCCAGAAGCAAGGAATTAATGATGCATTTTGCATTTTGCGAATCTTGCCCCTTACATTTCTAGCCTATCAGATTGCATTAAAAGAATGTGCCAGCAATGTCACCAATTCACAAAGGCAAGATTTCGGTTAACTGGTAGAAACACCATAAAGTGTTACAAAAAGATGAGATATTTGCATGATACATTCAGTTTCTCAGTACATCTTTTTAAAAGTGCAGATATACTGTACATAGTACGGATTTGGCCCAAAATAGAGATGATACAAGCAGAGTTCTATGTAAGTCATGATATGAAGAGCCACTACTCTTTTCCACCAAAAACAGAGTGACTGCAAACTATTCAAGTTCAAAATGAAGTTTATAAATTACCAACAGGAGAAAAACAAGAGATTTGCAAGACTACAATTGTATACAGGATCCTCATGCTATTTCAGGAGGTCCCAGATTTTAGAATGCACTTTAGGGAAAAATATTTCTCATTAATACACCAGACTTCGCAACGTCTATTTTGGGGCTCCTTTCTATGTGCAGAATGTGTGTGTGTGTGTGTGTATGTGTGTGAGTGTAGATACATGCACACAAAAACAGAGATTTCAAAACTTAAATGAAACAAACTCTAAAAAAAGCAAGGGGCAAAGATAAAACCTGAAAAGAGAGACTAGAAATTAAAAGTATCCAGTCATAGCAGAATCTAACCAGAAATATTTCTCATCAAAACCTGTCAATTTGACTGAAGAAAGTATGCAACTCTGTTGGGTAAAAATGTCATTCACTGTCTCAATCCCATTTAGTTTTTGCATTTAGTTTTTGCAATGCTTAATTTCATCCGTCTTAGTGCAATTTATTATAAAACCAGTTGAGAAGTCTTCCATGGACATTTTGCTCATAAAAATAAATCTAACAGCCCAAAAGACTGCATGTTTCCAAGTCTAAATGAAGAAGAGAGCTATAGTTGCTAATGGTTTGAAGGGAAGCATATTTAGGGGAATATCTTTCTCTCTCAACAATTTTCTGTTATATTCTGGTGGGTTTCAAAGACTGCATTATGTAAAATGGAGCTAGGAGCTTTGCATACAACAATGTGGATCTGAAGATGGATCCTGCAACTTTCTGCACACAGTATACTGGTATAGCCTGCTTCCTTTCCCAGAAAAACAAATCATGGAGCAAAGCAGTTTTCAGACTTCCCTTATAAAACTTGGTTCCCCATTGTGTTAACTCAGTCTAGTTCAGACTCCTGGAGTGTTAATCAATACACTGAGAATTAGGCCAACACTCCTCCCCTTGTCAAGCCTTTGGGAGAATGAAAGCCTTGTGAGCAAAACAGAAACAGCTACCCTGTAGTCCTAAAGATGTTTAATTCACAAAGCTTTAAATGGGACAGCTAATTCTCCTGTGACAAAGTACTGGGTACTTATCTTGCCCCATCTTTTGTCTTGCAGCTTTTGTGTTGCAGCAAAAAAAAAACAAAAAACAAAAACCCGGAACTGATCTATTCACCTGAACATGTCAGGGTTGCTTGTGCAGAAGTGGCATAAATGGGAAAGTGTAAGATCCAATACTATTTCAGCAGATTTGGGAAAGCTGTACAAAAGAAGATCTAAAGTGTCTTTTCAAAGCTCATCTCTGCTGATATCATTCCACTGAAGGAAAAGCAAAAAGTGAAACAACAAGGTAAGGGTAAAGGACAAATCAAATAAGAACCAAAATCAAAGAACAGAGAACAACTCAATCTTTCTTGTCACTTTGACCCCAAGACAGACACCTCTCTTGTTCTTCTCTGCCTCTCATCCTCCTGCGCCTGCCTTTGCAGTCTGAAAGCAGAGTCCAAACAGCAGCCAGTCCTGGGAAGGCTATGGTCCTAAATGAGGCAGAAACTTTAGAAATATGACCCAGCACACTGGCTGTGGCACTAGAGATTTCCCCATGATTCTGGAGGGGGGAACTGGTCCACATCTCCCATTTCATTGTAAGTCTGATCTGCCATGGTGAAGGTCAACTTGTATCGTAGTCTTACTTTCTCCTAGACAGAGAAAAAGATATATAACAATTAAGAGAAGGACTCGGGGATGATGGCTGAGATTTGCAAATGTGGGGTAAGGAGTGGAGTAGAGAGGAACTAAGACTTCTGAGGAAGACAACTCTAGATCAAGAATATAGTCCCACTTATTTTTCTTAAGGAGGTAAGGTTACCTTTTGTGGATTTGCAAGCAGGAGGACCTGGGTGATTGCTGTAGGGGGCACTATTGGGTTGAATGGTGGGAGCTCTGTCCCTGAAGGTGGCTGCAATTTCACTTTCATCACCTGTACAAATAAAAGCACATAAATACAATTCTATGATTTAACCATTAAAGAACAAGAGTTGCCTCCATACAGCCAAAGAATGGCATTACTTAATTAGAAAGGTTGTAGGCTTTGTATCTCCCCTCTGGAAGAATTGGACTGATAAATTAAACCACATCCATTAGAAGTTTGATTAATATAATAATATGACTCTCCGGATCTTTTAGTTAATAATTCTAATTCAAGGCTTGTTTTACAGCCTTTACAAATATTACATTTCTTTTCTTTCAATGACAATGGGAAATACTAAAGCAATCGTTGTTTAAAAATCTTTAACTAGCTAAACAAAATTATTTCAAGGAACAGGCCATTGCAATCACTGTACCAAGGGCAGCATGGAAGTATATCAACACATTGATCAGCCATGGGACTTGCTTCCTTCAGATCAACCTGCATGTATGGAAGTGAAACCTTAACCCCAAACAAAAAAGCAGAATTATTTGAATGTAACTGTAGTGGTTACAGTGAGTCCAAAGCCTCAGATTTTTAACAAATGTTACATTTTAAACTATTAACCAGCAATAGCCATTTGGGTCAGAGAAAATAAGGAATGAAACCAAGTCACGCCTTTCATTAGTAAGTTATGATTTCTCCTGAACTCAATTGGAAAAAAAATCAGCAGAAGTTGTAGGCAACGTAAGTACTAGATAGATAAGCACATACTTAGGCACTTACACTAGGTAAGTAGAGGCTGGGTGGTGACTTCCTAGTATTCTTAAACAATTAGAATACTGTCCAGGAAATTTTCATTTGCATAAAAATATTACCTTGGGGACAGCAGACTGAAAAATGATGTTCCTAATGGGCAGAGGGGCTGTGCTTAGCATAGAAATGACCACCACTAGCACATCAGGTCGGTCAGGCAGAGAGTCCTTTGCAAAGTGGAAGAGGACACGGAAACCATGCTGGTCATACACAGTCACTGGGAGGATGTTGCCTGGAATAAGTAGCAGGAGAAGCATAAAATATGAGAGAATATTGCCTGATCCACTCTAAAGAAGCAGTCAGTCATTGACTAAATGTTATTACAGTCAGGAGGTAGGATTAGAATGACCAACCCCCACCTACCTCACACATCCCTCCCAATATTCTACCTCTCTTAGCTTGGTTGTCCTTTACATTTCAACTAGTAGGAACCCCACATTTTAACTTTCCAGATTGAGGCAATGGAGGTATGCTGCAAATGTAAAATGAGAAGACAAACCACAATCTTTCCCCCAAGTTTTCTAACTTGCATTAATGTCAGACACAAGGAACCAGAGCATCATTCTAAGCTGATCAGAGTTGCGTCGTTATTGTTGTCTGTCTATTTATAAGAATCTCATCAGACTGACTACATTATTTTGGGAACAGAAAGTTAAAGGCTGACAAGAATTCTAAGGTGGGTGGGTGGGGTTTCCTGGCCTCCATCGCTTCCCTCCCTGCAAGGACGATTCCAAGCTCCCCAGTTTTTCCATTTCTCCCCTCTCCCTCCCTCCCCCACAAGCTAGAGATTCCACCACAATAAATGAGCTAAGCCAGATGTTTTGGGATAAGACCATTCTCCAAAACTTTGCTCAAACTCACTTGGCTTGATGGATTCCAGAGGCACGGTGACATTCATCAGTGAGAATTCCAAGGGGTGTGTAGAAGCTGGGAGACCTGCTGGAAGGCTTGCACTTCCAGAAAGAGTCGGTGACCCTTGAGGAGCTGTTTTTTCCAAGGGCAGGGTGACCGCAGGGTTTGAAGAGAGATTTGGGAAGACAGACGAAGTGTTATTGGTGCTCAGAGATGGACTGGAAGTGCTTTTGTTCTGGAGATCACGCAGGGTTAACCGAGGAGGTGGCTGCTTCTCCCTGCAAAGTTTGAAAGAGAGTGAGATTTTCAAGAGAAGGGCCAAGAATTGGCTTCTCCCTCAGCAAAAGCTACTCCCTTTTCAGAAACACTCTCTGTCCTTCCCCTCCTTGCTTCCTACCATCTGACTTGAAGAGATTCTGGGGGAAGAGACTGCTGTAGCAGAGTCTTGCCTAGCAGATCCAGGTCATCCATACCACTAGTGGCAGCAGGAGATGCAGGCTGTCCAGCTTCAGCTTTCCCTATTGGAGCTGGTAGCCCTGAAGGGACACCAACTTCTGGGCTTTCAGGAAACTAAAAAAAGAAAAAGGAAGAAATTTTGATACAGCTCCCCACAAAAGCACAGCTAAACTGAATAGCTTAAGTATAACCATTAGATAAAGAACAGTATATTCACATGCAGTACAAAGCGCAGAAAAATCCTTGGGTTTTTTGCACACACGTTGACAGCAATTTCAAATAACTGCAGTCTTCCAGATAGGATTAGAAAAGTCTACAATTTTCTGCACAGATGAGATCTGCACAGAATCTACAAGGTCTGCACAAGAGGGGCATGCATAAGCACACCAACATGCCTACCATCCCTCTCCTATTGTTTCTTTTATATATTTTTTATTTTTCTTATATGTATCCATGTATTCATAACTATATTTTTACTTATACCTATTACCTTGTAAGCAATTGGTGAATAAAAATAAATAAAAATAAAATAAATTCAAGGAATGACATGGATTCAATTATTTATTTGTGGTCATCTCTATTCCGTGTGCTGTTTCATTAAGCTTTCTTAACATAACCTTTGTATGAAAAAGGGGAGGCTCAAGTGTGCTGGTCTTTTTATATCCCTTTCAGGAAAGTAAGGTCTCCCTTATTTGTTTCACAAAAAGATAGCTGGGGGGAAAACGAGAACAGGAGCTTGATTCACACTTTGGTTGCATCTATTTTTCTGAAATAAAACTCTGATTTTCTTCTTCTCAAATCAAGATCTAACAATCTGCAATTAAAGCAGATCCAGAAAACCAAGCAACTCATATTAGAGGATTTCCTTCATAAAAGTTACTTCTGCACACAACCTTGCTCACATATCTATGCTACAGAAACATTTCAACATGCAAAGGCATCTTTATAGACCTAGTCAACTAAAATAAACTTTATGTATATTTCCACTGGATAAGCTGTGTACATTTTGATTGAAGCATCTTTAATCTACACTTAGTATAAATATGGTAGATTAGCTTGAAGAATCTGCACTCACAGCTTTATTATTCATTATCCATTGACTTCTAGTTCCAAAGTTGTAGGACTTATCAACCAGTGATGTCCTTTCAGCTTTCTGATGCTTACCTGGAAACTGTTCCACCCACTGTTGTCTCCACCTTGGACTGAAGAAGTTGCTTGATCAGTAAGCCCTAGGCAGAGGATCAGAAAGAACAGATATGAGAAACGAGATCCAATTAATTTAAAAGTGAGGAGCCCAAACTACAGGAATATTCTAGTAACTCAGTATAATATGGAAAACAAATTAAAATATTCCAACAATGATTAAAACAGTACATTAACTAATAGTCATAAAATGTCCCCAATGCACAATAAAATCAATTATAATAGAACAATAAAAGAAAAATAAAAGGAATAAAAAGGCAAGAATTCATGTTGCATTGCATAAACTTAGGGAGAATGCTTTCTGAAATAGTTCTATGTTAAGATTTCCTGAAAATCAATAAGGAGCGGCTATCTCCATTAGGATGCTTTTCCAAAGCTTTAATAAGAATAAATGGAAAATCACAATTCTGATGTCTATGTATATATCGTACACAGATAGTCCTCGACTTAGAACCATTCGTTTAGCAACCATTCAAAGTTATAACGGTGTTGAAAAAGTAACTTATGACTAGTTCTCACACTTACGACCATTGCACAGCCATACAATCATGATCACTTTGTATTTTCAAGGGTTGCAGTGTCCTGGGACTGTCATTTTGCAACCTTCCCAGGGATCTTCTGAAATGCTACTATGCCATAAACAGATTTTTTTTTCTTTTTATATTTGTGTTGGTTTATGACTGCAATAAAATATGTTATTATCTCTTTATATTAATGGCCTATTCAAATATTACTTTTTATGACAGTCAAGATTTTTCTCACAGTCTATAGGAAACTGATTATATGATTTAGTAATGCTAAGTTAGATAGCAAGATGTGTGGCATATATAACTACATAATAAAATAAACAAGTACACTTAAGTCAAATCAGAAAAACCTAAACAGCTTCACTAACAAGATCTACATGCAATTTGTGAATAGATTCTGCATTTGCAAGAAGAGTTAATTATGAATTTGTCTAAATCAATTTGGGAAGGATTTAAGCACATTTGTACAATAATATATGGACTTACAACATACCAAAAATGACTTAAAGTTTTGCTTGATGGCTGTAACCTTGCAGGATTGCCATATTAAGCCTTATTTTTATCTGTTTAGAACATCCTTGTTATAGAAGACAAGCTACACTCAAGAGCAAACAACCGGTATTCATTCATTTAGAACAGTCCCCTTCTCTCCTGTAGAATCATGGATTTACCGAGTGACATGAGCTCATCATCCAGTAGAGAGACTGAGCTGCTTTGCTCTGGCACAGTTGCTGAACTATTGCCTGAGAAAGTTGGTACGGCTGGGTAGGCAGGGTTTGCAGGTGGCATGTCCAATCCTGACAGATCCAGAAGTGCAGAAGTGCTGCCTAAACAAAGAAACAAAGTCGATATCTAGAAGAACAGAATAGCAACAAACACAGCTCTTAGCAATCACTCCCTTATGTCAGTCAATAGATTGCCTTGCGAAAATCCTTATTCTATCTCAATTCCCTTCAGTCTTCAGTAATCCCTGATTACTGCTTTATTTTTTCAGCCTTGTTGCTGGACTAAATGAGAGCAAGTTAGTCAAATAAGATCACTTTCTAAATCCTAAAGTTGGATTTTTTAATCTGTTTATCTCTTCTATAATCATCTTTTATTTAGATTCCTACTTTAGCCAAGGCTCTGAGCCCTCTCCTCTTACATCAGCAGCTATTATCCAGCCTCCTTACCTCGGAGAGAACCTGCCATTGTTTCACCATTGATCTCCTCTCCTTTCACAATCTGCTTGTACAAATTGATCACTTGTGTTAAGTTGTCATTAGCTTGCAAAATTTCAGCTGCAACAAGATCAAGGTGATAAAAATGAAGGTTCAGAGGGTAATCAAATGTTCCACAATAGAGATAAACCCTAGCATTAACTTTTCTACAATAAAAAATACAAATGTTTTAAGCCTACATTGTTAGGTTTAAAACCTTTAGCTGAAAATTACACTGACATTCAGTTATTACTCATAATATATCAACGTAATACAAGAAGTCTATACATTGATGAGCAATTTTGCTTCCACTCAATTAGCTAACCTGATTAAGACACAGACCCAAAGATGTTCATCAGGGGATGATAACAGAGATGTCAGAAGTGAAAGATCACAACATCTACGCACAAGATACGTCCGAGTGCACTTTAATCCAGAAACTCATAATTAGAGTAACTTATAATGGAATGTGAAGAAGTCTATTGATATCATAGGGTTTACTTGAAATTATTCTAATATATAATTAGATGCTTGCTTAAAGATAACTGACCCAGTGCTTCATCATTGTCCTCTGTGTCACTAGCAAGCCTGAAAAGCATGGGCCTCATGCGTTCACAGCGCTGATACAGCTCCTATAATGAGGAATATTAAAGTTCAACATAATTAAGTGTACTTCTAGGTGTAAAAATGCATAGTCAGGTAAGTGGGGTGGTTTTATTTTATTGATTATAACTGTGTGAACCCATATGAAATTATAAAATTGATTCATTTGAAAAGAAGCAAAAGGGTTAGGGTTAGGGATCACAACTTCTGAAAGGAGCAGCCAGTGTTTGCTGTGTAAGTGATTGTTTCAATAAGAGAAAAAGTTGCAATTTTTTTTACTGAGCTATTTCTGAAACATTAACACCTTTACAATCATTAATTGACCCCACTTACTGAATTTCCGATTTGAAGTTTAAAGTCTAAATGCAATAATTGGGTGTATACCATTGAATTATAGTTTGTTTAAGTCTGCTTTTTGAAATAAGGCAGGAATTCAGGGATTCAGTCAGTGCATGAAGCCAAATCAAGCCAAGTATCACAATGGCTTAATTGTCCTACATGTGGAGTCCAGATACTGCTTTGTTTGTTGTGGCTAATTGTAGAAAGAGCAAAAAGGATGTTCTGCCCCCTTCTGGAGGATTGTCAGATTAATCTTCTAATTGGTTTCTGATTCTGTCAGTCTTTCCCATCCAACTCTGGAGTATTAGACTATCAGAATTCCCAACATCCTGACCAGTCTGAAAACTCTAGCAAAGTGTGTTAGGAAGTACTATACGTGACAGACAAAAAAAATACTAATAAACATTAGCATGTATTTGATGCCAAGATAAGCAGTTTTAAGGCAGCTTAAAGATTAACAAGTTATCATCATATACATTTTCTGTGGACTGAAGTCCATGTCAGCAGATGTATGGAAATTTCTGATGAAGTAGGCTGTAGTGTACAAACCATTATGCCAAAATGTAGTATGGTGTCATGTGATTTGGAACCTATGATATGGAACCTGTTCAACTGAACAGTAATGAAGTGGAAGTATTAGAAACAATTTAGATAATAGTATTTAAAAATAATAGTAAATTTGCTGAATGTGTATATTTGCTGAATATATACAATTATTAGCACTGTCACACAGCAATGTTTGCAAATCTTAATTGTATTCAGGTGACTGATTTACTCATTTACAAAGCAGCTTAAGCGACAGACACAGAAATGTAAAGCAGGCAGTGACTGAATGAAAAAATAATCAGGCAGCTAGCTGAGCCTCCAGGGTAACTGGGGAGATACTTAGAAGATCAATCTTTGTGCACATCTTTGTTATGTTAAATTATGTAACCAAGGATTTTCAATGATGCCTTGTAAGGGCCTATTGGACTAACAATTTTAGTTTCTTCATGCAAACAAAAATGGGACATTTGCTGCTTATGATGTAAGAACGCACATGTATTCATAGTTGAGAATTTCAAATCCTCCATTAGGACTTGTTGCAAAACAAAATGCAAATGGAGATTATCTCCTCACTTTCATGAGGTCCTCGCTGCTCTCTGTCATCTCTCCATTGGTATAGTTAGTCACCATGTCAGTCAGCAGTTTCACATTGTTATTTACTTCTTCAATGGCATGCACTCGCTTGGAAATCTTCTCCATTCGTTTTTGGTCCTGGAAGAAGAGAAGGGTTACAATCTCTTCCAACTTTTTAGAAGACTAGAAAATGTAAAACATGGCAATCCTATTATCTTCAATGACTTTAAAGAGAGCCTCAGCTGATGTATCCCAGTATTATTCTATCGAGGTCACTGAATGCAAAGATACTGCAGCTAACTAAGTATCCTAAGCAACTACAGCCATTAAAACATCCCACAGAAAGCTCTTCTAGCTCACTGGACATGTATTTCAAGACCAACATTTATTTTTGAATCTTGGAAACCTCTTCCTTCTACAGGGAAAAATCCCTGTGAAATAAGTTATTGTGAGGAAAAACCCTAGCATGAAAACTTTAAAGACAAGATTATTAAACAATGCCAATTGATAAATATATGGAGGTGGAAGTAAAGCTTGCCTCTTGAACCATCTCTTTGATGAGTTTATTGGCAGCTCGGAGATCTTCGGGATGGGAACTTTTAAGCAGGCGGGCCAGCATCTGCAAAGACACAGAAAAAATAGGCGTCTGTGGAAAGCTTACAATAGAAGAGTATCTGAAAAAATAGATATGAGTTATAGAGCAGGATAATATAAGAACAATACTTTCCACATAATGTTATTCTTTTAAATCAGTCAGACCTTTAGACATTTCAGCTTTCTATACTTTGATAGAACCTAAAACACCCCAGAAAGTATTATAATAATCAACAACAGAGTAAGGATAAATTTTATATTTTCTGCTCTCTCTATAGAGTAGGCTAGCATAATCTGTGATGTACTAAGATAAACAGAAAGATTTCATGGGCTGTTTCTAAACTTGTTTAAGGAAAGAAAAGCAGGAGGTTTAGTGAACCACTCATGTATTGCCAATTTGTTTTTAACAATATTATATTAAACTCTATGGCCCATTATCATAACCATGCCTGCAGACAATTTCATCTTTTAGCTCAGATCAGGGCAACCTGGTCACTCTAGAAATTGTCTAATTACATATCTATCAGTCCATTAAAAAAAAGCCCCAAATAATAGTCAAGGACGATGAGAACTGAGAAGCAAAAAATAGAGGTTTACAGGTTGCCTCACCCAATCCTAGTCCTATCCAAGCTTATTAAAACTTGTTATTTAGGGGCTGTTCACTGCAACCTCTAAATAGCTCACATTTTCACTTTCCACACAAAACCTTTTCAGATGATGCAGTACCTTGAAAAACTAAGTTTCAAACCTTAGATAAAGCAAAACAATTACTGTAAAGTATCTAGTCAATGAATTATTTTTTACCTTGGATTTCTCTTCATCATCAAAAATTGCATTCTTTGGTCTGGGAGGAGGTAGAGGGAAAGGTGCATCATCTGGCAACTTGGGATCACATTTTACAATCCCTGGGGAAAAGAAAGGAAAACTCCTACTAAGAGTTCCCAAGCAAGTAAGAGTTCCCAAGCAAGTGAAAAGCAAGTAAGTAGGCAAATGATCCATTTCCCTATCAGGCCAATTTAATAAGCCTCCCCAATTTGACCCCTTTTTCCATTGTGAATGAATGTTGCAGTGAAGTGGACAACTTCTCAGTTAAAATAAATAAGGAACTATGGGTAGTCCTCAACTTACAGTTCATGTAATGACCGTTCAAAGTTACAATGGCACCAGGGGTGGGATTCAACCGGTGTTACTACCGTTTTGGTGATGTTTTGCATGCAGACACGCGCTTTGCATACGTGTAAAAAAATCATTAGCGATGCCACCCAGACAGCTGAAAAGCGCGTACGTAGCACTTTTTTCCTGCTTTTTCAACCTCAGCTATGCCATGCAAAGCAGCTGAGGTTGAAAAAGCAGGAAATAAAAGTTAGGTAAGAGCCCAGGCGGGCGGGTGGCCAAACAGCAGCAAACACAGAACCAATTCGGTGTCTGCTGCTCTTCAGAACTACCGGTTCTTTAGAACTGGTAGCATCCCACCCCTGAATGGCACTGAAAAAAGTCACTTATGACCATTTTTCACACTTATGACCATTGCAGCATCCCCTCATTATGTGATCAAAATTCAGAAGCTTGGCAATAGATTCATACCGTATTTATGATAATTGTAATGTCTCCGGATCATGGAATTGCCTCTTGGAACATTCTGACTAAGTAAATGAGGAAACCTGATTCACTTGACAACTGTGTTACTAATTTAGCAACTGCAGTGATTCACTTAACAACTGTGGCAAGAAAGGTTGTAAAATGGGGCAAAACTCAGTTAACAAATGTCTCACTTAGCAATAGAAATATTGAGCTCAATTGTGGTCGTAAGTTGAGGACTACCTGTGCTGCTGATTTTTCCTATTATTCATCCAACCAAGGGGAAAGTATTGACAAAGCCTGCCTTCTAAGAAGTGAATGCAAAAGATAGCATGGACCTCTAAAAGGTTGTCTTGGAAAAACAAAAGCAATAAACTGAGTTTGGGTAACAAAGACCAGTCCAAGAACAAGGGCTTCTTTAGAGAGGTTTGAAATGAAATGAAAATAATCATATAACAAATGCGCAGTGAAGATACTAACATGCTAAAGTATAACAAGGAGGTGGCAAAACTATACTAGTCCTCTCAAATAAGTGACTCTAGATTTCATGAGGCAAATTTAAAGACCAACATCAAGAAGCAGGATTGAAGCCCGGGAATGATAGAGTTACTGTCAGGAAATTACTATGAATAAATGTCTAAGGCTATATGAATTATGTACTATGGCAATAAAGCAAAATTTTGATGGTCTGGTATTTTCTTTGAAAAATTGAGAACTAACATTTTGAGGTGAAGAAAACTGTGAATTAGGCAACTCCAAAGGAATGTAGATGCTGCTCCTCTCCAGACAGGAGAGGAGAGAAGATTGCATATTTGTGCTCCAGACAGCTCCTCCATATAAGGAAACAGCTCCTCCGTATAAGGAAACTATAGGCCTGTATTTCTCCTGTGGGTCTAAGCACTGAATGACAAGGGAAATCATCAAGCTTAGCCGTGGTAGAGCCCTTAAGGTAATTAAATTAGTCTAACCTCACTTTCTAATCACTTTCGGATTTACAATTATATTAAAGTTAAAAGAGATCTTCTGAACAAGTCTGAAAATCCATCTGGTGAGTAAAACTTCCTCCTGAAATAGAAGAAAGATTACTTTACAATTTAAAGAATTTAAAAATAAATGCCAAAAAGCTAAATTAAAAAATCAACCTAAGAAAGTTTTAAATGGATTAATGAAACAAATGAATTTGGAATATTAGGACTTAAAGAACTCTGAAAAATTGAGTAAATAAAACACTTTTGTGGGAATGGAACTTGTTGATCCTATGAGGAAAGAGATTATTGTGGAAACTTCAAAATAAAGAAATGAGATTTTGTAAATACAAAAACAGGATACTAAATTACCATTTTAGGCAGAAACTTTAAAAATGTCTGATAAAAATATGATACTTGAGACATTTCAAAGAGTCTTTGAAGAACTGAGAGCAGCTTACAAATAAACCAACAGCAATAATTTCTACATCTGCCAAAATATTTCTTGAAATTTTAAAGAAGTCAAAGATATAGAAAAAAAATCCTAAACAATGTAGAAATATTTTGAAGAAGCTGTGGATTATAAAGCAACTGAAAATGATAGACTTGAAATACAAGTGACATATATCAAGAGATGGGAAAAGATCTGGACAATGACTTAATATTGGATTTACAAAAAGGTTAGTAGAATCTTGAAGAAATTTTTGAAATGGGAGAAAGAAAGTCTGAATGGCCATTTAGTCCTATGACAGAAACTTGGTGAATTAAAGATTAAGACTGTCTGACACCAAAGGAAATGAGCAAATACTATCTTTATCTTGAAAAAGAAGGATCTGGAAACTATAAATCAGCCATTCTGATATTGATATCTACCAAATAAGCTAAGCTCCTTGAAAACAATGCAATAATTAATATGAATTTGTAATAACAATTCAAACTTATCAAACTAAATTTATTTAATTTTTTTTAAATGGGCACTTCCTTAATAGATTGTGGGAATGACTATAATATGACTTACTTTCAGAAATGTATTTGATGAAGTACCTCAGAATATTCTGATTAGTAAATTAATAAATAATCCAGAGTTCTCATGGCAAGACTAATTGACCAGATTAAAATTATTATACTGTATTTTGGCAAATATCCGAGAAATGTATAATGCTGAGAATGTTGAATGCTGCAAGGTACATCCATCCATCCATCCATCCATCTATCCATCCATCCGTCCGTCCGTCTGTCTGTCTGTCTGTCTGTCTGTGAAATACCACTCACGCATCATCACAAAATCTCCAGAACCATAAAGCCTACAAACTCGAAATTTGGCAAACTTGAAATCTTGGCTTCAAGGTACTCACTAAGAAAGGATTTTTTGAAATGATCATCAGAGCATTAGTATTTCACATATTATTAACAAGCTCTGATGATAAGGAATTCTATTCCCCCTTCCCACCTGAAAAGTAATCTGTTCCAAATGCAAAATACAAGTAGAGGAGTTTCAGTTTCACAGCACCAAGCAACTTTGGTACAGAACAATTGAGCTAAGTCATGCCCCGGCTCCTTGCTGTCTCCTTGCTCACACAAATACTGCTTCAGTTTCCAAACAGCCCTCAACTCTCTCACACACTGATCCTAGCCAGATGAATACTGATGGATGCTGGTAGGCAGAGGCAGAATCCCCCCCCCTTATTTTCCTCCCCCAAAACTAAGCCCAACCACATAGTTTCATAGCAAAGCACACGTATTGAATTACTATATTTATATTTTCATTTCAATACTTGCTGTGAAATTATATACATGTTTTAAAAGTTAAGAATATACAGACACAACATCAGTAACAAAAATTTAATCAATCTATGCTAATTAATTGCATCTTTAAGAATCAAATAGCTGCTTTGATGATTATTGGCAGAAAGAGGGATGCACATCTCCATTATTACTTCTCCCTAACATTGTAACTAAGATATGAAGCAAACCTTAACCTGCTTTAACCATTTTGAACCATCCTCTGTATCATCTATTAATTTGTATGTATGAGTTTGCAAACAGATCAGTTAGAGCTGAAAAAATGCCCAGTTCTTTATTTACCCCTTCAATATTTCTGTAACCCAGAATATAAAACCCAAGGTATTAAATCCAAGTTCAGAAGGAATGTCCGCATTCTTATACAATTAGGTGAAAATCTCTGAGCATAGAAAAGTATATCCTACCTTGTTTTTTTAACATCTGATATGCTTCTGTAATTTTCACTTCCTCAGGCAGACCCAATGTCCAGCTATACATCAATTCTAAGATTTTTGATTTCACTTTTTCTGGAGTTCTGTTTCCTAGATACTGAGGAAGAAACACCACATCTCATATTTAACATGAAGAGGTTAAAGAAAAACACAAGAATTTGCTTCCAGGGTGTTCTATACCAAGCATGAGATGAAGTGTTGTGTGTTTGATTCTACACTGAAGATGAAGACAAATCCAACTGTTGCAATCCTGATAATATCAGACTTTAATGAAATAAACTACCATCAGCAATTCTTCACTTTTCTTTTACAGTGTACTAGCACAGGACTCAAAAGAAAATGACTCAAAATACAAGGTTTTCTTAACGAAGCCAATAATATTACTTTTTATTCAACATGTTGAAATATGAAAATGCTCTGTGCTTGTCACTTTTACATGTTACACTTCGAACCTGACCCACTAGGAATGTTAGTTTAATTTAGTTTATTGATTAACTCTTGGGCCATATAGTCATGAGCACTCACCTTTGGTGACACAACCTTGATGAGCTCGTTAAGGAACCTAAATTTGCCAACTTCATCATGAAACCGCTTGCCACAGTTTTTCATACAGGCCTCTAGCACCTGTAAAATAGAGCAGGAAGTGATCCTAAAAGTCCACTGCCAGGATTCCCCATTTTCTTCATAATGCAATGAAATGGGGGAATGGGGATAAGGACTGAGAAGAATGTTATTTTTAAAAAATATGCCTTCTGAAGCTTTCATAATTTTTCTCACTCTATTGGTAAATCATTCTGCCTCCTAGATATTGGAATATAATTTCTAGAAGTTTTCCTAGATCAGGAAAACTCCATTTTGGGAAGAGGTAATAAAAAGGTTTGCTCCCTCTGCCAAAATTCACAAATTATGACCTCAGATTTGAAAAGACTAGTTGCACTTAGAGTGACTTATTTTGTGCACATTACCTTCCCTGGGTCTTAAGTATGGAAATAATTAAAAGCAATCCCACCATGGCTCAGTACAGAATTAGCCACCTTGGGCTATTGAGAGAGCATTATCTTGTAATAACAATATGTTAAGCCAAAAATAAACAACTTATATGATGGCTTCCAGTATTGAGCCCAAGAATGCCTTATTCAAATAACACATGCATATACATTAATATGAACCTAAAATAATTCATTCTATAAAATAGAAGTTAAATATGATATATGCCAGGAAAAAAAGTATCAGTTGCTCCCAGGAACTCAGAGAATCTCTCATTTCTCATTTTGTGGCAGGCATAGATGATAAGGAATCATTGGAAACACTGAGTTGACAGCGAAGCAGGAGTGTCCTTATTAGACACCTGATCCAAAATCTCAAGTGTCAATAGATTTGTAGTCAGATGAGAATTTCCTCCTTCCCAAGTGATAAGACACAGATAGTATTTACTCTTGCTAGAAATAGATTGCATGTAAAATCATCAAGAGGGGTTATTGTCACAATTTGTGAGGATGGGAATAGCAGATTGTAGCAGGACTTTTTCTATTACCTTTCAATTCATTCATTAAGCATCAGTTAGAATTAGCTTTGAGAGTTTATGTATTAACACCAATGCTGTGGTTATTGCTCTCTATGTAGACCAACTGTTTCACATGAATGGGGAATATATTTATTAATTTACTATATTGCCATGGGCAAAATATGCACACTTTAAAAGTTGAAAATCAATGCACACAAATTTTATAACAATCTAAAGTAACCTAAGACAGCACAAGAATAAAACCAAAATAAAACAGAACCAGTGCAAGAATCCAAAGAGAAATATTTTAAAGCTGAAAATTTGAAAAGCACAGGAAATGCAATTTTCACTGGAAATGGATGTGTCAGATGGTCTTTTCTAGAAAGGGCAATGTCTCAGTTGACACACCAATGCTGAAAAGATCCTTTAAATTAAGCCATAATCATAAAAATGCAGTTAGTCAAGCCAAATTGTGGCTCTAAATGAATAACCAAACAGAACTGCAGTTTTCTTGAAATCAGAAAACAGTGAGGCTATGGTGTCTCTTTGAAATACTTGGCATCCCATGAAAAGAATGTCTATATCTGTCAAAGGTGTGGCACTTGAAATCAGAGTGCAGAGGGATAGGAGAGATAATAATTATCCTGATGTTTCACATTTAGTCCTGATTATATCACTACTCTTCTTCCAACATATTGTAATATAACCCAAGATGGCTTAAGTTGTACCAGCTCTCATTCAGGCAGTTATCAAGCTTTGTTTCCTTTCAACTTGTCGTAAATCAAGCAGGATATAGTTCATGGCATCTTACCGTGAGAGCCTGAATGGCTTCCCATTCTTGTGGAGACTGGATCTTGTGGGCTAGGAGCCGGGTTGCTAGGGGTGGGCTATGAGTGAAACATAGAAACAGTGAGTGGAATCACAGAAACAGTGAATGAAGTAGCAATCTGGATCTCTCCATTCCCCGTTTTATTTTAATCTTTATACATTCATAACAACAGACAAACCACCATTCACTGGAAGAAGAGCTCTCAATCCAGGGGCTATTCTTTTCAAGTCACCTTCAGACTGCCTTGAGGCTGATACATTTTGTGAAATGGAGCAGATGAGTTCGTGAGATGCTGCCTATTGCTATATGA
Organism: Laticauda colubrina; assembly: GCA_015471245.1. Classification (NCBI taxonomy): domain Eukaryota; kingdom Metazoa; phylum Chordata; class Lepidosauria; order Squamata; family Elapidae; genus Laticauda; species Laticauda colubrina. The sequence goes on from BLBF01000022.1 coordinate 46,311,209, forward strand.
ATATGAAATCTCTCTTTTCCCTGATGTAGTCTTCAAATTTTTTACTTTCTATTAGCTGGCTTCAAGAAAATCTCACTGGTTCTTAAACTGTGTAAATACTTTGTACCTCCTTTTTAAGGTATTATACTTCCTTTGCAGCAAATATTATGAATAAGGCAATTTAGTAACTTGCTAACTGATACTAAGAGACTGACTGAAGTTGACTTCTAGGAAATAATCACTTTTGTAGTCAAAATTTGATTATGACTCTGGCCCATTCCCTAAAGATATATCCTAGTTTTTAATATCATAGTGAAATCTCCAAGTAATCCAGAAAACCTATGCTGGAGAGCCCTACTACCAATAGACGGTATATAAGCACCATTTTGAAATTTCTTTTAACATCCTCTGTTAAATGATGATCCTCTTCCAAAATCATCAATTAAAACCTATACTTTATGCAAATTTAAATCAATCTATTAGTGTTTTAGGTGTCTGATTTATATATACCTAAAGTCTTAACTAATTGCTTTTACTATTTTTTTATCTTTCCAGAACTCCCATATTTCATACATAGGATATTTCCTTATTGGCTTTTAATTATGTTACAAATATGCTTTAGTACAGTGGTGTCAAACTTGCGGGCCGGGGGCCGGATGAGTCAAGCACTGGCCACGGCCACCTCCATTTTAGTGAAAGGGAAAAAGTCACAATATGTCACATGATGGCAACATGATGCCTTGAATTTGACAGCCCTGCTCTAATAACTTCTTGTTCTTCTATGTTCCTGTGACATTATTTTCAAATTGTCCTTAGCTCGTGAGCAAGACAGGCTTAAGTTGCATTTAACTGTCCTATCTTTAAAGTCATGTTTCCCTCCCTAAGCCATCAGCAATCCATAGCGGTGTCCAAGTGAATAAAATCCATTGTGATTTACTATTTGGTCAGATGATACACAGGAGGTAGGGAGAGCTTGGCACCTATTTGCTACTTCAGGATTCTGGAGGCTGCCACTTTCTTGGAATCTAAGGAATTTTCCTCGGCTATTCTTCTTCTTTTTCCCTTCCAGGTGAGGAGGTCGCACCTATCAAAACCCAGGGAAACTTGCTGTAGCTCAGGGGTGTCAAACTGGCAGCCAGTGGGCCAGATGCATCATGTGCAGGTCACCCACACTCCAACTCCACAAAGGCAAAGAAAATGTCGCGATATGTCACGTGACACAATTGAAGTTGACACCCGTGCTGTAGCCTGTTATATAGCTTATCAGCATGTACCATAAGACTGCAAAAGGTTGCAAAAGGTGATCATGTGACCCTGGGCACTGCAACCGACATAAATATGAGTCAGTTGTCAAGCATCTGAATTTTGATCATGTGACCCTGGGGATGCTGCAGTGGTTTTAAGTGTGGAAAATGGTCATAAATCACTTTTTTCAGTGTTGTTCTAACTTTAAAAAGTCACTAAATGAACTGTTGTAAAATGTAAGAGCTGGCTCTTTCAAAAAAGCGACACAGTCAATTTGGAATCATGTGGCACTGAAATCAAATCAAATAGAAAAATAAAAATCCTGCAATTCTAAATGAGCACTAAATAAGCTTGCTAGATAGTTCACTGGCAGGATTTGTGAGTTGCCCAGTAAATGGGAAAAGCTATTCTGCCTAAGGGGCAGATGCTATCCACTATCAATATTTGCTTCAGATCTAAAGAATGGTAGAAGTGTGTTCAATACAGGTAGTCCTTATGACCACAATTGAGCCCAAAATTTATTGAGTTTTCTTCCATTTTACAACCTTGCTTGCTACAGTTATTAAGTGAATCCTGCAGATGTTAAGTTAGTAACATCGCTTTTAAATGAATCTGGCTTCCCACTGACTTCGCTTATCAGGTTGCAAAAGGTGATCACGTGACCCTGGGCAGTGCAACCGACATAAATATGAGTCAGTTATCAAGCATCTGAATTTTGATCAAGTGACCCTGGGGATGCTGCAGTGGTTGTAAGTGTGAAAAATGGTCATAAATCACTTTTTTCAGTGTTGTTCTAACTTTGAACAGTCACTAAATGAACTGTTGTAAAATGCAAGAGGCTATCTGCCTCGCTGGACAGCATCCCAACCTCACAAACCCACTGCTGGTGGGTTTACCATCATATAATCAGGACTGTGTGGCAAAACGGATTATGCAAACCCAGAATAATGGGTTAATTTAGTAACTATAGCTAAGTAAACAGAAGAATTTAGAAAATTAGAAAAAGAATTTAGAACATTAGAAAAACACAAAGTGATTCAGATGTAGCCATAAGTTTATTCAGAATGCTTTTTTGGAATACTTAAATACATTATTGTTTTCAGCATACATAAACCCCAGATAGTCAAATATAGGTATATCAGGTATACTAACCCCTCTAATTCTTTGTTCAGCTGGTCACAAAAAGCATTGATATTGTCCCATTCCACATCCTTATTTAAAGGATTTGTAGCTCTGTCTGAATTGAAAGAAAATAAAGTTTTCTTGATTTTTTTTTTACTTGCAATCAGAATAAATGTCAGAGACCGTTTACCAATCACATTACAACAAAGAGGAAGTTATCACAATTTTATTGCAATGCTGCCATCAGACACCACAGGAATGACACAACAGGGAGACGCCATTGTTAGAGGTAAACCATGTGCTTACCCAACAAAGGTCACAGGTTTAATCTTCAATATCTTTTTTTGGCCACAATAAGTTATCTACTTAGCATGTGCAAGTATTACTAAATGAGTGGACAGTCCTCAACAAATTGAACCAAACTTCTGGCTCAACCAAAGGTAGCTCTATGAATGAAAATTGGAACATGACATTATGGGGGAGAATCAAATTGCGCACATCATTCCCTAAGATACCAAACTCAAGTCTTAATTGTCCATGCTACTGAGTAGCAAGCGTTCATTTTTGAAACTGCAAATCAAAGTTCTCTCAACACAATCCACCATTACAATGTAACCTGAAATGAATATTGCTGTCATCTACACTACAGCCAAATGAAACTTGCGCTACAGCTTCGATTCCTACAAAGCAGAGGAATATATAAATCATCCCTTCTGCACACAGCAAACTTAATTAAAAAAAAATAATAATGCTGTCAGGTCAAAAAAGAGGGGAACAATATCACACCACAAAAGAAGCAAGACAGACCGGTCTACAAAAACAGCATGCAAGCACCTGCTATACCTTAAAAGTTAAACCGCTGCACAAAAAATCTTTGTGGGCCAAAGTTCCTTTCACCAGATATAAAGGTATTTTTAAAAAATCATTTTGCAAATTACAAGCTATCTCATTTTAGGGTAGTTCATTGCAACTAAAGATTACAAAGTGATCTCCTTGAAACATGCTCTGGATTTTGAAGAGTTATATTCGTAACTAAACCTATTCAGAATTCTTTTTAAAACAAAAAACAAAAAAAAACACCCCCCAACGTTATTTGGTACCAGCAACATATTTACTGTCCACCACTGAGTATGTGATTAATCCAGCAACACTTTCTGGGGATTTCAAAATCCGATTGCACGAAGGCCGGCTGCGAGCTTCATTCCTGGGCACAGTGAACAGACCCCGAACCTTTGGCAGTCGGTGAGTTGGGCCAAACAGGGAAGGGAAAAAGAAGCTCTCCAGGAGGAAAGGAGGGGACGGAGGGCCAGGCTCTTCCCCCCTCGGATGGCCCAGCAATGAGGCAAAACGCGGCAACGTCTTCCTAACAGGCGGTGACCCCCGCGATGAAAAAGGGGAACGCCGAGCATGTGACGGCGAGCGGGTCACGCGAAGAAGAGCCCTCTTCCAAGCAGGCCCGAAGCACCTGCTCCCGCGAGGGACAAACCCGGGCGGTCTTCCCCAACTTACTGATCCTGGACTCCAACGTCTCTGTCTCCATCTCGGGCTCCATCGGTTCCCGCTCGGTTGCCCCGCCCCCTCCACGGCGGCTCCAGTTATTATAGGCTCCGTATTGTTGTCTCCCTCCGGCTCCGGCGGCCCAGAGCCATAGAGAAGAAAATCGTTCTGGAAACAATAGAGCTTCGGAAGTTCTCGCCGGAACGCCCTCTGGGAGCGGGGCAAAACTTGATCCCAACTTCCTCCTCCGAATCACCGAGATGGACAGGCTTTGCCTAGACTAGTGATGACAGGGCCATCACTCTGAGTATGAAATTCTACTGAGGTGCCGGGCTGAGGCAGGACAGCGGATTTTCTATCTATGGCAGGAAGGCAGAGAGACACTTCACAACTTCGGGGCAAAAGAAAGAAATGGGGAGAGAGAAGCTTAAAGAAAAAAAAAATAATGAGGAAACTCGTCACTTAAAGAAAAAAAAATGAGGAAACTCGTCTAGATTTTTTGAACTCTTTCTATCTCTATGCTATTACATCGAATAAATAGAACGGAAGCTTTTGACAGAACATCATAGAAAACGACGTTTGAATACGCTAGAACGTCTCACTCTATTTTCGGATTGCCTGCGTCAGACTTCTCTGACGACTAGACCGGAAAGCGCTATAACCGCCGTCCCTTGTTGAAAAGGCGCCCTGTTGCCATAGTCATATGCTTCATGAAAACAAGCCCCTTAGTGGTGCATTCTGGGAACTGTGGTGTCATTGGTCAAAGCCGACTTGTGGGGTGGGACCGGTCAGTAGAGGCGCGCTCCCGTTTTTTCCGACTACCGAGCCCACAATTCCTTGCGAAACATTTCGTTTTAATGTGTTCCGAGATTGACACGGTTTCTCCGCCCTTGCAGCTGGGCTTGGGCGCCTTGCCCGTTAACGAAGGCGACTAGGTCAGAGAGCGCTAGATGTCGAAACGTGCTCGTGCAAGGGTCTTCAAACCTGGCTTAAAGATTTCTGGACTTCAACTCCCAGAATTCCTGAGCTAACATGACTGGAGGAGGAAATTCTGGGAGTTGAAGTCCGCAAGTCTTAAAGCTGTCAAGTCTGAAGACCCCTGTGCTCGTGGAAGTCAAGCGTTGAAGACCAGATTTATCCACCTGCAGATACCGTTGCTTGTTTATTTCTGGGTTATGAAACAAACCACAACAAGCAGTATCCATTTGTGAAGTCAGAGCTAAATAAGCAACATTGTGGTTATTTGAGAGGTCCTGGGTGCTCTCTGAGCTTGCTTGTGTTTTCTTGCAGACATTTCATTACCCCAACTAGGGAACATCATCAGTGCTACTAGCTGATGATATTCCTTAGTTGGGGTAATGAAACGTCTGCAAGAAAACAAGCTCAGAGAGCACCAAGGACCCCTCATTTAAACCCTGCGCTATAAATATTTATTATGGTTATTTATATTTCATATTTCTAAACCACTCATGTCCCTCAAAGATGGACTCTGGGCCATGTACAATATAGTATAATTGAAGTAAATAGAAGTAAAACAATTAAAATTAAATGAGGGTTAAAAAAAATTAAATTATAAAATAATGACAAACATCCAAAGGAGGGAAAATCCTTAAATGGCCCATTTAACATTGGATTATTGGGGGTGGGGGGTGGGGGGGTGGAGAGCTCTCAAGGGACTAACTAGCCAGCCTTATGGTTGGTGGTCCTCTGTGCATCCAGCCCCCCTCCCATGCATGGTTGCAGAGCCAGGTTTTGACCCCTTTGCGAAAGGCCAACAGATTTGGAGTTTTCTTCATTTGTGGAGGCAGGATGTGATACAGAGGAGCAGTAGTGGCAGAAAAGGCTCCCTTCTTAGAGCCTGTCGGTGAGAATTCTTTGACTGATAGGTCTGCAGCTTATCTGACAGAGACAGGCTGATGAGATTGGGTGAAGCTGGTTCTGTAGGTAACCTGGTCCTGTGCTATGTAGGGCTTTGTAGGTGATTGTAAGTGGTACCCATTACAATTCATGGAGCGGGGGTATTTATATGTGCTCTTCTAATGTTCTTCTAAAGATCAGAGGTAGAAGAAGTCAGCTTTCTCTCACCCTTCCCTTTCCTTCCCTTCCCTTCCCTTCCCTTCCCTTCCCTTCCCTTCCCTTCCC
>BLBF01000022.1:46317203-46358547 GCA_015471245.1 Laticauda colubrina
CCTTCCCTTCCCTTCCCTTCCCTTCCCTTCCCTTCCCTTCCCTTCCCTCTTTGGGACTAAAGGAACTCTGTGTATGTATGTGATTGTGTGTATATTTGTGTTTGTTTGTGTGTGTGTGTGGAGAATTTGGTTTTTCCCCCCAAAAGTTTTCAGGGTTAAAGAACAAAAGTCTTAAGCTGTTGTAGAGGCTGAGTGCTTCAACAGTCTTCTTCCCCAAACAGATTTGACAGCCTTGGGTGGTTCTTCATTCTTCAAGCAATAGAAACTGCACATCCTGAGATTTTTGTGTACCCATGTGCATTAAAACATTTTCTGGAAACTGAATCGGAAGCAGAGGTGGTCTTCAGCAGGTTCTGACCAGTTTTGGAGAACCGGTAGCAGAAATTTTGAATAGTTCAGAGAACCAGCAGTGACCTTCCCTCAGGAGTGCAGAGGCAATGGAGATTTTACAGTATCCTTCCCCTGTCATGTCCACCACGCCACACCACGCCACGTCCGCCATTCCATGCCCACCAAGCCATGCCCACCAGCCACGCCCACAGAACCGATAGTAAAAATTTTTGAACCCCACCACTGATTGGAAGTATATGATAACTATTTAGTTACAACTAAACAAATCCCAGTAACTCTAGCCAATAGATCCTCTATTTCAAATTAAACTTGAAACTATGCTTCCTTTGAATTGTTCTTTGTTTATTTTTACTAGTAGTCTTCTTATTCCCATTCTGGGTAGCTTAGTAGAAATACTACAATTTGTTTATTCATGAGGCAGTTTGCTACTTCAACCAAAGTGGCTTTAAACAGCTTATAAAGTAAAAATGTAGACAACAGTAGATGCATCAAATATAAAGAAAAATTAAGAAACATACCAAAGGTATTAAAGTAAGAACTTTCCATAAATAATGAAATGCTTTTAATATAGACAATGCTCATTTTAACACTTTAGAACCCCTCTTAAAAAAACTTTAATAAGTCCAATGTTAAAATATTTTGTTTCATTCTGTATTAGTAAGGCAAATTTAAGTTTGTGTTGTCACTCTTCTACTATACTCAATAAGAAAATTCTAAACACAATCAAGTGAATGAGCTAGTTCCTAAAATTGGTTGGGGAGTTGAACAAATCACAGTATCTTAGAATGGTTATAGACTTCTTAATTATAATCCTTAGTTCCTTCTGATCCCTCTTGTGTTCAACCTTCAAAGGGTTGATCCTATAATTTTTTAAAAAGAGAATTCCAAACAATTTTCCTACAGGGAGGATTCTTATAATTAATTTTAAAACCTTATTTCAGATCTATCTGGATCCTTAGTTCATTTGTAACTTTCCAAAATCAAAGCTCTAATCATCTTTTTGCTGTTTGATCCAAAATAATTTTTAAAGTCCTTACATTTGTTTTAAAACTTCTGTCGCTAAGGATGAAAGGACTCACCTGATGCTATAAAACTTGTTGATCCAAAAGTTCCTAATAGCTGAAAAGCAGTTAACAAGCAATTTCTGAAGTCATTAGGAAAGAAAATATGTATACCCAGTGTCTTTAAAGGCACTGACTGTTGTTTGAGAAATAGGCTATTTCCTTCTTTCTCAGAGTTTTAAACCTGATGAAGACTGCTGTCTTGCGATCTTATGAGGAGCAACTGTGGACAATCTCAAGCCATCTCCTTGTCCAGAGGAGGAATTACGAAGATCCAGACTACTCACTGGCTTCTCATTCCACCCTGGTTATTGGCTGTGCATTTAGTGGAGCCATCTTTAGTTCAGTGTTTCTTCCTCGGAAGTCAGTGGCCACATAGATTTTTTTTTGCATGGTGGTGTGTTTCTAACCTGATCCTTTGGTTCTTCTAATGATGCACCCATTGCCACTGTAACTGAGTTTGTCACCTTGCTGCAGATCTTCCTCTTCACTTTCCTTCCACCTTTCCCAGTACCAGAACCTTCTCTGAGAGCTAGGTCTTTGCATAATATATTCAAAATATAAGAATATAAGTATGGCTATTTTTGCCTCACATGAGAACTCTGAGTTGATATGTTCAGTGATCCATTTGCTTGTTTTCTTAGCTTTCCATGGGATCCTCATCTGTTTTGAAAGCATCAATACTCTTTCTAACTGGCATCCTTTCTATCAACATTTGCACATTAATATTTCTATATACATTTCCCCATCTTTAACAAATATTCTACCAAGATGCAGAAATCCATGTAATTGTTCTTATTTTTCCCTCTTGTATAATTTGGAATCATTTCACTCCATTTTCCTTGTTAAAACATTACCTTCCTTCCTTCCTTCTGTGTTGATGTTCTTCAAAGTCTGTTCAGATGCTACCATGAAATAGTCTGTTCCACATTCAGAACTTTTCATTAGTAATTTTTCCAATTTTTAGCATAATAAAATAATTCATGTTTTTGCATTTATTTTCTTTATTTGCCAAACAGTTACTATCTGTACTTCCATTCATTCTTAGGTTCCTCCATATTTTCTATTCTGGTTTACCATTATTGCTATTCAATGGAATGCACTCTTACTTTCACAACCTAAATGACATCAATTCATAATGTCTGAATCCCAATAACTAGAAGATAGATGCAATGTCCTGATGTTTCTTTTGATGCCTTCAAGTCAATGTTGACTCCTGGTGGATGGCCCCTGTAGTTTTCTTGGCAAATTTCAGAAGTGGTTTCCTGTTGCCTAGGTTTCCTAGGGCTGAGAGAGTAATGGAGCTGTGGTCACAGAGTTGGTTTTGTTCCTAAGGCAGACTAGAACTCACAGCCTCCTGTTTGTTGGACTAAACCAAATTGCCTCTCTCTGACTTATTGAGGGTATCCACACTCATAACAAACAAACCATTGCTAAGTACAATGTGTGAGCCTAACATTAAGTTGTTTATCACAGGCATACATTAATTTAATTTATGCAGGGTTATAATAAGTGACATTTTAAAGAATGGCGTTGATAATATAACTCTGATGTGTTGACTCATTTTCTTGGTAAAATTATCCATTATCTTCCAAACTAGATGATATCGTTGATATTTCTATTATGGCTGTAAAAAAAAAAAAAGCTCTCTAGATAATTAAATAAAGTTTATCCTTTTGACCTTGCTCCTTCAATAGGTTATCCTGGCTGCAATTATGATAGTTAATAATAATAGCTTGTCTTCTATCTGCTCCAGTAGTTTTGTAGCAATATAGCATGTTAACTCTATACAGTACTTTTAATTTAATGCTTGGAGAAGTTGTCAGCTTGACAAGTGTAGAGTCCTCTACTCGATGACTTACACACTGTACTGTGAAGGTGAGGACTAAGGGATAGGGTGCTTCAAGAATCTCACTGATTTGAATGAGATGAAGAAGAATGCCGATCAATTGTTATAGCACTATTGATATTTCTAAAGCCCATCTAGATTTGATTTGGTCAATTATGGCACACAAGACTGCATACGATTGCCAGAGAAGAGGCAAGACTGAAATGTCTTAAGATAATGGATGACATAATCTAACATCCCCAGGTTGTCTGTAAAAATATTAGCAAAATATTTCTTGGGACATAAAGTGAGAACACAGAAATATTACCTGTATGAATTTTGAACTGAAGACGAAGGATGTTAAGGATTTAGCACCTGGATGTAGCAGGTCAATGTCAGGCCCTTTTAAGATTTCTGCTTTGCTTCCCAGTTTCCAAATATACATGTATGTACAGTGTACCATTTTCACTAACGATACTTGATATGCAAGCAACTTTGAAAGGTAATAGTGTAGATTTTAGATGTCCACATACTATTCAGAACAGTCTTTGGTAACACTTGCTGTTGAATGGGAAAGTGGGCTCTCATAAAAAATTGTACATTGTGATAAAATCCAGAGAAAGGGCCATATCCAGTGTTTATATTGGCTGATAGCAACAAATTACTAAAATAGCACTTATTTCCCCAGAGACACCACAAACAATGCTACTTCCCGTCAATTAGGAATTGTGCGGATGAGAATGTCCATATGACTGTGACAAGTAGAGGGAGCCAAACTGCCACACATGAAGGGAGCAAGCCAAGAATTTGACCATCATGGCAATATCCCCAAACAGAACAAGGCAGACAAAAGATCAAATACACTCCGAGTGCTGTCCAATTAAGCAAGAGATATGTTCACAGATTCAAATTCATACAGAAGACAGAAAAATTGTACTGTGGTGATCACTGTCAACTGAAAACATGCAAGCATATATGTAGCTATCCTTGGAAATGAATGGAATTGATTTTGCAGGTTGTCCAGATATTTGTGCAAATCAAGAGGGTCCAATACATTTGGATGTGTCCATGTTGGGGAAAATTAGCCTGGGGAAAACCTAATGAATCAATGCAACTCTTTACTCTGCAAAACAACCAATAATTTATTGGAAGAACCAAGCTTGGCAGAATTTGATTCCCAATCACTGTTAGGTAAATAAAGTCCACTGTTTGTCTTTTTATATGCTTTAAAAATAACCAGCATTTCTTTAGCTAAGTAGATATCAATAGTAATCAGTGGTGGGATTCAACCTTTTTTACTACCAGTTTCTATGAGAGTGTGCTTCGTCTCTTAGTCTAACTTAGTTGTTCTAAATTTTATTGTCCAATACATTTCACTTTTCTGAGCAGATGTGTGTACTTTTAAGATATCGTGAAAATTATCCTCTCATATTGCATCCAGTTCATTTGAAAAAAAATGTTCTTCAGTTGCTCTTCTACTTCTGGCAATCATCTCATTTGTTATATCTTTAAAATCTTGTTTGCCTTTTGTTACAAAGTGTTGAATTGCATCTATTTTTCATATTCTGTATATTAGTGTATAAAAGTGAAAATCATGTTGTCTGATTTTGTATTGAGTAGTTTAATATGCCCTATAACAGCCACATTCCTGCTTCCTTATTACAACACACCAATCTTTTTGCTATTGTTCCTGCCCTAAATTTTATTTTATGAATCCAGTGATGGAATTATGCAGCACACTAAATCAAAAGTAGAGAAGCCAATTATGTGAAATTTAAAGCCAGCCACTTTTTGGGTGATCGCTATTTCAAATCATCCTATTAGTCTTAACTACACCTGGTTTTGTGTGGTAAGTAATTAACCACTTTTCCAGAAGAAGATAACCTAGATAGATATCCCTGCAATAACTAGGAATGGAATAATCTAGCCTTGGAAGAAATCCTTCTTGCTACTTCTACTAAACAGAGGTCAGCTTGAACACAAGGGTTTTTGTTTGTATATACCAAAGTTTCTATGTACTTCAGTATATTTCTTAACAATAGTTTAGTTATTTTCTTTAAAATAAATAGAAACCATGAATCCAGCCAAAGTCTCTATATCATTGATAATTCCCATGGTGACTCCTGCTAGAACTATTTGCTCATTGCTCTGAACATTGTTCATTCTTATTTTTCTGGAATTACCTGTTCTTTTACCTGATTATTTTTTCTTTATGCTTATTTATTGTGAGGAAGGACTGATATGTATTGAGCAACTTTCTGTTGACTTTGGCGCCATAACTTCAGAAAAAATAATAATAAAAAAGATTTTTCAATCTCTCTTCTTTTTCCTGGGATCAAATAAATTGAATCTCAGTATAATTCATTATATAACTTGAGAAAAATGCAGGATTATGCAGTTACTTGACTGTATTTCTGTAATTTTTGGCTGGCACTCAAGATTGGACAACTGTAGACATTCTTTGAAAAAATATCTCAACTATTTTAACTCTGAGTTCAAGTCTGATTTGGGAACTGAATCAGTCCTGATGGAGGGCCTTGTACAGAAAGCAAACAGTAAAGTTGTAACTGTTGATGGGGTTTGATTAATCAGCTGCTTTTCAAACTGTTGTTCATACTATTCTCCTGGATTTTCTCTGTGAATTAGGATATTAAAATATTGTGCTGTGACAGTTCCATTCCTTCTTGTGGGAATGACCTCAGAGAGAGGATCACTATAATTTTGTAGATTAATCGCTATGCTGCAGGATGCCAGAAATCTCCAGGGCTGTTTAACTTCTATTTGAAGGCACTGAGAGTGGCTTGGAGAAGTTTAGGGATAAACTATCACCAGTATGCTGACACTCAGCTTAATAACACTCTAATTAGGAGATGCTGAACATGTTCTGAACTGGTTTCTCATGTAGTGATGGGATGCATGAAAGACAATGAACTGAAGTTGAATAATAAGTATCCAATATAAAACATGATGATAAACCATGATGAAATGTGTGCACTGTCATTACACAAACTGTTTGTTTTAAATCTTGTGTTCTGTTGTTGGTTATAAGCAAGGGAGTCAGAAAGATTGTCATGTCACAATCTACATATCCTACAGATCTCTATGGGATAAATCAAAACAAGACGGAGACACAATTGGTCAATAGTTCCCAAGTATAGGAACTGGGATTCCCTCAGAAAAAAGATTCATAGTTTGGAATAACAAAATAACAGAGTTGGAAGGAACCTTGGAGGTGTTCTAGTCCAAACCCCTGCTCAAGCAGAAAACCCTATATATTTCAGATAAATGGTTGTCTAATCTCTTCTTAAAAGCCTCCAGTGTTGGAGCACCCACAACTTCTGTAGGCAAATTGTTCCACTGATGAATTGTGCTCACTATCAGGAAATTTCTCCTTAGTTCAAGGTTGGTACTCTCCTTGATTATTGCTTCTTGTCCTGCTTCTGATGCTTTGGAGAATAGATTGACCCTGCATTCTTTGTGGCAGTCCTTTACCTATTGTAACACTGCTATGAAATTGCTCAGGTGGTTATCATTTTCATTGGTGATCCAAATGACTATATATAACCATAGTTGGGATCTGTATATGTATAGATAGCTGTATATGGCAAGACCTGGCTGCTGTCAGCTTTGGTTGGCCTATCAACTCTACACTTTCCTGGGCAGGGTGGCTGCAATTGTTCACATAAAAAATAGATTCATAGACTACTGTATTAAATTGGATGTGAAACTACCCTACACAGAATGCAATGGCAAGGTTGCAAAGTATGACACCAGAATATGCTCACATTGGAGTCAGGAAGCCAATACATTCAAATAAAATAAAATAAATATTATGTACTCAAGTAACTGTACTGACTGCATATTAGTTCTCCATCTTGTTTCTGTATGTTTCCACTATATTGTTTTAAATTGTAGTGCACTTTGCATTTTGACAGTGCAGCAGATAAAAAAATTACCTCCCTCCCTCCATGAAAGGAATTTTGTAGATTACATTGTCAGTGGTATCTTCTCCTGGCTGCATGTGACTTTATCAGATTTTTTTTTCTCTGATGATTTTGGTTGAGAAATAACTCTTTTGGGCCAACAAATATACAGCCAAACTTGTCTAGTCTGCTTCAGATCTCTCTTGAATTTTCTTCCTAATGAGAATTTTGAGATTTATAATTTTATGCCTCTGGAGAATAACAGTTTGGGGAAGACTGATGCATATAATATTCTCCTACACCAATTTGTATGACATTTCTTCCAACTACTCAGTTTTGACCCATATATAGAGGTTCCTCTTTGCCTGTCTGTGTAGGATCTCACCTTTTTAATTTAGGAAATCTGTTACGTAAATTGTGCAGTTGTAAGGTCACAGTTGCTCTGAAAAAATAACAATACAATATGCACCTTGGTGTACCTAGAAAGAAAGACTTAGCAGTGGGTATTATGGGAAAAAGGAGCCTGTATAAATGTTCTCTACCTATCTATTTTAACAAGATACGGAAAAACAGGAAGAAAAAGAGGCATATTCTGGGATGCAGAGAACTGTAGTAGGAAAAAAACCTGGGAAATCAATGACTGATTTGTATGAATAAGTTCTTAACAGGAAGCATCTATGAATAATTCAACTGTACATTGGGAAAACTGTGCCAATTGGCCAGAAAGAGTTGCAAATTCTTATTGCCCTTTATGTATTGAGCAAATGGGAAAGTATTGGTAGAGCTGGAAAAAAAATCACTTGAACCAATTTTGGGTTAGTGTCAATGATGGACAAATATGACTTGGTGTCAGTGGTGGGATTCATTTTTTTTTTTTTTACTACTGGTTCTGTGGGCATGGCTTGGTGGGTGTGGCAGGGGAAGGATATTGAAAAATCCCCATTCCCTCCCCATCCCACTAACCTGCTTTCCAGCTCCTTTCTCCTGTACAGGGCAACAAAAGAAGACCCACTTGATCAGCTGGGACTCAGGAGGCAGAGAATAGATGGGGGAGGGACCAGTCATGAGGTGATATTTGCCAGTTCTCTGAACTCCTCAAAATTTCTGCTACTGGTTCTCCAGAACTGGTCAGAACCTGCTGAATACCTGCTTGGTGTCAATCAGAAATAGATAAATGAAAAGATAAGCAAACACAATGTGCGTGTTTGCTTATTTTTTCATTTATCTATTTCTGATAGTTGTACTGCCCATCAATCAAATTCACTGAGTGTGGTTAATAAAACTATGAAACAGCAATAGCACTTAGGCTTATGTACCACTTTATAGTGCTTTACAGCCCTCTCTAAGCGGTTTTGATACAGTTCTACAGAGGAATTATTGAGTCTATCATCTGCACCTCTATAACTGTCTGGTTTGGTTCTGCAACCCAACAGGACAGACACAGACTTCAGAGAGGAATTAGGATTGAAGAAAAAACAATTACTACCAACCTGCCTTCAGTCGAGGACCTGTATACCACAAGAGTCAAAAAGAGGGCTGTGAAAATATTTAGACCCATCACATCCTGGACATAAACTGTTTCAACTCCTTCCCTCAAAATGATGCTACAGAGCACTGCACCCCAGAACAACTAGACACAAGAACATCACTCTAAGCCATCACTCTACTAAACAAATAATTCCCTCAATATTGTTCAACTATTACAAAGTCTGCACTACTATTACTATTAATCTTCTCATCACTCCTTATCACCCATCCCCTCCTACTTGTGACTGTATGACTATAATTTTGTCGCTTGTATCCTTACAATGTATATTGACTGTTTCCAAGTAGGATTTGATTGCTTATTGGACCCTATGACTATCATTAAGTGTTGTACCTATGGTTCTTGATTCTTGACGAATGTATCTTTTCTTTTATATATGCAGAATGTATTTGCACCAAGACAAATTCATTGTGTATTCAATCACACTTGACCAATAAAGAATTCTATTCTATTTGACAGAGTCAGCATATTGTCCCCAACAATCTGGGTCCTCATTTTACCCACTTTGGAAGGATGGAAGACTGAGTCAACCTTGAGTCTGGTGGGATTTGAACTGCCAAATTGCAGGCAGATGGTAGTCAGCAGAAGTGGCCTGTCGTACAGCACTCTCACCACTGTATCACTGAGGCTTTAAATCTTGATTTAAAGTTTAAATCAAGCTCAATAATTATAGGTATGCTTGAAACAATACATTGGAAATTTATTAAAATGTGAATACTGTAATAATATCCAAGATTAACCCTTTATATAAATCCAGAACAGACAGCATAAAATCAATTGCAGCTTTAACCTTGTTTTAAGAGGCAATAGAGAGCCAGATTGTGGAGTGGTTAAGAGCATCAGGCTGAAATCAAGAGACCATGAATTGTAGTCCCACCTTAGACACAAAGTCAGCTGGATGAGAGGATAAATAAAGTATCTTTTAGGCTTGGCTCTGTTGGAAGAATTATCCTTCTGGGTTCAATTCCAAGTGGGGAAAAAGACACTGGAAACATGGAGGCTGCCTGGAAAGATGGTTTAATGGTGGACAAGATCACATAGCTTGGAGCTCCAAAGAAGGAAGGATGATCACATGCTTCAAGGTGAAGGAAGAGATCAAGAAGAAAGAGGCGGGCTGAAAGTGCCTGGTTTTATATCCTCTGTTGGGATTTGAATTTGAGCTTGTATTCTGATTGGTTGTCAGACTATCATGGGGCTATGCAGGGGCAACTCTGTAGGCTGTCCTAAGTCCTAGGCTTGGTTGAGTCTTGCTGATGATGATGTAATGAAAGGGCTTTTGGCAATTCCTATAGCTCTACCTGGAGATCTTTGTTATGTAAAATATTCTGTCCCAGGCCTCAATGGCTCACCCATTAACAAAGGTGGGGGTGAGCTTCTGCTTCTGAGTTTCTACTTCTTTTTTTAGGGGAAATATTCTGCCTTTTTAGTATTTCCTAGCATATTTCATTTTTCTAGGAGGGTTTTAATTTCCAACAGCCCGAAGAGCTTCCCTCATGAGGCTGTTCCATAAACAGGATACCACCATTAAAAGATCTTCCCCATTGTGGAGGGGGGAATTAGATGAAAAATATGCCTATTCTTGTGCAAGAACAGGGAAAAGGAGAGCAAATTGAGATAATTTAAGATTAAACTAACATAATTTTTCTTTTCCAATTCTTTCTTTCTACCCACTGCATATTCTACATTTAGTCCTTTCTCTCTTGGCATTTTTGTCAGAGTCCTCTCATTTATTTGTTCTTAAAAGTTCTAGTCAGGCTGTTTGCATTTTGTTCTCTTTCTTTTCTTAGTTCTCTTTCAGCTGTCTGAAGTTCCTACTTTAGAAGCCAGTTTCCTGCAGCAGGCCATTTATTGGGGAGTTTCAAATTGTCTCTCTCCCCCCCTCTCTCTCATACTCTCAATCTCCCTAGTTTCCCTCTCTCCACTAAATAGCAGCTTTTTCACTTCAGTCTCCACTCTCCTATTCCAGCTATGCTGCATTATTGCAAAGGCAAGCAAAAAGAATATGTTCTATTTAATGTATTGCAGACATATGGTTTCTAGTTTGATATTCAACTGTCAAATATGACTTTTTAAAACTGTTATCTTTCCAAGATGCTGAGCATGGCCGACTTTTGTGAAGAAACTTCCGGCAATTTCCCAGAGAACCTTGGAAGATTTAGCCTTAAACATGAAGTTATGGTAGCCAGGCCCCATGGAGGACAAGATTTTAATTTTTACTCCCCAATCCATTCATCTATTCAGTATTACTCCTGCATAGAACACATTTTTGTGTTCTCAGTTTGCGAAGTATAGATTGAATTTTTATTGCACAGGTTAGAAGTAACAGCAATTTCTGCTTATTGTGATGTTCACAGTCAAAGTATCTGATGCATTCATGGATGTTATTCCTGTATCATTAATACACCGCTGTTAGATTACCAGTTACCAAAGTAAAGATTACCAAGCACATTATTAAAACATATATTTAAAAATGTTGAAACGGAATACTGTATACTGCAATTATAAATACATTGAAAAAAAGAGAGTCAAATTTAGCCTTGACTTTTGCTGATTTCATGGACAGATTTCTGCCATTATCTTAGACATAATATCAAAGTATTTACTACTGTTTTTTCTGGGATGTTTTTTAGACTACACTAGCCTAGTCTACAGCTAGTGATTAAATCCCTCTGGATTCAGAAAAATTGAATGAACTATTGTGTGCTGAATCCTTGTTAAGTACATTCCTAGATAAAATGTATTTTTTTGGAATTAAGAGAGGTGGAAGAAGAGTATTCTCCATAACAAATGTATTATTGCCTGTAATATGTATCTTCCAGAATAAATCTGTAAATATTTTAGGAACCTTTAGACTTAGGCTATTTTAAAAACAATGTCATTACTGATCTAGTGATTGATATGGTAATGAGCTAGTAATAGGCATCCATTATATCTGAAAAACTAGAAATTTGCATTTCCATTTTCCCCCAGAGCTTCTCAGAAGGATCTGAAAATATATGTCCTTATGCAGAGCAGTGAATACACATTTTCAAATCACATAAAAGTTCTTTAAAGTTTATACCTGACTTAAGACACTTAAAAGTTTATACCTGAAAACATTATTATTTGTTTGCACAATTTATGACTTCATTTCACAATTTTTATGGATGCTTTGAGTGCCATTTATTGTCCTAGAGGAGCCAAAAATGCAATAATTTATACAGGCATTCTTACAAAAGACCCCCTGATATTATTTACTTAATTCTAGGAGTTTGCAGCTTGGAAGAATCTTTTAAACATTATTTTCCCTCTGTGTAGCATAAACAAGTAAATAAACTTTCCTCAAACTTGCACATGAGATTTCCTAACTAATTCATGAGTCTTGCTAGG
Organism: Laticauda colubrina; assembly: GCA_015471245.1. Lineage (NCBI taxonomy): Eukaryota > Metazoa > Chordata > Lepidosauria > Squamata > Elapidae > Laticauda > Laticauda colubrina. The sequence continues at coordinate 46,329,282 of BLBF01000022.1, forward strand.
AGTAACCTTTCTGCCATCTTCAGTTGTGTTAGATTATTTGTCCAATCAAATCTAAACAGAACACGAATTAATTCTGTTTGGGGGAGATTAGAATTATAGCCCAAAATATATGTGGAGCTCTGAAGAGCAAAGGCTGTTCTTAAAACATGAAAAAGAGCATATATATATGTATGCTGTTCAGCTTCCTTCGGGTATTATCCCACATCATTGTAGTTGTGCTTTTAAAGTTGCAGCAATGTTTCGGCAGAAGCTCATCTGCCATCATCAGGCTTCTGTATGTATGTATGTAGACGAACACAGTACAGAAGCCTGATGATGACAGATGAGATTCTGCCGAAACGTTGCTACAACTTTAAAAGCACAACTACAATGATGTGGGATAATACCCGAAGGAAGCTGAACAGCATACATGTAAGTACCTGCGAAAACTTAAAACACACACACACACACACACACGTGTGTGTGTGTGTGTGTATATATGTATGTATGTATGTATGTGTGTGTATGTGTGTGCGTGTGTGTGTGTGTGTGTGTATATATACATATATATATATGTGCTGTTCAGCTTCCTTCGGGTATTATCCCACGTCATTGTAGTTCTGTTAAAGTTGTAGCAACGTTTCAGCAGAATCTCATCTGCCATCATCAGGCTTCTGTATGGATGTATTTTCTTTTCCATGGGGCCAAATCACAATTGGAAAAGAAAACCTAAACAATTTCCTAACACACCTAAACAACACACACCCCAAAATCAAGTTCACCATGGAAACGGAAATAAACAAACAACTACCATTCCTAGATGTACTAATCTACAAAAGAACAGATGGCACACTGGGACACACTATATACCAAAAGAAAACACACACCAACCGCTACCTCAACGCCCAATCCCACCACCACCCAGCACAGATAAATTCCGTAGCGAAAACACTAATTACCAGAACCAAACGCCTGGCAGACAAGACACATATAAAGACTGAACTATGCACCCTGACTGAAGTATTGACAGCCAATGGCTTCCACAAAAACAAAATCACCAACTTGATCCACAAAAACACACCAAGACATAACAGAGACCTAGAAGATCAACAGATCCATGGAACAGCTGTCCTGCCCTACATAAGAGGTACCACAGATAAAATCAGTAAGATACTACACAGGCATCACATCAAGACTGCCTTCAAAACAGACAAAAAAATAGCAGCCATCCTGAGGAACCCCAAAGACAAAATTGACCTGGAAAACCAAGGCATATACGAAATTCCCTGTACATCATGCCCGGCCACATACATTGGACAGACCAATAGAAGAATAAGTACCCGCCTAGATGAACACAAAAATGCAGTAAGAAAGCTGGAACAGACCTCCTCACTAGTCCAACACATGAAAACCACAGGTCACAACATCAACTTCAATGGCACTAAAACCCTAGCCACTATCGAAAACCCCAGCCACAGAATCATCAGAGAAGCCATAGAGATTGAAAAAAGACCTGAAAGCATGAATAGAAGAGATGATTCCACCAGACTGTCAATCATTTGGAAGCCTGCACTCTCAAATAGAAAGATCTCCATGCCACAAGCCAGGCAAACACCTGGGCACAAACAGACTCCCTCTGATAGCTCCAACCTAACCCCCCCACCAGGCACCCAGGTGAAACCCAGCTTGCTAATGAATAGCAGCTTGCTAATGAAAAGCAGCCGTCCCTTCACACGGAGCCAAGCTGCACTAAAAGCCTCCAACACAAGAACAGAGTGTTGCCAGCCAATCAAGGCCACAGAACAGACAGAAGAAACCAGGAACACCAATCAATCAAACTCCAAGTCCAATGAACACAGGTCCAGGCTCCCAACCAATCAGAATGGACCAGCCTCAAATTTAAAACCAGGAGCTGTAAGACCCATATCCATACAGAAGCCTGAGGATGGCAGATGAGATTCTGCTGAAACGTTGCTACAACTTTAACAGAACTACAATGACGTGGGATAATACCCGAAGGAAGCTAAACAGCACACATGTAAGTACCCGCGAAAACCTAAGAAAATATATATATAAAGTTTTCGCGGGTACTTACATCATCAGGCTTCTGTATGGAGTTTGTATGTGGGTCATGCCTGTGATAGCCTGACCCACATACAAATTCCATACAGAAGCCTGATGATGGCAGATGAGATTCTGCTGAAACATTGCTACAACTTTAAAAGCACTACAATGACGTGGGATAATACCCGAAAGAAGCTGTTCACTCACAACTCGTGAAATGGTGGACATTCAAACCAAATAATGTTTTCTGGGTCCCCTTTGAATATATGATCATCCTGTGTAAAAAGGAACATATGTTAATCAACAGTATAACGAAGGCATAATAGCAAGATTTTTCTCTTCGTGTTCCATTAAAATTTCCAACCTCTTTTCTGATAGAGCATTATTCCTTTCTAATCCCCAAACTTACACATCCCATGATATTTATTCAACAACAACAATATCAATAATCAATTGCAAAAGGCAGCTTTACTCAGAACAGTTTCCATCCAGCAATGATATCTGTAACACCATCAAATATCCAAATCTGCCTATTCCAGGGCCTTGGAAAGGACTTGATAGGCAGATCAAAATGCCAAACCCAGTCTGAACATTTGGCTGACTGTGCGATGAACCATAATAATAATATTGCTTCCAAACCAGAATTGAGAAGACAGCAACCAGTAGCAAGTGCCACCTCTGCAAAGAAGCTGAAGAAACAGTGAATCACCTGGTTAGCTGCTGCAAGAAGATTGCACAGACTGACTACAAGCAACGGCATGGCAAAGTAGCAAGGATGGTGCATTGGAAGGTCGACAAGAAAGATTTGCAAAGAAGAATTGGTGGGACAATGAAATAGAGAAAGTAATACAAAAATGAAGAAGCTAAAGTGCTCTGGGGCTTTAGAATTCAAACAGATAGGCACTTGTCACATAATACCCCAGTTAACAACTGTCTATAAGAAAGACAAAAACTGGATAATGGACCTGTAGGTAATAGAATAGAAGAGACAGAAGGGGAGAAAATAACAGAATTCAAAGACCTGCAAAAATTCTGTAGAACGATTGTAGCAAAAGAAAACAAAGGTAGTATCAATAGTAATAGCTGCCTTACATGCAATCCCAAAACAACACTTGAACACGATTGACATTGACAAAATCTATGTCAGTCAATGACAAAAGGCAATTTTGCACATAGCAACTTACATCCTTTGCGACAATACCTTTAAGCAGGGGTGGGATCTGACAGGGTTAACTACCAGTTTGGTGATTTATGAGGTTCGGTGATTTATGATGTACATCCCTGCATGTTGTAGGCACGCACCAGTAAATTGTCATCAGCATGCTGCGTGCAGAGAAGCAGCCTTTGAAAAATCCCTTTTTTTCTGCTTTTTAAACTGCAGCTGTGCCTTGCACAGCAGCTGAGGTTGAAAAAAATCAGGAAATAAAGGTCAGGTAAGAGCTCAGGTGGGCTGGTGGGCAAAACATCAGCAGACAGAACCATTTCTATGTGTGTTGCTCTTCAGAGTTACCAGTTCTACAGAGGAGGACAGGTAGAAACCCACCCCTGCCTTTAAGACCATCAAACATCATCCACATCTGCCTATTCCAGGTCCTTGTGAAGGACTGGACAGGTGGACAAAAATGCTGAATTCAGTCTGAACATCTGGCTGACTATGTGATAATAACAATGACTTTCACTTGGTTGTGGGGCTTGTGTGCTCTGAGGAAGATGAGAGTTATGCTAGAAGTTCGACCATTCTTGACATGTCTCGTCAGAGGAGCTAGATAAAAAATGTTTCTCTCACAAAAAATAGAGTGAGATATAAACTACAGAAATACATACTGGCTTGATTGTCACCTTAGGCAACCAAGATGTTGGAGTTCTTGGATATCTGGTGAAAAATAGGCTGCAGGAGTCAGGACTGTTAGCAGCTGCAGAACTGTTGGAAGAAAAAGTATTTTTACCCATCACAAATGTCCAGAGATTGGAAACAAAGAAATAACAATCTGTATTACAGATCAATCCAACAAGAAGTGGATATTTGAAATGAATATTCTGTAATGGTCTGTGAAAATGTCTTTGAGAAAAAGGAGGAGCAGCAGCAGCCTTTCAGGCAATGATCATTTAAGAGGCAGCTTAACTTGTAATAGAAATAGGGAGGCATAGCAAATGTCTTAAGAGGAGCCTCTAGTTTCTTCCACAGTAAAAGTGAAGAGGTACAACTGTACATATGCTTTTCTTTAGACTTACAATAAAGGTCAGAGGTGGTATTCAGCAGGTTTTGATCAGTTCTGGATAACTGGTGGTGGAAATTTTGAGTAATTTGGAGAACTGGCAAATTCCACTTCTGGCCCCAACCCCATCTATTCTGAGTCCCAGCTGAAAAACATGTCTCTTCAGATTGCAAGTGCAAATTGCAGATTGCAAGGCAAATGCCATTTGTTTTAAAACAAATTGGTATACTCAGGATTATAATGTCTTATTGTTTTTATTTCAACCTACACTGGATTGGGCTTCCTTCAGGATCCAGCTGCTAAGAGATCACTGATTCCCCAGCTGAGCAGCAATACAGCCCAAAGTAGGCAGAAGTAGTGGGAGGTACACATGTCTGCTGTTTGTGACAGCAATCACTTTGGAGGAAGTGGAAAGACTTCTTCTCTTGACAACACAGTCAGATCCTCCCCGTAGCCAACAGGAACCATGGACAAGAGATTTCTTGGGGGAATTCCTGGCCATTCTGGCCTCAGGGCATCATGTTCAGTTGCTTCATTCTGACCTAAGCCCCATCCTGACTTCTCCTACCAATAAGAATCCCATCAATGCTTTTACTCTTCTCCCACCATAGAAAGGTCCTATTGGCACAGGAACTCTCTAGGAGTTGCAAAATCTCAGCAGGCTGATCCAGTTGCAAGTCAGGAGGAAGGGCTCTTTCTGTGAAATCATCCATCCCATTTCATTCACACTCTTCTACCAAAACTGTTTTGGAACACAATGCTTTTTCAAAAGAGCGTCAGTATTATATTCAAAAATAACATGACTGATAGGTCACGGATAAATTATTACTTGGACAACTTGAGAAATTGCTATGCCCTCTATCTTGGCCATTCATCTACATTTGCCCAAACCTGCTACTCCTCTTCCCCCTCAAGTGTTTGTCATTTTTCCCACAAGCGAGTGATGAGATGAAGGAAATGAAGGCAGGAGAATCTACTAGTTAGGGTACAGGAGTACAGAATAATAGTTGCAAGGAACCTTGGAGATCTTCTAGTTCAACCCCCTGCCCAAACAGTAGACACTATACCATTCCAGACAAATGGTTGTCCAATCTCTTATTAAAAGCCTTCAGTGAAGGAGCACTTACAACTTCTGAGGCAAGCTGTTCCACTGATTAATTGTCCCCACTGTCAGGAAATTTCTCCTTAGTTCGAGGTTGGATAAGTTTTCATCCATTACTTTTTATCATCAGGTACTTTGTAACTAGATTGCTCCCCACTTCTTTGTGACAGCCTCTCAAATGTATGAAAAATGCAGTCAGGTCACCCTTAGTCCTTCTCATTGTTAGTCGAGAGCAAGGGTCTTCAAACATGGCAAGTTTAAGACTTGTGGGCTGCAACTCCCAGAATTCCTGAGCTAACATGACTGGAGGAGGAATTCTGGGAGTCCACAAGTCTTAAAGCTGTCAAGTTTGAAGACCCCTGATCTAGAGGACATACCTGTTCCTGTGACCATTCACTCTATGTTTTAGCCTCCAGATCCCAAATCATCTTTGTTGCTCTTCTCTGCACTCTTTCTAGAGTCTCAAGATCTTTTTTGTATTGTGACGATCAGAACTGGAGGGTTGTCTTATCTAGGCAGTATAGGATGATCTTATCAAGGCAGTATATAGCAGGTACCAATTATTTCATGTGATCTTGATACCTTTCCTCTGTTAATGCAGCCTAAGTGCATTGACTTTTTTTGGGAGTAACATTCCTTAACTTGTCCTGCATTAAAACTGTAAGAAAGTATCAACTGCTGTCAGAATATGATGCAGGGCAATTTATGGTAACATTTTCTGCTAGTTCAAGAATGGAAAAAAATAGCATGTTAAGATGGTTGTAACCCCTCTTACAATATAATAGGAAAGAAGCCCTGTGTTAGATTTACACACTTCAGTGAAGTTTCTATGATTGTTTAAAACCCATGTTGCAAATCCTATCACTACAGTTTATAAACTATTGCCATTGTAATGTGTGAACTTAACAATTGTGACTAATTTATCAAAACAATTGGAACAAACCTTGATGGAATATATTTTGTGAACCAATCCTTTGGATCCCCAAACATCCTTTTGATGATGCATCTGGCTGATAGAACTGCCTTCAGCTTGGGCCTAGGCTGGAGAAGTTTGGATTGGACCAGAGTTTCTCAACCTTAACAATTTTAAGATGTGTGGATTTCATAGCTGGGGAATTCGGGGAACTGAAGTCTACAAATCTATTTGTAAATTTATACTATTGGGCTATTGATTTCATGAATAGGAGGAAAAAAATGGTAATCCCTTTTACCTGAAGGTATATGTAGTGTTCGTGAAGAATGAGACCGGAGACCAGTGTAACTTCAACTCTTTTATTTAGTTCTGAAAATCTGTCTGAATCAGGAGCCGCGGCAGCTCTTTTTATAGAGAGGCTGCTTGCGGCTAGTGGCCAATGACGGCTTCTTGATTTTCCCGCCGCTGAGCTGGCCAATCATAGGCTAGCTATCATTGGCCAATCAGCATCGAGTAGGGAACCAATCAGCTTTCAGTATTTATTAACCAATAGGAACAGACTATTTGGAGTATGTTAACATGGAACACCCCTCCCCTCTTGGTATGGTCCTACCTTACGTAGTCACGTAAGTAGGCGGGGCTTTATGGTTGCCTAGTTGACCTGCGCAGTTTAGTTGTGTTGTCGTCTTTGGCAGGTTCGGACGGGATTGCTGTTCCTCCCGTCCTTCTCTGTGAAACCTCCTGGAAGGTGGAGTCAGCCATGCCGCTCCCGCCTGGCCTACCTGAGCTGGTAGAGTTGGCTCGGCTGCTCCCTTCCGCAGCGGCTTCTAGGTCTTCTTGTGCCTCCTGTTCCTCTTCACCAAAGTCTTCTGCAGGTAAGTCATTGTTTTATCTGAATTTATTTGCAAATGTTTATTGTTTATATTTTGATTTTGTGAGGTTTCTTGTTCTACTGGAGGGTTCCCCCTCCCCCCTTATTTGTGTTTGAGGGGTCTCCCCCCTCCCTGGTTGGTCTATTAATATTTTTGTGTAATGTTTGCTCTGGTTCTGGTGTGTGTGTGTGTTGCTCTTCGTGTCTGGGTGTGTCAGTGGTGCATTCCAGTGTTCGTGATCGTAACTGATCAGTGTGTCTCCTCCAGCTTCTGCCATCATTTGTCTCTCGTCTATCGGACCGGGGTCCCATTATTTGTGTTATTTTTGCCAGTACCCATAGTGGGTGTCCGGTGAGATTTTTTGCATATACTAAGTTTCCTGGTTCGAATGTGCGGTGTCTGCTGGAAGAGTCCATTGGTTTTTCGGAGCTGTATGTTGGGTGTAACCTATCCAATTGTGATCTTAATTTTCTGCCCATTAGTAATTCTGCTGGGCTTTTATTTATAGTAGAGCTCGGTGTAATGTGTTGTATGGTGAGCATTTTTTCAATTTTTTTCTGTATGTCCCCTGAGTCTAATTTGTCTAAATTTTATTTGGTATAACGGACCATGCGTTCTGCCCTCCCGTTCGTAGCCAGTTGGCCCCGTGCTGTCAAAGCATGTCTTATGCCATGTTCGGCGAGGAATTTTTCAAATGTTAGTACAGTAAACTGTGGGCCGTTATCGGAGAAGAGCAAGTCCAGTAACCCATGTGTGGTGAACAGTTTCCATAGTTGTTTAATAACTGCTTCTGTGGTGTTCATGACGCTTACTTCTAGCCAATTGGAGTAAGCGTCTACTATGATTAAAAATGTATGTCCTTTTGTTGGCCCCATGAAATCTATGTGGATTCTTGACCAGGGGCCCCTTGGTATTTCCCAGTCTAGTATAGGCGCTGAAGGGGGTGCAGGTCGGGATCTTTGGCATTTCCCGCAGGTTTCTACCCATTTCTCAATATCCTTATCCATCCCTGGCCACCATACATAGCTCCTGGCCAGGGATTTCATTCGTACAATGCCCGGGTGTCCTTCATGCAACATTCTCAGTACTTGTTCTTGTAACAGTTCTGGTATTACCACTCGATCCCCCCAAAAGATGCAACCTTTTAACAATGACAGTTCAGTTTGTCTATGCTTGAATGGTTTAAATTTAACATCTGTCTCATTTTCTGGCCACCCTTTTTCTACCCAGTTTAAAATTTGTGACAAGGATTTGTCTCTTGTCATCATTCTCACAATGTCTGCTGCGGTTACGGGTAGGTTTGACAGTGTCTCAATCTGTAGGGTGGATGTGGTTGATGCCGGGTCAGTTCCTAGTTCCGGTAGGGGAGTACGGCTCAACGCATTGGCGTGGGGAAATGTCTTTGTCCGGTCGGTGAATCAGTTTATAATTGTAGGCTGCAAGGAATTCGACCACCTTGTCATTCGTGGGGATAGTATATTTGGGGTGGCCCTGTTCCCTGCTAGTATTTCCAATAGAGGTTTGTGGTCTGTAATAAGGGTAAAAGTCCTACCGTAAAGGTATTCATGGAACCGTTTGACACCGGATATTGCTGCTAATGGCTCTTTGTCCAATTGACTGTCATTACGTTCAGTTTTTGATAGTATTTTGGAGTGGAACACGATCGGTGCTTCTCTCCTGTTAGGCAGAATGTGGCTCAGTATGGCTCCGACGCTGATTGGTGATGCATCGCAGGTGACTGTCAATGGTAGTGTCTCACTGTATTGCATTAATACAGAGTTGGATGTGATTAAGTCTTTTACCCTCTGGAACGCTGTCTCTTCACGTCATCCCCAGGTCCAGGTAGCTGCCTTGTCCAGCAGCCTATGTAGTGGTTCCGCTCTCATTGCCTTTTGTAGCATAAAAACATTGTAAAAATTTAGAAGTCCCAAGAATGCTTGCAACTCTACTTTGTTTTTTGGTCTAGGTGCTTCTTTGATTGCTTTAATTTTTTTCTCTGTGGGGTGGATTCCCTCTTTATTGATTTGATACCCCAGGAACTTGACTTTTGAGGTGGCTAATTGGCACTTTTCTTTTTTGACCTTGAGTCCCGCCTTCTGGAACCTTTGTAAGACTACTCTGAGATGGGCTTCTAGTTGTCTCATGTCACTGGCTGACACCAGCACATCGTCAAAGTATGGGACTACTCATTTTATCCCCTGTAATAACCGCTCCATTAGGCTTTGGAATACCCCTTGGGCCACGCTGACTCCAAATTGAAGTCTTTTGCATTTGAAGGCTCCCCTATGAGTCACGATCATTTGTGCCTCTGCTGTCTCGGGGTCGACTGGTAATTGTTGGTATGCTTGGGCAAGGTCGAGCTTTGGGAAGATCTTGCCTCTCCCCAATGATTGTAGTAAGTGTTGCACTACCGGAACAGGATACGCGCTTTGTTGTAGTGCATGGTTTAGAGTGACCTTATAGTCACCACAGATTCTCACGGACCCATCCGGCTTAACTGGGGTCACAATTGGGGTTTCCCATTTGGCGTGGTCAATTGGTTCCAAGATGCCTTGTGCTATGAGTTTGTTAAGCTCCTCATCAATGTTCGGTTTTAGTGTGAAGGGGACTTGCCTCGCTTTTACTCTAATAGGAGCTATTGTTGGATCTAAGTTAAATGATACAGGGGACCCTCGGTACTTGCCTAATTTTCCATTGAAGACGTCCTGGAACTCTCTCATTAGGTTCTCCTCCCAGTCTGTGTCGACGATGCTGTTAATGCCAGTCACACCGATTCCTAGAAGTTCGAACTACTCGAGTCCCAACAGGCTTGGCCGGTTTAGGTTTATGATGGTTAGAAGCAAGATTTTTTTATGTTCTTCGAAAGTTATTTGGAAATGTCTGAGTCCGACTACCGGTATTCTGTTTCCTTGGTAGTCCTTTAGAACTAGTGATTTATGTTCTAGTTCAGTTCTGCCAAGTCTTTTAATGGTATCCCATGATACCATCGATAGATATGATCCAGAATCCAGCTCCATTTTACATTCTTGGCCCTCGATCCTGACTGCCACATGTACTTTTCAACCATTTGTTGCGTTAGAATGACTGATGGTGATGGTTTGGTGTGTTTCTTCCTTTCTGAAGTTCTCATTAAGCTGCTTGCCCTTGCTTTCGTGACTCTCATGGCTCCGTGTTTGTCTATCTTTGGTTTTTGGTGGTATGTTGTCTCTACATCGGGGGCTGAAGCTCTTACAGTTTTGGCATACTCTTGCGATGTGACCCTGTCTCTCGCAGTACCAGCACAAAGCGTCTAGGAACCGGCATTCGGAGCTGGGGTGGTCTCCTCTGCACCCAGTGCATTGAAACCCCGACTTATGACCTTTCTTCAGCCGTCGATCTCATTCATCCTGGAGTCTTTGGATCTCCTCATCATCGTCGTCATCGATTTCGGACGGCCCACTATCCGCGTAGTGTGTGGTGGTCTTGGCTCGTTTTGGCCAGTGTTTTGGATGTCGTTGCACTCATCTGCTGCATTTTGGCCACTGATTTTTTAGTTGCTTCCGCTGTCATGGCTTCAGCGATAGCCTCAGTGACTATAATTTTTGGTCTGGTTAACAGTTGGCTTTGTAGGGTGAGGTCTCTCAGTCCAAGGACCACACATTCCCTCATGGCTTCGTCCATGTTTAGGAATTCGCATGCCCCTCCGATGTGTCTGAGAGCCGCTATGAAGTCTGCTATGCTCTCACCCTCTCTCTGGTCCCGTTTGCAAAATTCGTGTCTCCGAATAATGCTGGAGATGGTCGGTGCATAGTGAGCCTTCAGCAATTTTTCTAGATCTGGCCAGGCCATCTTCACATCTTCTGGTTTCACTAGCGCCTTAGCCATGTTGAACACTGTGGGCCCACAGTGCGTCAGAAACACGGCTCTTTTTCGATTGTCGGAGATTCCTTGTAAGTCGTTACTTTCCAGGAACATGAGGAATCTATCGATGTAGGATTCCCAGTCCTCTGTTGCTGGGTTGAATTGGTTCCAGCCATTTCGTCTGCTCGGTTCTCGATGCCACATGCTCGACTGGTCTCCTCTCTCAGGATCCCACCTTCGTCACCAGTGTAGTGTTCGCGAAGAATGAGACCAGCGTAATTTCAGCTCTTTTATTTAGTTCTGAAAATCTGTCTGAACCAGGAGCCGCGGCAGCTCTTTTTATAGAGAGGCTGCTCGTGGCTAGTGGCCAATGACGGCTTCTTGATTTTCCCGCCGCTGAGCTGGCCAATCATAGGCTAGCTATCATTGGCCAATCAGCGTCGAGTAGGGAACCAATCAGCTTCCAGTATTTATTAACCAATAGGAATAGACTATTTGGAATATGTTAATATGGAACAGTATAAGTCCTAATTCCAGGGTGCAGCATATTTGTAAGCAGCAGCCAAGATTTGAAATGGCCCCTACTATTTATATTTGCTTTTTTTGTCCCTACTTCTTAGGGCTATTGCATTTATTAAGCTTCGGCTTTAGCAAAGATTCCTGCTCTGTTGCTGCAAAGATTGAATAAAGCTGCTTTAGAAAGCAACAGCTCAATCTGCATTCTGCAGCTGACATCATATTGCAGCAGCACTTCCTGACTAGTCAGCCTAAATACGGTTGTTTGTCTTGTGTAATAACAGCCTCATCCTGATATCTGGCATTGCAGTTTTGAGAAACAAGCCACCAGGTGTTAAAAGTGCTTCCAAATATATTAAAGGAAAGCACTCTCCATTTCCCTTTGTTAGCGCTCCCTATCATTATCTTTATGGGAAATTCCAGATAGTTAGCAATTAACTCAATCTTGCCAAGGCTTATCTTATTTCAACTATGGGAAGGGGGGGGGGTAATTGTTGGAGAATAAAGCTTCTGATATCTGCATGAAAGACACATGCTATCTGCCACAAAAAACATCTCACAAAGTTATGATGAAGGTGGGATCTGGCTTCAGAAAATACTTAACTCTAATCTACTAAAGCAGGTTTTAAATTTTCACATCACTTCATTTGTTTTCCTTAGCTGGGGTGAATTACTGATCATGAAAATCTGCTTCACATAGTGTGCTTTGTGTTTTGTTTGGTTGTAACTTCGGCTGAATCCAGCCAGTTCTGGCTTGTAAACCATGTCTGTACAAATCTAACACTACACATAAGATTATACAATCTGGTTTAACATAATACAGCCTAAGAGTAAATATGTGCTTGAACATATTGTAATGATGGACATATTTTTTTTTTCAAAATTAAAAAAAATGTAAATTGTAAATTGCAATGGTGGTGAATCAAAATGGGATTATGAATGCTTTGGATTTGTGGATTCATGTGATACATTTTGTGTCAAATCTGAGCTAATGTGAGGACTTTCAGACAAATGCATTAGTAAATTGGATTTGTTAAAGGAAAATAACTTCTAAATTCTATGTGTCTGCGGAAAAAAGAATCCTTCCTTTAATTATTTGAGTTACCAAACTTTCTGGTGTATGAAGGATTAGTCAGAGCTAAAGCATGCCTTTTGATTAGATGAGATTCTTCTTAGGAGCCTGGTACAGTGATTAGTCATGCTTTCATCTCAACCCAAACAGATTTTTTTTATTCTATAGAAAAGTTATATTGAATTGCTGAGAAGCAAAATCTAAATGGCACAAATAAGTGCTTGTGTATTCTTGACTCTTAAAACTGCCTCAGGTGAATTGGAATATACTCGGAAGTTGAAATCCAAAGGGAAAAAAATCCCACAAGGACACCAACCAGTCTATATATACAGATTTACATATAAAAATTATGGTAGTAAAAATGGTAACAAATGCCAGGAATATATAGAAGAAAAGGATGGAATCTGTACTTTGAAGCTTATCAGATAACCCAGAGCAGACAGAGGGATGTTTGCCAGGAAGATGTCCAAATTGCTGAGGGTAGCAACTGAAAAAATGGGCAAGCAATATAAATATAGTATTTTTTTCTACAGATTTTCAAGCTTTTTAGGGTCATACTAGGCATAATGTTCAATACTATTTGCATTTAAAATGCACACTTTTTAAAAATAACCAAAAGCAGCTATTGGTATTTATGCATGTGAAAATCACTGAAATAACAGTGATTGGGGAAGGGAAGCCTCTTTTATGTATAGGGAAGAAAGCTTCTATTAATAGTATTATTTGGTGGGTTGCAATCAGCTTTGTATACTAGACTTCCAGTTTCAATTCTCAATCTCTCCAGATAGGGCTGTGAAAAGAGCATGTTGAATCAATGTCAGCCAGTGCAAATATCAGTACTTAATAAGCCTATATGGCTTATTTCTCTACATAGCCAATTTATTTTTTATAAAAAAATGTGCACTTGATTGCAACCATGTACTTAACATCCCATCTTGTTCACCTTGTTTAAGCCAACCCTTCCTAAAATACAACTCTAACCATCAAGAATACCAGCTAATGCCAAATCACTACTGATGTGTTGTTTAAAGATGTTTACAGTCCTTTCTGTTGCTAAGGCAGTGAGGTTGAAGTCAGCCTGTTATAAAGCCATCCACCACAGAAAATCACTTAGCTGGATGTTGCCACATAGTGCCTACTGACTATATTCTCTGTTTCTTCCTGCTTTTTCTCCCTCCTCCTGCCATGTACAGCTTACTGCAGGATTAGGCTTCCTCCAGCTGCTGCCAACTTGTGAACAATCAGGGTACTGTGAGGGACATTTTGGTGACCTCATCTCCCAGACATCTCTGCTTGCCACAAGAAAAACATTTCTTCTGTGAATATGGAAAGAATTTGTTTGTTCCAAAGAATCCATGTTGTCAGAGGGTGTCCCAAATGTAGTCATGACTGTCATCTACTCTACTGCACTGGTCCCCAACCAGTGGGCTGGGGACAACTGATGGTCCGTGAGAAAATTTTGGTTGTCCACAGAGAAATGTCACCCCCAAAGTACCCCCCAAAGCAATTAATCCAGGCTGTGCAGGAACACAAGGCTGTACTGCCCACATGGCCTGTGGGATCACAAAGCTTGCATCACTTGCATTGCAAACAACATGAGGTAGTGAGGGGAGGGGGGAAAAGGGCAGTGGGGGGGAACTTGCCCCACTTGCCCCACATACCTGGCCTGGCCACCGGGCTGCTTCTTTTCACTTCTTTCTTCTGCTTTTGGCTGAATGCAAGAAAAGCAGCAGAAGTCTTTCTTTCTCTCCCCCAAACTCCGCCAGAAATGAGTCTTTGGGATCCTGCAAGGCATCTTGCTTCAAGAGGCTCCGCTGGCATGACAAGTCTCACAAAGACTCATTTGTGGTGGAGTTGGAGGGAGAGAAAGAAAGACTTCTGCTGCTTTCCTTGCATGAAGCCAAAAGTCTCTTTCTCTCTCTTTCCCCCTGAGAATGGAGCTGGAGATGGTATCCTGTGATCCCAAATAAAGAATAATCGATTGGTAGGAAAACGGGGTGGAGAATTTTCCTGCAGACTTTTTTTTGGGATTTTCCCAGGGTCTCTGGTGTGCAGGATTTAAAATTATGAGTTTGGTGGTCCCTGATGTCCAAAAGGTTGGTGACCACTGCTCCAGTGAATCCAAATCTCAGGAAAACAAGCCAAGAAAGCACTTTTACTCATTCAAGTTCCTGAAAAAGTGCCGGCATATACATATAGTATACCTGACAAGACAGGACTATGGAATAAAATGGTTCCAAAGGACAGAGTTCTATACAAGTAATACTCACTTAACTACCACAGTTGTTACATGAAGTGGTCACTAAATGAATCTGTGATGGTGTCTATGACTTTACTTCAGCTTTCTTTTGCTTTACAGACTCATAAAGGTCATTAATGTAAGGATTGGTCAGAATGTTCCCTTTTCATTACTGTTGCAACTGAGAATTGTTGCTAAATAA
The DNA here is from genome assembly GCA_015471245.1 of Laticauda colubrina. Lineage (NCBI taxonomy): Eukaryota > Metazoa > Chordata > Lepidosauria > Squamata > Elapidae > Laticauda > Laticauda colubrina. Next base: position 46,344,297 of record BLBF01000022.1, read on the forward strand.
AGAGATTGCTAATGAGGGCTACCTGTACTCAATAGGACAGGGGTGTCAAACTCAAGGCCTGGGGGTTGGATCTGGCCTGTGGGGTGCTTAGTTGCAGCCTGCAGGGCCGCCTTAGAAACAGCAAAGGATCACAATGCCTCTGCTAGTGAAAACGGAGCTCGGGAGGGCCATGTGCGGCTCTCCTGAGCTCTGTTTTCAGTGGCAAAGGGGTGCAGGACACCACTGCAGCCAAAAACGGAGCTCAGAAGCCCATTTTCACCGGCAGAGTGCTCGGGCCCCCATAGGCACCCCTGACATGAGTGATGTCGAGTTGGCCACATCCACGCCAGCCCCCGAGGTCAACACTGATGCAAACCTCAATGAAATCAAGTTTGAAACCCCTGCACTAGGACATTATAACCGAGGTAGGTAGTTTGTACTCGCAGGCTGGATGAGTCATGCACTGACATGCCCACACCCAGTTTAGCAAAGGGGTGGGGAAGTCATGATATGTCACGTGATGCCACCATGACAACACAAGTTTGACACTCCTGGTGTAACTGATTCGTTCAAACCTCTGATTAAGAGAGATCTTCCTTTATCTATGGCTTGTTTCTTGGAAAAGAGTGGGAAAGGTGTTAACAAGTTAACTAAAAACTGGCAATGACTGCCAGAGACAGAATAAATGTACGTATCTTTCTTTGGGCTTGGATTCCACTAATTATTTCTTTACCCCTATCTATGTGCCCCTTCAATTATCCCCAAGGAGCTACAGGCTTTGGCTGCAAAAAGATACCCTACCAATAATACAGACATTGGTAAAGAAGAGGAAAAATTCTTAATTATCACCTTATCTTAATTATCAATTATCATGGAGGTTTGAATCTCCATGTACTAGGATTGCTTTGGTTTGCTTAGTAGCTAAAAACAACCCAAAGGAACAATTTCAGGGAACCCTTTTCAGGGAAGGAAGAATGTCAAAACATACTTATACCTGCTTCTAAAACTTGATTTCAGTTGATTAGAGGAATCTCATTGCCATGCGTGTCAGATCCTTTGGCAACATTTCTTTTTCATAGCTGCTAATCCCTTAAAGAGTTTGCTATGTGACATCCACTTCTTCCCTTTGGTTTCTCAGCAGAATAGTTCCTTGAGAGAGTGATTTGATCAGGGAAAAATGCAGGCAGATGGGTGGGAGCTGGAAGAGGGCAATCTATGAGTATGTTCTGAAAATATGTAGGGGAAGGGGGAGTGAGGAGCCTAGTTCTCATGTTCTTCCATGTCTTTCTCAGCCAATGTAGCTGTCTGAGAGCCCCTTCAAAAATGAGCACAAAGACATGTTCAGACTGACTTATCTCAACAAGTGATGCTTCCAAAATATCTCTGTGTAAAAAATGATTACCACTATAATTAGCCAGAGAGAAAAAAATTACCCATTTTTTTCTTTTTGGGGATGGTCAACTATTGCTGTGAGAATAAATTACATACCGAGATACTTTCAGATTAAGCGGTCTGATCTTCCTCTCAAGGATATTTCAAAAGATACTTCAAAGATCCTGCTTTTCTTAATGAGGGTATAACTTATAGTTGTCTGAATGGACTTTGAGGCAAAGAGGGGGAGGGAGTGTATTGCCTGACCAATGAAAGTTGTTTCTACCAGTGGGCAGAAGTGCAAAAGTATGTTTGCAGAGCATGTGGCCAAAGACATGCAAGGCTGCATTTTTAGATTTCATTGAACCTCTTTCCCTGGTATGGAGAAGAGTTGCTTCCAAGAGTATACAGTTTGTGCAGGGTGGCAGACACATGAGGTTTAAATGAAAAGGAAAATGCACAAGGGTGACTTTATGCATGCTGTCCTCCCTGTTTAAACCATGCTATATATCATAATTATGAAGTGAAATCATTGCAGGGATTGTACTTTACTCAGCCTCTTTCTCAGCTAAGCAACAGCCTTGTGTATAGCTCTTGCAGCAAATCCAGGGAATACCTGGAAGGCTTTCCAAAGACAACTGACCTCTCTTTTTTTTGGAACATGGAAGCATGAAAAACAACCCTGTTTCAGAATCTGATTTTACCTTGAGAAATAATTTCCTTTTCTTCCTGAACTAGCACTGTGGATAAGCTGCTGCAATCGCTATGCAAAGCTGTAAGTGCTGGAAACAAATTGTTAGTTAGGGTTTTGCATTGCCAAAGCCTGAATTTAGGAGATATAGAATGGAAAGTTATATTTCAGCCCTCCATGTCAGTAAACTAGATCCTTAACATAAATTGAATTCTGTGCATGCTCTGGAAGTATATAAAGCAACAAGGTTAACATACAGATTCCTTGGAATGATATCAGTTGGAAGACAAGGATTACATTTCCTTCTGAGGGTATATAATAAACAACAATCTTATCTCAAGTCAGAGTTCTGGTGCAGGAAAACTGGACAGTGTGCTGATGAACTGGTTTCAGATACAATCCAAATTTTGTGTTTCTTGTAAAAAGAGGAGAGGAACCATCCTGCCTTGCTGGTGTCCCAGTATCTTGGATGGGAAAAACAGTTGAGTTGGTCTTTATTTTCAGCACAAGGCAATTAGGAGAAGATTGTCCCAATGGAGGTACGGTTTCTCTTCCCTTTTCTGGGCTGTTCTTTTTTAATCACATTTTTCCTGATAGTTATTTGATAGAGATATGAAAGGTATCAGTGGGTCTCTATTCTTAAGTATAAAAGTTTTTGTTTCTAGGGGATGGAAAAATAATGGCATTATCTGTCATGATGAAATCAATCAACCACTGGGAAGGAAGGAGCATGGGAAGTCATAATCATCTTTAACTGTCAGCTGCCACAAAAGAGCAACTAATACTTTTTGGTTTGCTCTAAATTGTTCCTTTTTACTATTTCTTTTTTTAAACCCACAAAGCAGGGAGGAGGAGACATATCAAAGTAGAGAAATCAGTTCTATCCTCCATCTGCTTTTCCTAGCCTGGCACTCTGTAAATGTGGTAGAACTTATCACTCTATGGGAATTCAAATTGGTGTCTGAAAACACCAGTTTAGGAAGCACTGATACACAGATCATCTGGAAAGAATGCTAACCTTTGAATCTGCACATATCCAGAATGCCAGATAGCTTTACATTGTTTCATTTTGCTCTGATATCTCCTAAGAGGCTTGTGGGAGGGCACAAGAGAACATGTATGTCCATTCAAACCTTAACTTCATCTTCATCCTCTTCATCAACATATTCAAAGGAATCACTGTGTCCTTCTCTAACAATGGTTTCTTCATCACTGTCCTCCTCCTCTTCCTCTTCTCTTTGTCGCCACCCAGTAGAATATTCCCGCTGTGCAGGTGCACCTACTTTCAAGTGCCATGAGTTGGCAATAGAGCTTTCCCATGAGGCTTGTCCCCTTGGATCTTCTTGTGGAGATGGATTGTGGTAGGTACTTCCTGCCCCATAATGGCATGCTAAGACACGGGCAGCATGGTTGAATTCTCTTGCTTCCATGTTACAGTCCTTGTGGTGCCCTTTTTGCCAATAGGTCTCTTTTGGCACTGCCTCCAGTTCAGAACTAGAACTCCTGCTTCTCAAACAGGGAGATCCTTCCTCAGACATCTCTATAGAATGAGAGTCTCCATTGGCATAGGCCAAATGTCCTGAGGGTGATCTAAGCTCGGAGTAATCCAAAAGGCTTGATACATTTTGACTTTCTTCAACATTACCATGACGAGATTCTGACTTCACAGGTAGTGAGTCGTCTGACCAGTTGCTCTTGATGTGAAGGGAAGAGTGAGACTCACTGCTGCTTGGGGGTTTGCTCTCTTCACATTCTTTCTTTTCTCTGGAGTCAGAGCTGTCGCCTCCTGAGAAACTGATGACATGAAGAAGTTCGCTCATGAGAGAGGGGCCAAGGTCCAGGCGGAAAGACAGTAAGGAATCTGAACGCTGCAATGCCGACTCAGCAGGATGGGAGCTCTCGGGAGGCTTCTCAGACCGGGGGACACGTGGAATGGTACAGAATCCAGATTCTAATCCTGAAAGGCCATGAAATCAATCATGAGAAAATAATAAGAATAGAAAACTACTTCTCTGCATTATCTGTAATAGCAGGTGACAATTCTATATTTGTAGTATGCGAAATATGAGGACAGGTGGGTATTATTTCCCAATTCTAGGGAAACTAGAGGTTTTTCATGCACCCTACTCAAAACTGCAGCTTTCATGTGGCAAATCTCTGGACAAAAGGTTGACAATGTGACAGCAAATGGGTTAAAGGCAAAAAAATAATTAAGGAAATGAAAACTAATCATATATATTTGACTGTACCTAGAATTTCTAGGATCTGATTTCAAAATGGTCCTTTTTTCTTTAAGCTCACAAATGTGGTTTTTTTTTTTTGGGGGGGGAGGAGATAAGAGAGCAAGGCAGAAATATGAGTTATTTCTTCCTCTTGGTGCTTAGTCAAGATTTCTCTGCAAGAGATTACTATTTCTGGATAAGACTATTGTGGAGTGAGTGCACCATGTCAAACTAACATTGATTCACATTTGCCACCTCATGCACATTTGTGTTAATAGAATACAGATAAAATATGCAAATTAGTCACAGCTCAGGGAATTGTGAGCTGTTTCTAATGAACTGTTCTTGGTGCCAAGAGCAAATTTTTCATCCCTGAGGTAACCTAGTAGCCATCCTTCAACAGTGGGCTCCCAGAACCAGGAAAAGAAATATGTAGAAATATGTAGATTCAGAATTAGAGTGTTATATTACATTGCTGAGTCTGTTTTCCCATTTTATGGCAAACGTCTTGTGTCTATTTCCACATGGTACAGAATATATGCATTCTATTTCTAGATTAAAACTGAAGATATACCATCCTCTTAAAACATATATAAATCATGGGGTCTTTAATCAGGCATTTTAACACCATCATAAAAGCTGGCATCATGCCATTTAAGTTTGAAAGTCATGGCCCTTGTGGTTTGATATGAACACATACATGATGTAATTTACTGTCTCCCTCTGGAATGTCACTGCGTCTGATATTACAAAGTGCTAACACATGGCAGAGTATCACAACATATTGAACCAGAAACTATTAATTATTATTCATTTTAATTTTTAATCCTGTTCAACGTGCCATGTGAGTTCAGATTATGATTCCTGAACAATGGGATTCCACATATCTAAAAGATGCAAAGTAGACTATTTTGTGAAAGTCTGGCCCATTTATCCTCCTATTCTTAATCAAAATTATTGCATGTATATTGGCAGAAAGAATGAAATAGTTAATGTGACAGTTCTTCCATTAAATATAAATAGTGCTAGATTATCTTCATAGAGCAGTCTTTGCAAACCTAGTGCCTTCAAGGCTGTGTATTATTTATATTGTGGGAAGCATTATGTTTCGAAAATCAGTTGTTGGAGAAACATGTGCCGGGAAGAACCAAGGAGGTCTATGAACTTCCTATAACAGGACTGTCAAACTCGTGGCCTGCAGGCTGGATGCATCATGCGCTGGCCAAGCGCACGCCCAATTTTGCGAAGGGGGAAAAAAAGTCACGATATGTTACGTGACACCGCTGTGAGTTCAACACTCCTATCCTATAAAAATCTGGAGTGGCCTCTGTGGGGAAAAAAGGTTGTTGGTATAGACAAATCTAGCTGACTGTCAGGACCAAACCCAGAGCCAACACACTGAAATCCAGTCAAATTCAATTCTTTATTTGCTTATACCTAATGGACAGAATCTTGCCAAACCAAAGCTATAACCTTCTAAATATATCCTGAGGGTTTCTTGGGTGTGGCTATCCTGAATGTCTTCCTCCTTCCCCATCCAGCTCAAGACTGTGCAGTCTCTTAATTTGGGCCTCTGATGGAATTTACTGCCTCCTCTCAAGGAAAGCCCTGAGCTGCCAAAACTCTTTTCCACATGCACATTACATCCCATTGACTCTTAGTTTTATTTTAAAATATTATACCCTGCTTTTTATTTAAAAAGCATAATAATTGATCTTATGATGGTTCAGTATGGTTACTTAATTTTCCAAGGCACATTTCAGCCATTCTCATCTCTGAAAGAAAGATACCTTAGGTACTTAGACACTGCCTTAGTCAAGATCTTCTGTGAATATCCTCCTGCCTGTTGCTAAACATGTAATTCTAAAAGCAGTATGAATTATGCATCAGAGCCAGCTGGCCTGGGCAATGAAATATTGGTCATGCTTATTTAGGGAGCAAATATATTGGGAGCAATGGAACCGAGGGTTTTGATTACATTCTGAAGATCAAAAGCAGAAAGAATGGGGAATCAGTTTTCTCTCTAAATGATTGGTTAACCTTATCTTTTCTGCACTTTGCTCATGAAGCTGGAATTTACAGCGGGGATGATAAAGTGTAAAAAACTGGAAAGGGGAATGTGATTATTGTAACAACTGCACAATTCATCATGTACAACAGAGGGCAGCATTGTCTCATGTCTTTTTTGAAGAAAGCCTTGGAAAGAACAACACATTTCTAGACTGGCAATGTGGGCAAAGATAACTACAGCTGCAATTGCTCTAAGTGAGTCTCCTGGTCCCATCCTCAGTGCAAATGCTGCAGTTTTATACTGCAGATCCAGACACCACAGGAGGTAAAGAAAGCAGCTGCCAATTAAACAGTGTAAAACCTGAATGTGATCCACTGTTTTGAGATAAGAATTGGACTAGGCTTCTTCCTATGTTGATCAGGTGGGTGCATAGAAGATTATCTGGAAACACCTGAGCAACATCCAGGTTTTGTGTTTGACACTGGAGGAGATCTGTTCTACTTCTGGTTTCCTCTCATGATCCAAATATTCCTGTTTCATAAATTATTTCCTTTACATACAGATTCTTCTCTTTTTCTATCAGCTGCTTACTTGGCATTCTGTCCTGAATGCAGATTCCCTTGTTGGACACAAGCCATGTTCCCAGCATTAATTCCCAACATCTTACATATAAATCTCCTCAAAGATAGCAAAAATGGCACAGATTTATAACCTAATCCTAGATATATTTCCACCAATGTACGTCTCATTGCATTTGCTCATGAAGATTTAACTTCCAAAACAAGTGTACAAAAAAATAATGCCCTTGATCATGATTTCCCCCCACTGCTCTATATACCTCTTCGTTTCACAGATTTACCAACTCTCCAAATAGACACATGTCATTGTGTGTATTAGCATAGACCAAGAGTTCTGTTTACAACAGAGTAATGAAATGTCTGACTTCCGTAAGCATGTCAAAGTCATGATCTATTTATTGATTCAAGGTATTTTATTGTTACACCAATTTCAACTGCAAAGGATTCCAAAGTGGTTCAGGTGAAATCAGTGGAACAAAGCATCTCATTTGAGGTGACATAAATGCATTTATGGCATTAAAGCCATAAGTCTGGAGTAGACATCAATGTTGCTGCATGTCAGGGAACATCTGTGTCAGTCCGGAAATAGTTGCATAGCTGTTGCATTTATCCTTCTATGGATTTTAATGTTCTAGCTAGAGGACTTTCAAACAACAAAGCCAGCAGGAAATTGGATCAATCATTCAGTATGCAGGATGCATATCTCAACATAACATATAATTGAGATTTGGGAAGTATGCACATCAGTCCATCTGCAACCTTCTGCAACCCTCATGTAGCATAGGCATGTGTTCATGATGCCTACAGACAGTTGCAGACAAGTCTAAAAAGCTATAATCAGGGGGTATGCAATATGCATTTTTATAAGTGGAGAAATCATATCTCCTGTTTTTCTCCTATCCTGTTTACATTTAGCATAAAGTGAAGTGGCCTACACACAGAGAAATGCCTGGTTTATACAGTACATAGGCTAGTTGTAGCCATGTATTTCTATATGACAGTTTTCTTTTCCAGGGTTTCTGTCTTCCTGATGTAGATGGGTAGGCATTTCTCCTGTCATGTTGAACATATCCTATGTTTCAATTTATTCTGAATACTGCAACATATGCAAAATTCTTAGTTACTGATTATTTAGAGCTTAGCAATAGATTTTATATTCTGTTCATTTTAAAAACTCAAGGTTATGTTGCCACCCTATAGCCCCCTCCCCCCGAGATCTTATTGCTCCAAATTATTCTGTTCTATTTTTTTTATCAAATTAATTCTTCCAAAGTTTATTTTGTTTCTGTACCACTGACGTAGTTTACTCAAGTGCAGATGCTAAGTTTTTGATTTAGAATAAACAATAGAGTAATAGATAAAAATAAAAGTTATTAGCAAATAGATAAACAAGGATATTGCAGACATTTTAAACATTAAGAAATAATTGGTATGTGAGACCATCTGTACTAGTGTTTATTCTGCAGCAAAAGTTAAGATTGCTCTAACAGTGTTATTTTTTTAGTTTCTAGACTCTTCACAATATACTTGCTTCATTTTGGTTGCACTTGCCAATCTCATGCATATTTGCAATTTGAGATTACCCCACCCCTTCCCTTCCCTTTCCATTTAAAAGCACACTTCCCATTTCTAATCTCCTGCTGTCTATGGATTGTTGGGTAAACCAGAAAATACATGTAGCTATTTCTGGCCTTATCGTTATCATTCCAGGAAAATGCCAAGTGCATTCTGGAAACATATGACTTATAGAATTGGTGTAGACTTGAAAATATGTAGCAGAAGAACCACCAGACCCTATAAAATTGATGAAACTTTAAAGTACTTTCAGATACCTGCTGGCACTTGGCTGAAAGGCCAAAAAAAGGACATCTGAAAGCTATGAGTCACATTGTGGTTTCCTGCTAGGAACCCTCCATTTTCACAGTCTTTTATTTTATACTTAAAAAAAGAAGACTTATATACTTATAAAAACTTCTTATTACAAAGCCTCTGAGAAACTCTTCAAAGATGTCATTTGAATATGTACTAAGACAATGCTACAACTTAAAAGAGCCAGTACATATTATTCAAAATAATGATTTGGTAATCACATATTGCAGATCTGTTTTCAAGAAAAGAATGGGAAACCAAGAAAAGAAAATTACTGCAGCAGAGAATCATAGAAACTGTAATGTAAGGTAATGTGTGACAGACTTCCCTTAAACACATACTGCAATATGGCACTTGTCAATCCAAAAAGTATAGACTTCGAAAAATATTATTGAAATGTCTTTTTGAGTGTGCTTATGAAATGTTTTTGTTATGTATCTAAATCAGTGTTCCTCAACCTTGGCAACTTTAAGACAGGTGGACTTCAACTTCCAGAATTCTCTAGCCAGTCATGCTGGCAAGGGAATTCTGGGAATTGAAGTCCACCCATCTTAAAGTTGTCAAAGTCGAGAAATACTGATCTAAATAAACCCAGAAAGAATAAATATCTAAAACAAGATAACCTATTTGATTCAAATGAGTTACCTTAGAAGCCACCTACCGTAGTCGGAGAAACTTGTTGGGGGTTTCTTGAAGGCAAATGCTCTACCAAGATCATCGCTGTCATAGTGACTCTGATTGAGCTGAGGCAGTGACACAGCATTCTTGATGATGGGTGAGATGGCGGGAGGTGCAGATGAGCACTGCTCCTTGTTTCGGCTTCCTCGGTTCCTTAGCGGGCTCCTCCTCACATGCCACAGTGTCCGAGCAAAGAAATTGTGGGGTTTGACTTCCTCTCCACCATGGTTCCTAAGGAAAGAAGTGTCTCCAAAGACATCACCACCTCGTCCCACATGCATGGTGTGACGAAAGTCCCCCAGTGGTGGGCTGATCATGTCCGGGGTTAATTCTGTTTTGAATCGACGTTTGCTATGTGAGCCAGACACCCAGCCAATCACGGGTAGCTTTCCAAGACTCATTTCCTAGCCAGTTGACAAAAACCTGACCCAGAAATTCAATGTGTCCTTCAGAAAAGGTTGATGTGAATCTGGAAGTACACGGGTATAACTTAAGGATGGTCACATACCTGGACCCCCCATTGTTTATGTTTTCTTTCACTGTTCTTCTTTCTGCTAGACTATTTAACAAAGTATAAAAAATAGGTCTGTCATGGAACTTCTGGGTTTCTTCCAGGACAATGTTGTCTAATTTGCACTGTTCCCCCCAGTCCAAATGGATAGTGATCCTTTGCAGTTTTCATGTAGCTACTTATCTGATTTGTTTCTTGCAGGTTTGGAGGAGCAACCTAGTTTCTCTTTTTGAACAGCAATGGTCATTAAAACAGTGTTTACACTTGCCTGATTCAACGTGTGCAAAACTGGAAAATCAATATTATTGAGTTGATTTGTCTTCCACCATCTCTCTTTCTCTCTTTCTCAATTTCTTTTGTAAGAATCAGCAAAACCATGGGAGCCTCAAGTAAGAAGGGCCACAGTGGGAGTCTCACATCTCATGTCCCGAGCCTGGATTATTGCCACACAGCATCCTAGAGAAGATAAAAGAGACAAAGTAATAGTTGAAGTTCCCAAACTATTTTAAAATGATGAATTTGAAAGTGGACACTGCCCATGTGTGCTTCCAAGTAGTCTGTGATGAAAGTACAATGCACAAGGTTAGATCGAGAAAAGTTACATGGTATATTAAGCAGATTCCTTCTGGAATCCTCCACCAGGTGGCAGAGACGGTTTTCTGTCTGCAGCATTTATATTTGTATTTAACACAAAGCGCTGTTGATCAAACAATTCTAGAGAGATTACATATTAATAGGGGAAATTACTTTCTTCTTTGCCTCCTCTGTAATGTTGGCTGGAATTATTGTTAGGTTGAAATAGAGCTTGACGGCAGAGTTTGCTGCAATACAGTATATCTTTATGTCTGTACCCTCCAGGTCAGAGGCAAATGATTGGCTGGGGATGCATCATCTTGCAAGAATTTTCTAACACTTTTTCTGCAGAGCCAAAGATCCCTATTACATTCTGTTCTAGCTACATGTGACTTAAAAGGATCCTTTCCTAACATAGGTATCTGGGTGCAAAGTAAAATAGCTAAGATACCGTCAAGTCAAAGTCAACTTTTGATGACTTACAGACATATCCAATCCATGCAGTTTTCTTACCAATTTGTTGTTTTTTTACTCCCAGGATACTCCCAGTGTATATTTTCAACCAGTGCAGGGTATGGTGTTGCGGGCAATTCTTGGAGTCCCCAGGTCTAGGTTGACCCATGTTACATCACTGTCCCGCAAGCTGCACTGGCTGCTCATCTGCTTTTGGGTGCAATTCAAGGTGTTGGTTATTACCTTTAAAAGTCTGCATGGCAGGGGCTCCAGGTTACCTGAGGAACAATCTCACCTCTCACTGGAACTGGTCTGTCTTATTCACACCAGCAGAGGAGTCATGCTGTGAGACCCTTTGGTCAAGGGATTCCAGCTGGTGGGGTCCAGGAAAAGAGCCTGGCTCTGCCAGATGGCTTGGGGCCCAAACAGAAGAGCAGTGGTTGTTGAATTAAGAGGCAACCCCATCTTCCTACCCACCCACCCACCCACCTTTGAGCATCCTGTTCTCTCCATCTCCATCTTTTAACTACAATTTTATTTCTATTTCTATTATTTTAGAGATATTTGTCAGAATTTTAATGGTTTAATGCTGGAAGCCTCCCAGAGTCATTTCATTAAGAGGTGGGTAGCAAATAGATTCACTAAATAAATAAATCATAAAATAATATTTTAAAATTTCCCCCAAATCCTGAGATTTCCTAGTTGTCTTCCATTCCAGTACATATGACCATGCTTAACTTCTGAATCCGGCCAAGATTAACCAGCATTGCCACCTGCCATTGCGCTCAGTGGTACAGTCACCATCATGCTATTTGCTATTATCAGCCAAATATGACAAAAGTTGTAGTTAAATACATATGAGGACATCCAGTTGAGGAAAGCAAACATCTTCTTTCCTGTTCCTGATTTCAAGAATGAAGATGCCCTGGCCAGATGTGCTTATAGTTAATCCAATCCTTTCAAGCAGTTAGGACTTTGTGACTATGTTCAGTGTTACCATAAGTGTAATTGCTTGCTGGAATATTGAAATTATGTCACATCTGGAGAGCATCAGGATAGGAAAGCTATTTTACAAACTAACTCTTCAAACATGGAAACAATCCTGCCTAGATATTGCTTTGGTGAACCAAAGTCTATACAATACTACACATTGACTGGCATGTACTCGAACCCACATGCATCTGTTTTTGCTCAATATCCAACATTTTAAAGTGCCAGATATTTGAAATATTACTAGCATTTGCACATTATTAATGTACTGGCTTAATGAAATGCTTCTTTATATACTTTTCTCAGTGGAAAATGTTCTCTCCCCCATTGTGCTGACTTAACTATATCCAGAAATCTCTTCAAATGTCTCCTTTGTTTTCTATGCTGTGGCTCACCTTGGAAAGGCCAGAAAGGCAGAGCAGGAGTAGCTACTGAATCACTAAGTGGTGTCCCAGCTCTGTGTGTTTTTCTTTTTCCTTTTTTTTTTTGGCTCTATTTGTTCTTTCAGGGTTACTCTTATCTACTGGTTTAGAAGCTGGCAAATATTTAAAAAACAAAAACTGAGTAAGTTCAGTTAGAATTTATGGCACATACTAACTGCTTTTTAAGAGGAATGTGACTGGGTTGCAAAGAAGCAGTTCAATGTTTTAACAGCCTGTAATCTCAGCCTACGCATAGAAAGAAAAGTAAGTAATGGTCCCCTATGATGATGGAAACATGCAAATCAGAACATAATAAAATGATTGCATACAAATAGGTGATAGGAGTAGTTGGGACTAGGGAATCTTGCTGGATTTCATCTCCATGCATATTTGGGGTTGGGGGCTCTGTGACCCAATGGCATCCCTAAAAGATAGAACAGAACAGGAACTGATTCCCAAGAAAGCTAAAACTATACTTTATTGAGATAATCTACACTAATAGAAGTATATAGGTGCCTGTGTTTTCCCTATCCTCTCTCTTGTCTATGGAGATTCTCAGTCATTCAGGTCATGGTTATCCCAAACATGCTTTTTCAAGAGGCAGCTGGAGTTTCTGGTTTTTCTTTGAAGATGTTTTGCTTCTCATCCAAGAAGCTTCTTCAGTCCTGAGCTTTTCAAAGAAAAACCAGAAAGTCCAGTTGCGTCTTGAAAAAGCACTTTTGGGTCTACCCTTTCTCTTATACACCAGGAAATCAGAGGGATGCCAATCTGAATCTTTTTCCAATACTCTCCCAGCTCTTGGGCATAACACTTCTGTACCTGTTGTTGTTCTAAAGGTGTTTGGATGCCTTCTCCAAGTTATGTCCATGGTTCCCTACACCCAGTTATGGAACACATTTTTTGCAGGACATGTCACAAAGAGGAAGATGTAGGTAGCATCCCTTGTGTCCCTTGTCAGTAATGATGTCACAGCTCCTTCTTTCTTCTGATGAGCGTAAGGGAAACAACAAGGCTAAATATATGAATCTCTACAATGCTAGAATAGCTAACTAATCAATTACCTGAATCTGGCAAAGCTATTCTAGTTGGATCCTGCTTTAACACGATCAGACTCGCATTTTACTGAAAAGTACCCCAAACTATCAATTTTCTTTCCTAGAAGGGAGATTAAAATTTGCCCATGCTAGTGGGAAAAGCTATGATTTATTTTTGTCCTCTGAATAATCCATGAGAATTGTGACTTTTCTCCATCTCATTTTAGTTACCCTCCACCACCTTCCTTGCACTGAGGCCTAGCAGATCTCACTAATATAGGAGATGGGGTGGAGAACAAGGAAACAGAAGAGCAGAAGAAGGTACTTGTAGGTAGAATCTGTTCCAAAGCTGTGACAGGCCAAGCAGAAGATTATTTTCTGTTTCTCAACAGCACAAAAACAACTTTCAGAAACTCAAAAGTGTTGCTTTCTTTTGGATTTGCTGCCCCATTGCCAGCAGCCACCTTGGCCTGCTCTTGCTAAAGAACAAAAAGCCACAGCTTTATGTGCCTCCTTATCATCCATCTTTGGTTTTGCTCCTCCTTTCTTTCTTTTTCCTGCCAACCAGCCTACATTGCTACTGCAGGGACTCTCCCAAACTCTGCTGCCCGGGAGCAAAATAATCAACAAAAGTTCTTCCCATTCCTTTGAATTTATCAGGAATCCAAAATCTAGATATTCTTTTGTTTAAGGAAAGTTTATGTACAGCTACAGATAAACAATGGCTGCATTGGCATCTGTCTGTCACTCTTTCTTTCCATCCATATTTTAATTTATTTATTTGATTTAGATACTGCCTGACTCCAGAATTACTCTGGAGTCCTTCCTTCCTTCCTTCCTTCCTTCCTTCCTTCCTTCCTTCCTTCCTT
>BLBF01000022.1:46365120-46383491 GCA_015471245.1 Laticauda colubrina
ATCATCATCATCATCATCATCATCATCATCATCATCATCATCATCATCTCTCCCTGCTTTCTCCCTCCTCTGAAAAGTGTCTGTGTTCCATATAGGCTAGGGGTATCAAACTGGCGGCCTGTGGGCTGGATATGTCTCGTGCAGGCCATGCCCACCCCAGCTCCACGAATGGGAAAAATGTTAAAAAATGTCACGTGACGGCAATGTGACACAGTGAGTTTGACACCTGTGATATCGGCATTGCTAGAAAATAAAAGTGGAGGATGGTTGCAGTTTAATGCTTTGTATGAAGTGTATTCATATTTACAGATATAAACTGGCATAATAATGGGAAAGATGGGATGTAGGTTCATTATTTCCTTTGTGGTAAATGGTTGTTTGGCCATGCTCAGCATTTTGTGATGGCAGCCATGGCATGCTCCCATATTTCCAAATGTGTCCAATAGCCCCCAAATCTTAGGCTTTCTAGTTCAAAACCAGAACCTTCCTGTTGTTAAGTGAGACATTTGTTAAATGAGTTTTGCCCCATTTTACAACCTATCTTGCCATAGTTGTTAATCACTGCAGTTGTTAATTTAGTAAGCTGATTGCTGAGTGAATCTGGCTTTCCCATTGGCTTTGCTTGTCAGAAAGTTGTAAAAGGTGATCATGGGACTCTGGAACACAGCAACCGTCATAAATATGAATCAATTGCCAAGCATGTGAATGTTGATCACATGACAATGGGGATGCTGGAAAAGTTGTAACTGTGAAAAATGGTCTTAAGTCAGTTTTTTCAATACTGTTGCAACTTTGAATGGTAAATAATGCAAGCCAAGAATTGCTTGATGTAGATCTGTTAAATATTAAAAGGTCTGGATATTTACAAAATGGGGTTAACAATTTACTTCGTGGCAGACGTTTTGAGGCTGGACCGGGAATACCAATTTATTATTAACATGGAGGAGCACCACATTCCTTTAGTTTTTATTTACAGGGCTGGGATTTTTCTGTCAAACCAATAGCTCTGAGTGCAGCAGACCGTGATGTTGGGACGTTTCTGCCTAAGAGCAGTTGATCATTCCCTTGAGCTCCAAGAAAAGAGAACCAACCTTTCCATTCATCCGATTAACTGAATATGTAATTCATCCTGTCATGGAGTTTCATTTCAACCTAGGCTTTCCACAAAAGCTGGCAATACTCCACCAGACTTTTGTCAGATGAGTATTTCCATCTCCTCCTTGAAGGATCACATCCTCCCCACAAAAAGACACCTCTCTTTTTGTTGTAGGGTGGAGGAGCTAATTCCAAGAGAGTTGTAATCATCCCTGCTCAGGAATGCAGAACAAATCTTTTCCACATTGGCATCTGTTTTAGGAGGGATCTCCATGGGGGGGCGGGGACAGGCGCTACAGGCATTTATAACTCCCCTTTCTTCCCCACTACTCTTAGCATCTCATTATTCCAAGGCTGTAGAAATGGCCTTAGTTTCCTGGACAAATGGGCATAATACACTTAAAACATTTTACAGTTGCCAGACTAACCTGGATTCTGATTCTATCTTTATCCTCTTAATGAAAAATCTTTAGTTTAATTCACTACTTAAAGAGGGAACCATGTTGGGTCAATACTGTGACATTGAGAAAGCAGGACAATGGCAAAGATACTCTTCCACGTACAGTCTTCTGTTGCCCTCCAAAGATTACTCTTAGAAGCTGAAGCCTTAGCACATCTGAAGGATATAAGATTAGAGTAGTGTGCATCAGGATATTGCAGAGCACAATGGCTCCATTCAAAAGGAGGCATTCTGGAATCTCAGTTTCCCTGAATAAATGAGAAGCTCCACATTAAGGAGCCATATTTATACAGAATCCCTCCCCCAAATCATATTGAGATCAGAAGACAAAAAAACAAAACAATACCACCCCTACCAGCTCACCCACATACCCACCCACAAATTGCATATGTTACTTTTACATGCATGTACAATTTTGAAAGCTGCGCTATAATTGAAATTGAAAAAACAGTGCAATCCATCAGAATGGGAAAGATTAGGACTAGATGGCTACTATGCATTTGCTCAATCTGCAGGATGGCTGCTGATGGTTACTGAGGAATTTAATGGCCATGGCTCCTTTTCTCCTTTCTTAACATGTATTTTGTAATGTTAAAATTGGACTAGACAACCCGATAGTCAAGACCAAGAAGCCTTGGCAAATAGTGGTCTACCCCCTGTTACATGGAATACATGGATATCCTGGCCTACAAATCATGCAAGGGTCATGGAAATATTGATAAGACAGTTTGAAAGGATTGCATAAAAATATGGAAACATAATGTGTTTAGAGAAACATTGCTGATGAAAGTACTATGTATTTGTGCATAAGTCTATGTCTATTAATTAATAATTACCATACCTACTTAGGACTCACCTATTCAAAACCTAAAACTCTGGGTATCAGGTGCTAGGAACAATAATTGTAATAACCATTACATTTTATAGTAAATCGCAATGTGGTTAGTTTGATATTGGTATAAATGTGTTACGTGAATCCAGCATATTGTGGCTTAGGTCAAATGACGGATATATAAAAGCCCATAGATTAATATGGTGCATGAAAAGATGTTAATATAGGCTGGCTTCATTTGATGAGATTATTAAACTTTGTCTCCACATTGAGATGCAACGGAGCCATCACTTTGAAGCTTGTATCCAGATGAGAGATGCCAAGTTCCTATTACCCCATTGAACTTAGTCATGATTAGGAATGAAGAGAGTTGCAGTCTAACACCTTTGGATGTCAAGATGGGGGAAGGCTACTATAGCAGGGAAGGGAAAATGTCAAGTGTATGTGTCTTAGGAAGCTCAAAATACAAAATATAAATCTGAACAGCTGGAAGGGAGACAAGTATGTCAATAGAATTCAAGACACTTGGACAAGAATTTCAGAATGGCTTCTTCAAAATCTCATGTAATTTTCCAGATGCTTTTCATCAGTCGTTGGATATTAATGAGATAGGTATTCCAAATATTAGTTTTCGGACTTGCAGAAAAACCTTGTTGATGGCAGGGGAATATTTGCTGATTGGCTTCCTGTAATCTATTTATTCTCACTTCCTTATGGTTTATGTTAAAGAGGTGTTGGTGATTTTGGCTTATGCGTGAAGTGGTGAGAGAGAAAGGAAAAAGTTACAGAGGTCAGAATTATTCAAAATAGCTCAATCAAACTTTTTAACATGTAAAAAACCCTACACACTTTAATCAGATTGAGATCTGAAACTGGTAGAGAAGAGAAGATACAGTAGATACTTTTGAGGTGGTGGACATATTTTAAACATTTAGAAATCATTATAAGCAGGATCAGAAGATATCTGCCATGGCTACACCTGGTTGTCTGAATATTTGCATATCTAAGTTCTAGACATCCACTAGATAATGGGGAAGAATGAGAGTTTGCATATTCTCTTGCTGCCATCTAATGGCCATCCTGATATTTGCAGCTTGGATACAGTATGTCTCCAATACTTAAAAGAACTCATAATAAAAAAATGTCCATATTGCATTCATACACCACGGTTTGTTCACTTTTGGCTTAATATGATACACAAACCAAACACTGTGATTAATAAATCATGGTTTAGAGAGTATTGTATAAACACCAGCTATTATAGTCTTATTATAAATCACAATTACCTATTACTTAATCAAATGTGCGATCCCAACCATCTGCTTAGAAGTGCAACAAATTATAGCGATGCCATAATGACTGCCCACATGCTATAACATCATTCCAGTGCTGAAATTAGGTGACACTTAAGTAGGATGTGCATTCATTTGGTTCCCTCTGGCTGCCCATGTAAACAATGCCTATCCTATCCAATGGACACACCCAAAATGCATAGTTACAGAACAGCACTGGTAGTTCCATTATTGCTGTGCTTGGCCTGCATTCTGTCTTCATGCCCTGCAATGATCAAACCAACTTGCATCTCTATTTTTAGATAGTAGTAATGGGAGAAATGTCCTATATGATGCCAAAGTGTGAAGCTATGGAGAATGGAGTAAAATAGGAGGGAATTAAGATGTTTTGTTAAGCTATGGTTTCTATAAGCCAACTATGTCTATTTAAATAAGTCACTAATGACTGGGTTCATATAACATAAGCTGAACAATTTACATTATGACTTAGTTGATTGTGTGAATTATATTATTTATATGACTTAGTTGATTGTGTGAATTATATTATTTATAACATTTGGAGTTGGAAAAAGCTTTTTAGATAATTTAGTTCAATCTCTTGCACCTTTTAGAAGCATCCTTCAAGAGATGATTGCCCTGCCTGCACATGAAGATTCCCAGAAAGTTCATTTTGTTAATATAAATATTATTTTTTCTTAGTGAAATTATGGCATATTTGTTCCATTTCTCTCTTTTCTCTGTTCTTTCCCATCTTTTAAACTGAATCGTGTGTCCTGCACTGATGTTAGACTCTAAGCTTTATGCACATTGGTGGTTAACTTCAAGAACAATAATAAAAAAACGCAGTGGTTTCACTGTCGGCAAACTTGTAGAAAAAGCAATTACTGTTACTAGGACGATTTGTAGGTTGGAACGCTTTGACCTAAAAACAGCTGGTCTACATTTTTACCATGGAGAAAGGCCAGGAGGGAGAAGGATGTAAGATCTTTTGAATCTTGAAATCAGACATCTATTCTGTCCTGGTATATCATACTTTAGGCCCTGTCACACTGCCCAACGGATGCAAAATGTTTGTAAAAAGGACACAGCGGATGAGAAAAATGTTCCATCCGTTGTTATCCACTCTCAAAAGGGGCAAAAATTTGTATAACCAGAGCGGATAACACGGAAAGGAACGGACGTGGGGAGGACGCAGAGTGGATGTATAGAGGATGCAGAGCGAATGTATAGAGGATGCATAGAGGATGCGTAGAGGATGCGTAGAGGATGCAGAGCGGATGCGTAGAGGATCCAGAGCGGATGCAGAGCGGATGTGTAGAGGATGCAGAGCGGATGCGTAGAGGATGCAGAGCAGATGTAGAGCGGATGCAGAGCGGATGAGCTGCATCTGCTTTCATCCTTTCTCCATCCGTGCTACTAATGCTGCGCGTCCGTTCTGCTTCCTCCCTGCGTCCGTTTACCGCTGGAACGGATTTGAGTTGTGCGGATGCACAGCGGATGCCTAGCGGATATAGCAGATGCGTAATGGATGCAGAACGGATGTCCCCCATATGCCTAGAGGATGCAGAACGGATGCATTGGATACATTTTCCGCTCAAAAGTTTTGAGTAGCTCAAAACCTTCTGAGTGGATGAAACATCAATAGACGGATGCTGGACAGATAGAGAGGAAGCAAAACGGAGGCAGTGAGTACAGAACGGAAGCATCGCGTTAACCAACGGACGGCAAGTGTTTTTCTCCGTTTTACATCCTCTTTCCATCCGTTGGTGCAGTGTGACAGGGGCTTTAGAGTGTGGTAGGCTGTAGATGCTGGCAGGGAAGTAGAAATAGGGAGTCCCAAATTGGACTTTTCCACCACTTAGGAGGGAAAAGTCCAGGAAATTATATGGCTATGGAACATGTAGTTAGTTGCTCCTGAAAGCTACATAGAGAGTCAAAATGAATATAAAAGAAGAAAATGAGGTGAATTCCTAGGTAAATAAGCAAACGGCTTTCCAAACAGGCAGGGCTGGAGCATTCTAGAAAGTTATTTTATCTCAAGTGTTTAAACTGTCCATGTGGCCCATTTATTTCTGGCTTGTGGATGCTAAAAATAGGCCCTTTCTGTTTCAAAGTAACAGTGTTCATCCATTTGATTCGTAAGGGTGCTGCGGAGGGCAGGGTGTGGTACATAAAGGAGAAGGCTGGCTTGGTCTCCACCCTGAGCTGTCTAGCTTTGCCTTTGTTTGCAACTATAGCTCTTATGAGGACAGGAAAAGGCCTGGAGGCCGAGAAACAATAGCACATTCTACTCAGAGTCAATGCCTGATGCTTCGTGATAGGGAAGTGGGCAATTGGCCAGCCTGCTGGCATCGGCTCTTTCCCCCTCTCCAGTTGTGCAGAATGGTGAAGGAAAGAACAGTTATTCATGCCTTATACGTCACCTCCCCAAAACCAGACAGTGTCTTTCCCCCCGTCTAAATTACCAAGCTGTGTGTGGTAAGAAAAGATGGGGGTGGTGGATGGGGGTAGTAATGAGAAAGGGAACAGTCTCCTTTGGAAATAGGGAGAGTCTGTAACTTGTATGGACAGCCTACAGACAGAGGGTCACATGCAATATTAGAGTATCCCATTGTAACTTAAGGTGATTCCTAGTGTTACTTCAAAAGTACCTTGTTGATTTTTTTTAAATTAAAGAAACAAATAGGGTAATAGTGGAAACATAATCATAATTGTATAAATAAGTGTATGTGTGTGTGTGTGTGTGTGTGTGAGAGAGAGAGAGTTAAAAACTTGCTTCATGAACTACATGAGCATTACTTGGACAATATTTGATTAATTTTGCTGGTCACCTGGGAGAAATCTCTCCTGTTTGTTATAAAATTGTTGACATTATAGATGCTAATTAGACTTTATAACTATTGATTATTTAACTGTCTTCTTCAATTTCCTTTAAAGCAGTACAATCATTTGTTTAGCAACCGTTCAATAACAGCACTGAAAAAAAATGAATTATGACCAGTTCTCACATTATGACTGTTCTGTACAAAGAATAGTAGACTCCTAATACAGGATTCTGATTGGCTAAAAAAACCTGAATGGGGATTGGTTCAATAGGAACCAATCCACGAAGCTGCCCAAAAGGCGGCAAAACTAAATACCTGTCATTGGCTACAAGCCGGCAGACAAAACCCTATAAAAAGGCTGCCGCGGCTTGAGCCAATGTTCCGTTTCGCAACTACTGTTAACTAATAGACTTTGTTGTTGGAACCCGGTCTACCTCGCGTTTTTCCGGACGGAACACTGGCGACGAGGGTGGGATCATCCTAAACACGAGACTGAGCACACGGCGACAAATAAAACCAGACGAAGAACAATGGCTGGAAACAACGCGCCGCCCGCACCCTTCAATCCCAATGAAGAGGATTGGGAATCCTACGTAGACCATTTCCAGATGTATTTGGAAAGTAATGAGATGGAAGAGATCTCAGACCAGCTTAAGAGAGCTGTTTTCTTGACACACTGGGGGCCCACAATCTTCAAAATGGCCAAGGCTTTGGTGAAGCCCCGAGATGTGAAACAATTGACTTGGCCAGAGCTCCAAAGAATGCTGAAGGCTCACTATGCACCGGTGGTGTCAAACCTTATCAAGCGGCATGAATTTTATCTAAGAGACCAGAAAGAAGGCGAGAACATCGCTGATTTTGTGGCAGCCCTCCGACAAATAGTGGGAGCGTGCGAGTTTCTAAATTTAGATGAAGCGATGCGGGATCAAGTAATACTGGGTTTAAGAGACTCTAATGTACAGAGCAAGCTGCTAAATAAACCCTACATAACCGTAGCCGAAGCCATCGCAGAAGCCACAGCCGCTGAAGCCGCGAAAAAATCAGCGGTCAAAATGAAACAGATGAACGCGAACAACAACGAAACGAGCCTGGCCAGAGGGAAGAAATAATTTCCCACCACCACTTACCACGAAGATTTCGATGAGACATCAGAATCTGGGGAGGAAGACGACGAAGTCCACCGCCTATACGCCAACAAGAAAGGGCGCGAAAAAAGAAATTGGCGGGAATGCGCTGGCTGCGGAGGAAACCATCCTCGAGCCGATTGCAGATTCCTCGATGCCATTTGCAGAGCTTGCAAGAAAAGGGGGCATATCGAGAAAGTCTGCAGAAATAAAAAAAATTACAGCCCAAACAGACGCAGCAATTCTCCCCCACACAAACTGAGCCAAAACAAACTGAGAGAAAGTGGCAGCGGAACAAGCGAGCCACTAACCGAGAGAAAACACATCAGACTTTCACTATCGGGAGCGCTCAGACGGAAAGCGGGAAGAAAGTAAAAATAATTATAAAAATAGAAGGCAATCCCTGCGAAATGGAGGTAGACTCTGGGTCTTTCCTATCAATGGTGTCATGGGACAGCATCAAACAACTGGTCCCAGATATCAAACTCAAAGAACTCCAGAAACAAAAAATTAACCCTCAAGGACTACCAAGGAAACCGAATTCCTGTAGTAGGCTTAGAACATTTCCGAGTCGCCTACAAACAACATGTCGAAGTACTACCATTGACAATAGTCGACCGAGACTGACCAAGCCTCCTGGGCATCGAATGGTTTGCACCATTGGGCATCGGGATGACCGGAGTAGACCGGGTGGCCGCAACCGACTGGGAAGAAAACCTGATCCAAGAGTTCCAGGACGTTTTCGACGGCTCCCTAGGCAGGTATCGGGGGACCCCAATTTCCTTTAGTCTAGACCCCCAGGTAGCCCCTAGGAGACTAAAGGCCAGACGAGTTCCTTTTGCTCTGAAAGCAAAAATAGAGGAACAACTAAATAAACTAATAGACCAAGGGGTTTTAGAACCTGTTGACCATGCTAAGTGGGAAACGCCAATCGTAACACCAATTAAACCAGACGGGTCGGTTCGAATCTGTGGTGACTACAAGGCTACCCTGAACCACGCATTGCAACAAAGCACATACCCGGTGCCAGTCGTACAACACTTATTACATTCTCTTGGGGTAGGAAAAGTTTTCGCTAAACTAGATCTAGCGCAAGCTTACCAACAGCTCCCAGTAGACCCCTTAACGGCTGAAGCACAAAAAATAGTGACCCACAAAGGGGCATTCATATGCAACAGACTCCAATTTGGAGTGAGTGTAGCCCCAGGCATTTTCCAGAGCCTCATGGAACGCCTATTGAATGGTATAAAAGGGGTCGTACCATACTTTGACGACGTCCTAATTTCGGCCAAAGATGCGACCCAGCTAAAAAAAAGACTAAAAGAGGTACTAACTAAATTCAGAGAATCTGGCCTAAAAGTAAAAAAAGAAAAATGCTGTTTAATGACTGATCGCGTCAAATTCCTGGGCTACTTAATAGACGGAGAGGGTATACACCCTACTGACAAAAAAGTCAAAGCTATTAAAGACGCACCAGAACCAAGGAACAAACTGAACTACAGGCATTTTTGGGACTAATAAATTTTTATAATGTGTTCCTACCCCACAAAGCGACAATAGCGGAACCATTACACTGATTACTGGATAAAAAAACAATTTGGACTTGGGGTTATAGAGAAAAGAAAGCCTTCCAAAAAATAAAAAACTTATTAATATCAAATACCGTTCTTATCCAGTTTAGTAACACATTTCCATTGATGGTGACCTGCGACGCCTCACCGTTTGGAGTCGGTGCCATCCTCAGCCACAATTACCAGATGGGAGAGAGGCACCCATCACATACTATTCAAAGACTCTGTCTAAAACCGAGCATAATTATAGTCAATTGGACAGAGAAGCCCTGGCAATCATTGCAGGAGTGAAACGCTTCCACGAGTATCTATATGGAAGAACATTTCTGATAGTAACAGACCATAAACCGCTACTGGGAATTTTGGCGGGAAACAAGCCAACACCGAACATTTTGTCCCCGTGAATGACTAGATGGTCAGAATTCCTAGCAGCCTACTTTTATACTCTGACACATTGCCCCGGGAAACAAATTTCCCATGCAGACGCGTTGAGCAGAGCACCATTACAGACTATAGAGGAAGACCTGGCACTGATAATGACCACCTTGCAGATAGAGACATGCCCCGATCTACCCATATCTGCGAATGATGTCACCAGAGCCACCGCAAGGGACTCATTGATTGCCCGTGTACTGAACTGGGTAGGTAAAGGCTGGCCAGAAAATCAAAAAAACTGAGAACTTTAAACCTTTCCGGACCAGACAAACTGAACTCTCTATTCAAAAGGGTTGTTTGTTGTGGGGTGATTGGGTAGTTATCCCTTCCAAATTACAAACTAAGGTACTGGGTATGCTTCACGAAGGCCACCCTGGAATTGTTAAAATGAAAAGCCTTGCTAGAAGCTATGTCTGGTGGCCGGGTATAGATAGGGACATCGAATACTGGGTAAATTCTTGCAACAAATGCCAAAGAACCAGGCCTTCCCCACCAAAAGCACCCATAAAGGACTGGGAAACCCCACGAGGCCCCTGGTCACAAATCCACATTGACTTTGCGGGTCCTACTAAGGGGCATACTTTCCTAATTGTTGTAGATGCATACTCAAATTGGCTGGAGGTTAAAATTACGCCATCTACGACAACTGAAACCATTATAAAACAACTTGACAAACTCTTCGCAACCCATGGCCTGCCGGACGTCCTAGTGTCCGACAACGGGCCACAATTAACGAGTATCCAATTCGAACAATACCTAGCCTCCCTAGGTATAAGACATGCCCTAACTGCGCCGGCCCACCCGGCTGCAAACGGTAGGGCAGAGAGAATGATCAGGTTTACCAAAGAAGGGTTAGAAAAAATGGACATTGGGGATGTCCAAGATCAAATAAATCGCCTACTCACCCTCCAGCATATCACACCCAGTACTATAACAAACAAAAGCCCGGCGGAATTACTAATGGGAAGAAAACTGAGGTCGCAATTAGACAGATTGCACCCAAAGTATACACCAGAACCCCCCCCCCGACTCCTCCACCCATTTCAGGACATTTGAAATAGGCGACCTAGTCTATGCAAAAAATTTTACCGGGGACCCATTATGGCTTCCAGGAACAATCACACAAATTACAGGCCCCCGGTCCTACCGACTAACCGTAGACGACGGCAGGGAATGGAAGCGGCACATAGACCAGCTTCGGTCCCGAAACATACAAAGAAGTACAAACACACAACCACAAATATTAAAAAACGACAAAAATCAAACCAAGGAGGGGGGGGAAATACGAGAAAATAATAAAGAACCATTTAAATTAAACACAGAATACAATAACAAACAAAAAAAGCAAAAAAGAGACTTACAGTTAGAAGAAAATTGCGAGAAGAGTCCACTCGAAGGGGCCAGCCAGGCCAGCTCGACTTGCCCGGAGAAAACAGGAGGGAGCAGCAAAACCGCCAGCCTAAGAAACTCAGGTGGCAGTAAAATGGCTGACTCACCCTTACAGGCGGTTCCATGGAGAAGGACCGGAGAGACAGCAACCCCATCTGAACTGGTCGAAGTCTCCAGTGAAAATGAACCGCGCAAGTCCAGTCGAGTCAAAAGAAGCCCCACCTACTTGCGCGACTACGTCATCACGTAGGACTAAACCAAGAGGGGAGGGGTGTTCTGTATAAAGAATAATAGACTCCTAATACAGGATTCTGATTGGCTAAAAAAACCTGAATGGGGATTGGTTCAATAGGAACCAATCCACGAAGCTACTCAAAGGCGGCAAAACTAAATACCTGTCATTGGCTACAAGCTGGCAGACAAAACCCTATAAAAAGGCTGCCGCGGCTTGAGCCAATGTTCCGTTTCGCAACTACTGTTAACTAATAGACTTTGTTGTTGGAACCTGGTCTACCTCGCGTTTTTCCGGACGGAACAATGACTATCAAAACAATCTCCACAGTCATGTAATCAAAATCCAGGCACTTGGCAATCAGGATGTATTTATGATGTTGTTTGTTCCAGGGCCACATGATCACATTTATGACCTTCCCAACTGACTTCCAGCAAGCAAAGTCAATGGGGGAAACCAGGTTTGCTTAATAACCACATGATTGATTTAATTGCAGTGATTCAACCATGGCAAAAAAAGGTCCAAAATCTGGTACAACTCACTTAACAACTGCTGTGCTTAGTAAGGGAAATTCTGGTCCCAGGTGTAGTCATAAGTCGAGGACTACATGTATTAGCAAATATTGTATCAATTGTTTTACTCTTGTCCTTTGTCTTGGTAATACGTTATTACCAAATCATGGCAGAGTGGTCAATGGAGTTCATGAAACAGTAAGAGTCAAAGTATTTTAAAACTAGTGGATCTGCAATATAAAAGAAATATTGTACACTAATGATTTATTTATGTGCAACTGCAATTTCCTAGTAATTGCAGATTGTATAGTGATAGAATGTATATTTTATGCTAAGTCATAGTTTCTTTAAACAAAGTTCATTGAACAAGCCAAAATAGGTTTCAACAACATGCTAAACCTCAAAAAAAGAAATTGTGCTATACCTCAAAGCAGTCTATGAACCCAGCTCCAGTTTTACTTAGTGAGTTGGTGTAATTCTCACTTGTCAGGAGAAGAAAAACCAGTTGTTTTCAACCTGGATTTTAACAAAGCCTAAAAAAAGCTTCTGCGGTTTACTTAACCACTCCCAATCTAGAAGGTACCAGATAGGAATAATCAAACTTGAATAGGTCATTAAGTATTTGCTGGAGGGAACAAAGACATGAACAACAATTATGAAATAATTGTTATTTGTGATATTTTAAAAGTTTAAGTTGGCCACAGCGTAACATGCTTTTGGCTCATTATTCTTGGAAGCCATAATTCGGAATTCCCTTCCTGGTAGTTGATTTTTTCTTTCTTCTTTTTTTTTTAACTTGTCTCCAACCCCATTTGTTGGGGAAATTTATTTTTGCAGTCTGTCTCTTTTTTTCACTCTTCTCTTAAGGAGTTTTCCTGGAACCTCTTTTGCTGGTGGATGACTGGTCATTATTGAGCGGATTTGAAAGCCTTGTGGGTTTGAAAGCCTGACTTGTTGGCCAGTGACAAGCAGAATGAGTTGGGGGAGGGAGTCATTTATTAGACTTTGTACTGAGGGGACCTTTTTCCAACTCTTTGCGCAAGGTCTCAAGGGTGTATAGCTGAACGGCTGCCAGAAAACAGTTGTTTACTCAACTGGGAGCTGAGACATTCAAGGTCTCTACTGATTCTACTTTCCCACACGCAACTTGTTAACTACATTCCTGGGCTGAGAGGGGTGCAGTGGTGTCCAGGAATGTGAGGGGGCTCCCTGTAGCATTCCATATCCATCCTACATCAGACTGCAGCTATGGAGGGTAGTGGGGTGAGGGTTGAATTACAGGAACTGTTCTCTAATTGGAAGGAGGCCAACAAGTGACACTCTGTTATTCAGAAACTGCAGTCCCAGGATTTTTTTTTTTTTTGGGGGGGGGGCTGTTTTGTGTCAATAGTATGGGTGTCTGTTTCTTAAATTTTAATTATTTTTCAGCAAACCCCTTCATCCATATTCATATTCATAATTTGCCCACATCAAAGTTTAGTCTTCATGATAGGCAATGGACAATTTAACAAGTGGATTCATTCTGATAAAACAGCAATATGCCAGGTTTTTTTTTTTAATGACATAAAGATTAGAATAATAATCAGTCTAGTGCTGTCCAGATGTGTAGACCCACAACCCCAAACTTGGAGACATAAATTCAGCAATATAGATGAAATGCAGGAAAACATGATTTGTTCCAACCATTTTTTAAAATTAAACACTGGCTGGCTTTGTACATCATGCTAAGACATAAATTATTAGTTATGAACAATACTCTAAGCAAAGATTAAAAAAATAACATGAATTGTGAACATAAATGTGCTGTGTACTCAACCATCAAATGTAACTGTTGATTTTTTATATTTATTACAACACATTTTTTATCAGTCATTCTGATCTTTGTAGCCACCAGTCAGGATATTCTTAAAGTGAGTTTACAGACTACATTGTTATATGCTATCAATTAGTTGGCTAATCCAGCTTCTTACAGCTGGAGCTTTTAATCTTGATTCTAAGGCAAGAAGGTTATGTACTCATTCGACCACTTTTCCTCCTTATAGTTTTTATGCTCCCTTGGCTTCTGTAATCCCAGAATCATTTACAGAGCTGGGAAGATGCTTTATACAGAATCAAACATTGCCCTGTGTTGTTCAGGATTGCTTTCTCTGGCAGGAACTCCTCAGGTTTTACATAAAGGCCTTTCTCATCTCTGGAAATGTCAGAGAGTGAAATTGGGACCTGCATACAAAGGATGCCATCTATTTCAGCCTCCTATTTTGCATCAGTATTTTTTTATGATTGGCAGCCAGTTGTCTGTAACTTTCAATAATTTCCATGTCCTGCCTTTAACTTGCCAATTAAGCAGAGGATATAGCTGAGATCTGTTTACAATTTGCAGAGCTTGCATGACAAATTGTAAATATCATTGTTGTTCCTTTAAAATATATTGGGAGAACAACTAGAAATGATTTTTCTTGTTTCACCACCTCATGGACGGCAGGACTTCAGTTGAGCCTCACAGAGGAAAGGATGGGCAATAGGACAAAGGGATTGGGATAGAAAGACAATAACATGGCTTCCTGAATTTCCATAATATTCATGAGTTTAAAAATATAAGAAAAATAAGTGATTTGCAAATTGGTTGTACTGACTCCATCTTAGCTAACCACCACCTGATTTCTGCTAAGTCTTCCATTCTATCCTGGATTTCTTCCGATTTCCTCACTCTTATGTCTGCATTTGCAGATGGGCATGGCCGTTTTGGCACTTACCCCACCCCGGCCTTTAATTACATAGTTCCTTTTGGATTCAGCAGCCTCCCTACATCTGATTCAAGGCTTTTTGTTATTGTTGTTAAAGGTCCAGTCTATTTTAGGGTGAACCCATTTATGTAAACATTTCTGTCTGTTCATTGAGCACCAGTTCTTCTTTCCTCTCCAGCTTTGACAAGGCAAGGCAGGATGGTTGAAGCATAGATTGTATTTCTGAAATCAGGAATGGCTATTTCATAGCTGAACCTCCAGTACCACCAAGTGGTACAACTGAAGATACATATCTAAGCCCAATTTGAAGTGTTTAAAAATTTTATTTTTAGATCCCTAAATCAGCTTTCCTCAATCTGATACCCTCAAGATGTTTTAGATTACAACTGCCATAGTTCCCAATATCAACATAAGAATAACTGAACTTCTACCTCACCATATATGTAGAGCAACAGGATGGAGAACATTATTGTGGTACCATGTGGTTAGCATGTTTTGCAAAATGCGTATCGGTAGTCCTGGATGCAATAGATTGATTATATGCATCAAGTTTGTGGTGACTCTTAAGGCTAGGTCCCACTGGCCGACGGATGCAATATGTATGCAAAAAGGACACAGCGGACGAGCAAAATTTTAGGGGTGCTCCATCCATTGTCATCCGCTCCAAAAAGTGGCAAAAATTTGCATAAACAGAACGGAAAAGAAAGAAAAAGAACGGACATGGATAGTATGTAGTGGGGATGTTAAATGGATGTTCATAGGAAGCCTAGAGAATGTATATCAGATGCAAACCGTTCACTGTTCATCCTTTGTATTTCCGTGCTACTAACGCTGTGTAGACGTTCTGTGTACCTTTTGTTTCCTCCCTCTTTCCATTTTCAGCTGCAGCGGATGTGAGTTGAGGGGATGCCCAGAGGATGCAGAGAGGATACAATGGACGTTTAATGGATGATAAACGGACATAGAACGTTTGTTGCTCGGATGTCACAGATTTACATCGTACACGGTGTAAAGTTCATCCGTTCACAAAGTTTTGTGCAGCTCAAAACTTCTTGAGCGGATGAAATCTCAGTGGACGGATGCTCAAAGGATAGAGCGTATGAAACATGTATGCAATGAGTACACAATGAATGCATAGCGTTTTCCAGTGTTTTTTAACGTTTTACATCCTCTTTGCATCCGTTGGTGCAGTGGGACAGGGGCTTTAATGATCATACACAAATTGGCTTTTCCAGAATGATCTATCCCCAAATGTGTCTTTCATGTCACTCAACAGGGCACCTATAATCACATTTTATTTATTGGTTAAATCAAGTTTATATAATCATCCATCTTGATAAAGAACTCTGGGTGGCTCACAAACAGTTAAAAAAAATAAGCAAAGCAATACAAATTGAAACAATAAAAACCATATAAACCATAAAATCATATACAAATCCAAAATTCACAGCAGAGGAGAGCTCCCCTATCCATAAGTCAATATAGCCATTGCATAGGCTTTTCCTGAAATATCATCTAAAAGCAGGATGGCTAAAAATGGATGATTTTTAAAAATAATAATTTAAAAATGAATTTTTTTATTTAAATTGGATTTTTTTTTATTTTTATCAAATTTATTTTAATAAAATGCTTTTGGATAAAAAATCTGCCTAAAGATAGTTTTCTATTTAAGATACATTAATAATTTAGTTTATTCAGCATGAAATGGAGCTTAGTTATGTAGCATGAGCCTACATATTCTGCAATATTGGGAGAATCAACAGCAGGTCAGAGGAGGAACTGCTGCAGAACAGAGATGGCAGTTGCTCTTTAAAATTTATGATTTAAATCAAGTTGATTTAAATCAAGCCTTTTTACAAGCATTTAAACCACAATTTAATGACTTGACTTAATTTAAATAAAATCCACCCTGTCTAAAAGCAAACTGGAGCAAAGGAGCAAAGGCATAATATGTGCTGATCGAAGGAAACAGTTAACTGCCCATGCAGCAGCATTTTGCATTCTGAATATTCTACAAGGGCAGCCTCATGTAGATCACATTGCTATAATCCATATGAGAGCTCGCTAAAGCATAAGTATCCATGAGCAGGGCCTCCTGGTCCAAGAACAGGCACGATTGGGTAAACAATGTGTAGCTGATCAAAGGCCCTCCTGGCCATGGGTGCCAGAATGTCCTGTATGTTCAGAAGGGCCTCCAAAGTCTGCACAGGTTTTCTTTGGGGTGGTGTACCTTTATCCAGCACAAGAGGTAGAGAAACTCCCCAGAACCAGAGGGATCCAACACCAAAAACCATTTGGTTTTGCTTGGGTTGAGCTTGTTGTTCCACATCCAAACCCACACAATCTAAAACAGGACCTCCAGGGAATCACTTAATTGGACCAGGGTAGAGATGTAAGGGTGGGTATCATCAGAATATTGATGATTGAGCATTATCAGTCTGAGTCCCTTCGTCTTACATTTGTTATCCTATTTCTTTCCATCTTCCACCATTATAGACTTGTCAAGAAAGCTGGGATTTTGCATAATGAATTCAAAATATGGTAATTTGAACCTGCTCATCTGTACCCAAGTAAGATTTCTAGTTTGTTTTCCTCTACAATCCATTTATTTATTTTTAGTTATCCATTGTATTATCAGGAGAATTAATACTCTTTCTATCCTACTTCTTCAAAATCCAGCTTTCACTTCCATATGCTATAACAAGCCCATTGCTTACATGAGACTAATCATTGATATAAACATGCCATCTGAATATCTTTTCTAAGACCTTCATTGCTGACCTAGCAAATGGTATGCTATATGGTTTGCTTCTGGGGTCTTTAATGTTGGTAGTACCCCCTAACAGACAGAAGCTAATATTTTAATATCTTCATTGTCAATGTGTTACACACCTGCAAAATATCTTTTATGTTGCAAAGTGGTATTAGCTTTAGGTGTTTAATCCACCACCTTTTCCCACTATCAAACAATTATTATTAGGAAGGATGAAAGAAGGTTCTTCTAATATTTGATTGAAATCTGCTTTCTTGCCATTTTATTCTTCCTTCTGGAGAGATTATATCTGTTTTGCCTTCTGTGTAGTGGGCTATATTTCAGATATAAAAAAAATGTTTTTGTATCTTCTCTTAAAGAGTTCTTTTCCAAGTTCAACATTACAACCATTCCTTAGAGAACCTTTTGAATTTTCTCGACTCCATCCTAGCTGGCTCACTTCATCTTCATTTTCAGCTTTGTTCAATGCCTCTTTGCCATTTGATATGGCACATAAACACACTAGATGATAGCGACTGTCTTCTGGAAATTTCTTCACTGCAACAATCATGTGTCTCCTGTCTGCTTGCATTTGGGCATTTTGACAGAGTTTTCTTTTCTTTGTGAAGATTAATGGCAATTGAATTGCTGTCTTTGTTATTTTTGTTAATGATAGTATGTTATTTGTTCTTGGGTTGTCCTTTCCCTAACAATGTGTTATGACCTCTTACAATTTGTCTTGATTAAGTTGTTACTTATTAGATGTCTTGAGGGTCCCTGTTGGTCAGAGAGGCATGGTATATAAATATTTATTGTAAACAAATGCCAATAAAATAAACAATGGACAAGTTTTGTTCTTATTATTCTTCATAAAATTAGTAAATCCAGACCAACCACACTTATGCATAGAAATGAGCCTGTTTAGCAAGCTCTAAATACTTCTGCCTCTGTAGAAAAGACATTGAACTACGCTCCACATTCTCCAATTAGTATTTATGAGAGCCAATTTACATCTTCTTAGCACACTTCAACATTCCAACTTCATCTGATTTTATATTTCAAGCTTACCAGCAGACAGACAGCAATTCAGTAAGAGACCAATAGCTAT